>VDFB02000007.1:10617640-10964955 GCA_007258455.2 Sequoia sempervirens | reverse complement strand
GATCAAGCCAAGAGAGAAAGGGAGTCACACACTAGATCTCTATTTCTTCCAAGGGAAGAATGCATAGTGATGGTGCAAGCAAAGGAAAGGTCTTGTGAAGAAAGTAAGCAAGAAGAATATGCAGATTTGGGTGGACAAGCAGAAAGGTACGAGTCAGAAAATTTTGTTCCTGTACCTAATTTGCATCATGAGTTGCCTTTGTTTGAGGGCCCCTTGAAGGCCCAAACCCTAGAGTTGGTTAAAGTAGTTGAGCATACACTTAGTGGATCAGCCACTACTGTCAAATGCTCACATGAAGAGGGAGTCATAAGTGATTCAGTTTGTGGTGACACATTGGTCTTTCTTGTTGATTTAGTGCAATCCTATCATCATATTGATTCCTTGGTTGCATTGGAGGCTGCCCTATTTCAGAGATTTGTGATGCATGCCATAGAGGCACTTGCCTTTGTTGGACATACTTGGGGGATGAAGCTAAATCTTGACACAAGTATGGAGGTATTGCTATAATGTTTGGCTTTAAGTTACCAATGCTTGTGTTCCAATTGAATTATGTCATAGGGATTGAAAGAAATCGTGAAGATCCTAGCCGTCTTGCCCTAGTTCATATGGATCCATTCCATACTTTGCTAGGGGATGGCTACTCTACCTTATCACACATGGATACCCTACAGCTATACTTTAAGAACAACAACTGTTTGGATGTTTTGGAGAGGTTGGGATCATTGCTTCACCATTGGGGAATGGTGTATGGATGATACTCTATCATCACATGACATTGGCGATGGCGACATCTTGCACATTCAACTGGAAACCTTCGAAATGGGAGAGTTGGTGGGTGTTGACAGATCCTTGAGGTACATCTATCTCCTCAATTTTGATACATATGGTAGTACGATGATTTGGGATCCAGGTGATGGTAAACTTGTCATTGCTTGAGGACAAGCAATTTCGTAAAGGGAGGATTGTAATATCCCTTCAAAAAACGAACAAGGAAAAATTAAGCAAAAAATAATATTTTATTATTTTTGAGTCTTGGAACCCAAACGGAGGGAAAATAATATTTAATTTCTGAATATTTTGTGCCAAAAATATATTTTATATTTAAATGGGGCTTGGGCGGCCTTTTGGAAAAATAAGGAGAAAAAAATTTAAAAATTAAAAAATAAACAAAAAAAATTAAATTCGAATTTTGGGGCCCAAATTAGGTCAGCCAAATTGAAGGGAAAAGGGGAAGTTTGATATAAATACAAGTTCATTTGGAAGCTTTTGATCATCAACGAATTTACCTCTGCTTTTCTAATCTGCACTTTGGCGAATATTCTAAGGACGAAAACCCTTAAGAATATAGGAGAAGTTGGGAAAAACCCTAGCTTCTTCAATGGATGACTTCAAGATGGAGATTCACATGGGCTTCAATGGTGATTTTTACTATATTCACACTCAAATTTTTGCATCAGCATAGGCGTCTAGTTGGGAGGGCGAATTGGGTAAGTTGAAAGATATTCTTCAGATTTTTCAAAGGTTGCAAACCCTATCAGCAAACCAGGGCAGGCCAGCGCACCCCTTTGGTAGGGTTTTACTTTTGGAGTTGTTTTTCATCAAATAATTGCAGTTGTTGCATTATTGTGAGTTGGAGCAATTTCGCCCAGCTAGGGTTAGAGTAGGAGGTCATTTTCATTGCATAGATTGGGGTTTCTTCATATCAGCGAACTTCTTCATGTTGTTGGGCATGTTTGGAGCCCATTTCATTGTGTAATTGCATCATTGGTTAGGTCTGTTTTTAAGGCAGAAAACTGGTTGTTTGAATATCAGAATTTTGGCATATGTTGGTGAATGTTTGGTGGTTTATTATGTTGATTTCCTACCTGTTCATGATCATGCAAATCTGCTATGAGTTTTATATTATTGGATTGAATGAATGCTGTTGTTAATGCATGAATATATTCAGAAATTTACATCAGAAAATTAGGGTTTGAGCAGAAGTTTAAAATCAGAAAATTAGGGCATCATTTTGTCATAAAAATCAGAAAAATTGCACAAATATTGGTTGGGATATTTCAACCTCAATAGTTACAACTCTTCATCGCTGCATTTGGAGAATAATAATTTAATTTTAAATTTTTAAGTAAGGTAATTTGTTAGTGCTGTTGTCTATTACTTGTAATCAGTCCTAATAATTCCTCACCCCTCCCTTTCCTTCTAGATCTACCTTCCTTATATACCTTATCTTGCTCAAGGGCCACAACCTTTCATATGCTTGTTGACCATTCTTAACAACTTAAATCTTTATTTAATACGAGTTTGGTGTAATATTTAATTATCTTTATTGATTTCTTTTGAAACATAGGCGGCAGACATTTAGGAATTAAACGAGACATAACATAATTGAGTCTGCAGAATTGGAAGATGGTTTTCTCGAGGATCATATGCAATTCTTGAAGGAGAAACAAGAGGTAACTGAAACCCTCCACGTCTTGCCCTCAGCCAAGTAACAGGCACCTGTTGGTGCTTTGGTGTTAGTTGTTTGCTTTCAGATATCCCTCCACTTTGTTTCCTAATCTACTTTGTGGCTATGTTCCATGCCATTTTCAGGACAGGGATGACAGGGGACACTTTGTGGGGACAGCAGTCTGGGAGTCATTTTTTGGGGACAGCAGGGAAATGGTAATATATACGAAATATATATATATATATATATAGAGAGAGAGAGAGAAACAAGTTCCTACAAGTTAATGAACAGCAGTACAACAGCAGCAATATAACATAACATTACTAAAACAATGTTGTAACATATATATATGTTACCGGGGTCTTCAAAAAAGGACCCCATGCCCGCTCCTGGAGCGTTTGGGTACGGGAGCGGCCTGGGGAGCGCCTGGGAGCGCCTTGGCAGCCCCAGGTTCTCTAAGGGTCCTTCTTGGGCACTCCCAAGCAGAAAATGTTAATTTGAATCATCCTTTTTTGTTGCAGTAGTTTGTGATCTGTTTTAGCTTGCGTTTCAAATTAATTTCAAAGGTATTATTTCATTATCAGCTTCTTAAATGTTGCTTGTCAATTTAGTGGATTTATAAAATATTTATTTCAATATAAACAGTGACATTAATCCAAATTGTAATAACTAGATGGTTTATCGCTAGATCCCTATTATCATTGTAAGTTTGTAATTGTAATGATCTTCATTTGAATCGTGACTTTAGACATATATGATATATGACATAATATTGAAATTTTGAACTATCAATTGGCATTTATCTTTATCACTACCATTGATCAATGATTCAATGATGAATTGATCACTGATGATTGATCAAGTATACTATATCATACTATCAAATGTATTTACAATTTTGTATATTTTTAATTTTTTGCATATATATACAGCTGTACCCAAACATACCATATTTCAGGAAAAAAAAAATCGCCGCACCGGCGTACCCGTGCCCAATCCCGTACTAGAACCAGCAACTTAGATATATATACACACAAACACAAACACAGAGAGAGAGAGAGAGAGAGAGAGAGAGAAATTCCTACAAGTTAATGAACAGCAGTATAACAGCAACAATATAACATGACTTTGTTAAAACGATGTTGTATGATGTCTGCAGAAACCTGCGTGCCAACCACACTCCAAAAAGAAATTGTTTGTTTGTACTTCTCACACAATACCACACTATACCAGACAATGGCCGATGCACCTTTAATCTCTTTTGCAACTGACAATAATAACGGAGTCTAATAACATATCAGGAATTTTGAAGTATGAGACTTTTTTGAACAATGAAATCAGAAATCCAAATTATTGCTGTTAGTGTTAACTGTTATATAACGTATATCATTAACTATGAATCTGAATCCTGATATATTTATCAGTGTTACAAGACTTAGACTTGGCAAGCTGATTTTTGACTCGGAGCCCAAACTCAGCACAGACTCGGTAAAGACTTCGCAAATTGAAAAACCCAAGAAATTCAGAGATTTTTTTGGATTTAAAACTTGTTTCATGCACCCTTTACTAAACAAACCTTAAAGACACAATAACCTCATCAAATAGAAACTACCTTGATCCCATACACAAACATACATCGATCACATAAGTTAACGCAAATTTTAGCTTAAGGAAATAACACATTTAGATATATAAATATTGTCCAATGTATACAAAACTCATGGAATATGAAATCCATGGCATCAAAACAAATATCAAAACTAAAAATATAAATTTATGGCTCAAAGGAGCTTGTGTTACTCATCCCAACATCACGACAAGTCATGCAGTAGCGTCTAAAATAGGTCCTGGATGATGATGTAGCCATGATATTTGCTTGTCTCTCAATGATTGGTGTGTATATTCAAGTGAGGAATTTACAATTAAAGTTTTCTTGAAGCCTTCAAGACTACATGTTTAATTGTCAAGCTCATTAAAAAACACGAACGGTTAAGTAAAAAGGTAATGGTTATGTTAGAGTTTGACCTCAGCTAGCATACTAATAGATGGGATTGTTCTATGAGTTGCTTCTGTAGGGTATAATTGATACATTTTTGCATTCTGAAAATGGCATTTCTTGCCAACTATGACTTAACTTGTATTCAACAGTACAATGATTGTAGCATGCCAACTTTACCTATAGTTGTCCTTGTATACTAAACAAGTTGTCCAATGTATGAAACAAGATAGTCCTTGATTGTGGCTTTGACTATGAAGATGAAGAGATTTGCAACAGGGGATATGTATTTTGTAGGTTTTATGATCATGATTCATCATTGGCCTATTACATGCTTAGACTTATAATAGTTTGATGGGCGTTTGGGTAAACACCCCAGTAGGGTCAAGGGGCAATGCCCCCAGCAGGGTTGAAGGGTAGCGCCAGCGCCCCCAATAGGGTCAAGGGGCAATGCCCCTCACGAGGTCCAAGGGCAATGCCCCGGGCACGCTCCCACCCAAATGAAGACCTTCAAAACCACACGGACCTTCATGGCAAACACAATTTTCATATTTTTTGTAAATCCTAGATGGGCATGTCATAAACCAAACAAACATTGAAAGATTCTAAAAAAAAAAATTAATTAATTAAAATGGTTGAGTCCAAGGCTCAAGACTCGCCCAGACTTGGCGAGTCTGGCGAGTACTCAGGGTCCGAGTCTCCCAATCTCGTCGAGCCTAGCTCGCCGAGTCTAGGCGAGTCCAGGAGAGTCTTGTAACACTGATACTTATTTTTGTTGTACTACAACTATTGAAGTAACCTTTGTCATAATTAGCTTAATTGTTGTTAGACTGTTGTCATGTTATAATGCTGTTATAATAATGTCATGATATATTTAACAGTCTTTTTTTAATTTTATGAACAATTTCTTTTTTAAAACATTACAAAAAATTGCTTTGTTGTAGGGGATGCCTAACCATCCTTGGGACAGTTGAGGGACATCTAAGACATCCCCAGCTGCCTTTGGGATGGCCAAGCATTCCTTAACTGTTTCCTAACATTCCCTAGAATGAAGACGCATTTTGAGAAATTTCCAAACCTTGCTTGTTGGAGGGACTGCCAAGGGAAGTCCCACCATCCCCACAATGCCCAAGGGGATGGGTGAGGGTTTGAGGAGTAGAGAGACATCCCCATATAACACAGCTTTGTTGCCTTGTTAACATGCATCTCTTGATGTTGCTGCTCCCAGCCTGCCCCACTCTCTTGTAAAAGTGTTTGGAATTCAGTGTTACCCGAAGTCTCTGAGACAAGGACGGCAGGACGTGTCCCCAAGTCCCCCATTTTTCAAGCCAATTTTGGGGACAGCTAGGGGACAACAAAGGGGACAGCTATATAAAATATAGGGAAAATTTAAATTATATAAGGAAATTTTAAATATTCATATGAAAACATGTTATATGTTAAGGTTCTATAGTGTATATACTATATATGCATGCATTATCCATGTTTTCATATGCATGTCTCTCAAGATTGATCATGTGCTGGTTTATTTCTCTGATTTTGTGCATCTAATGATTTATGTTTTGCTGTCTTAGAGCTGCTTGTTTTAGCTATTGTCTCCTGATTGCTTCACATAACTTCTTTGACACAGCTGTTCTCCTTAATATAAAAGGATTTAAGCACTTCAAAAATCCACCTTTATCAATAATATATCACTTATCATGATCATACTTATAAATATTATTTTTTTATATTTTTAAATTACTATATTTTATATTTTAAAATATATAATTTACTTTATTTCAATATTTATCATATTTTGAATGTACAAGTTTTTCTTCTATTTAAAATGCTTCATTCGAAAGGTGCTACTTTGGTGATCACTAATATTGTTGTGGCTCACTGTACGTGACAATCTGATTTTTGAGTCCTGGATTATATATATATATTATTACTTTTAGTAGTTTTTTCTGTTTTTCTTTCTCTGATTATTGTAGCAGACTCCGGAGACTAGCTGGTTCTGTAACATTTTCAATTTCCTAATCTCTGGGGAAAGTGCAGTAAAAAGTACATACGAAATTTGGCCCTTCAGAAACACTTTCATTCTATAATTGGAGATGAAAATAAAATAACTGTACTCTGTTTATCAGACTGTTTTCAAATGCAAACAACTGTATTCTGTCTATCAAGACTGTTTTCAAATGCAAACAAATGAGTTGATTCTAAAGAGAAAGAACGGAGGGGAGAGGAATTACAGTATCTCCAAATTCACAAGACAACCAAGCTCTTTTGGAATAGAACCAGACAAAAGATTTCTTGAAGGATCCCTGGAGGTGAAGTGAGTTTTTTTTTTTTTTTTAAAAGGCTGCCTGGTGCTGGGGATGTCTGGCCAGATGTCCCCAGCACCAGGCAGCGCCGTCCCCCATTTTCTGGTAAGTTTCCAGCTCAAAATGGCAGATCAGGGTCACCTAGGGGGCGTCCCCTGGCCGTCCCCGCGTCCCCAGAATGTCCCCAGGACAGGGAGAGCAGATTTAGGCCTGCGGATGCGTTCCCTGGTACACATATTTGGATCCTTCCAAAAATCCAAACTTTACAAATTCATTTTTTAAAATAAGATAAGTTTTTTTGTTAATAACTAATATTAAGTAAATATTTATATAAATGTGTACAATTACAAATTTGCATTAAGGAATAGTTTCCTAAGTATAATACATACAAATTTCAATTTAATTATTTATATATAAATATAGAGTGAGATTTGTATTTAATATTTATTTATGTATTTATGAATTGAGATTGGTATTTAATAAATTAATATTTATAATTTATATTTATAAATTGTGATTTGTATTTAAAATTTAAATATATTTAGATTTATCTTTTGAAAAAAGATAAATATCAAAACATTAGATATTTATATTTTATAAATTTTGATAAATATTTATATTTTATAAATTTTGATAAATATTTATATTTTATAAATTTTGATAAATATTTATTGCACTTAAGCAATTATTTATTTATAGTTTTATATTTATTTTTTATTTTTTATTTTGAAAAAATAAACAATAAAAAAACATTATACTCTTTGAAAGTAATCAAAAAAAAATTCTGATTTTATTTACTCTCAAAGATTGTTCCAAAATTTATCCTCAACGAATATAAAGATGGGCATGAACCTTGTAACTTAGATCTCAAACATGAGTTAGGATCTCGGCTAAGGAAGTTTGTGTAGTGGGAGAAAAGGCCTCCCCCTTATTTTAGAAGCACATTGAATTATGTTGAAAATGACTGATCAACTTGGCTTTTCATAATCTAGTAGAGGTGTAAAGAGTGAATTGGCATCATAGCTTAAGGAATCCTATGCAGTGAGAAAGAAGCCCTCTCCTTAATAATCCACAATCCCATTCACCCATATTAAAAAAAAATAATGTCTGTACAAGGGAATGCAGAAGATAAAGCATAAGACCACCAAAGAAAAGACTAATGTAAACCATGAAATATATGATGCACACAAAATTTTATTCAATAAAGCCATTAACAATGGCAAAGTGATACATATATGATAAAACTTTGCCAGCACAATAAATATATACATAAGCTATGACAAAGTGATAATATGGTCAATCAAACAACATACCACCACTATTCGGTGCTCCTGAAGAAACTAGCATATCATCATCAATGAAATCTTCTTCATATTCATCATCGCTACTGATGTCATCAAAATCCTCACTGTCACCAGTTATATCTTCACCAGATGTATCCCTGTTTTTGTTAAAGGAAAGAACCATGATATAAATCTGCACAAAAATACAAACTACTAATAGTGTAATACCAATGTTCTGAAAGATATATATAATCCAATAATTATATATCGAGGATACGAATTGTCAGATCTTTCCCTATTTGGAGGCAGGTAGTAGCCAGTAAGGTGTACACTAATAGGACCCAAAACAGAAAATGTGACTTCTTCTTCTTCCTCAAACTGCAGATTTAAGGAGCATGCCTCTGTTTTTCCAGATGAAAAGGAACACAGGAGAACACCAGGTCTATCACCAACATTACATTGCACCACACTCCTCTGCCCTGAAGAACCAAGCCCTAAGGTGGCCTGCCAAGGAACAGAACATATTCCATAGACTTCACAGAATAGAAATACGGACACAGTAACATAATCTAACAAATAAAGTTCAATATCACGTATGTTGGGATGAGACACAAAACATGAACAATTAGCAATGCTATCAAAAGAGTGATTCAGACTTGTGCCCTTAAACTGTACACCAACCTGGGTAAGATGAAGTCTTCCCTTCTCTGAGTCACTGTTAAGAGTAACTGGTTTGCCACATTTGACTTCAACACCTATCATCCAAATACAAACAAGACAAGTTAGAGATGAAACAGAAAATGTCTTGAAATGGAGATCACAAAATTGCAAGGCCTAGTGTTTTTAAGTTTCACATACCAAAACAATTCACACAGAAATTATACACAAAAATATTAAAGACTTCCAACCCCATGACATAAACAAGGAGTAGAACCCAACTCAGATTCATATGCCACATAGGCATGACTAAGCACAATGAATATCCATCATGAATAAAGAAATGATTCCATAATTAAAGCTAATTTGATGACCTATAATGGTGAGCATATGTGAAAGCGAGAATTGCTTCCATCAAAGTTTATAATATAAACCTACCCATGCATAATTAGCTACTTCCATTAGCATTACTGTTAAAAACTTATATAGACATGGCAATATACAATTGCCCTAATTATATCACAATTGGGGTACACATGCATTATACATTGTCACATTATTCTTAACCATGGAAATGCTGCCAATAGTGTTCTTAGTAATTACTTCAGTAAATGAACACAATGAAGTGTGAAGTTTTCAACTATATAATTTTTCTCTTGATTGAGATTCTCAATTTAAAATGTAATGGCAAGAATGCAGGAACCAGCCAAAGATTCCTAAATATAGCTATCAATACAATTTAAGATGTCATGCCAAATTTCACAGTATATCCTACCCAAGTCACAAGGTTCGAATTCGAGTTTGGCAACATTGAAATTCGGATGTAGTTCGACAAGTAAAAAATTCGGATTAAATTTGCCTCATGTAATTTCATTTTTTTAATATAAATAATATATTCACCTTATATAATTTTATTTTTTTAATATATGTAGTCTATTCACAAAATTATAATTTATAAATACTAAAGTCTAAAATAATATTATATTAAATTGATAAGTTAAATACTTTAATTTAAATATTTAAATTTGTTTAATTATTATAAGTTAATATTAATAAATAAATAAATAAATAAGTAAAATAATATTAAATTTAAATATATTAAATGTTAATTCTTTAACCAAAATTCAATATAAATAAAATAATATTAAATTTAATTCATGATTAAGTTTTATATAATTTTATTTTTTAATAAAAGTTATATATTCACAAAATTATAATTTATAAATAGTAAAGTCTAAAATGATATTATATTAAGTTGATAAGTTTTAAAATTTAATTTAAATATTTAAATTTGTTTAATTATTAAATGTAAGTATTAATAGATAAATAAAAATAAATAAGTAAAATAAAAATAATATTAAATTTGAATATATTAAATGTTAATTCTTTAATAAAAATTAAATATAAATAAAATAATATTAAATATTTTTATGAACGAATGCATGTTTAAATTCTTTTAAAATATAGAAAAAATTAAAACAAATATATATAAAAAAAATTAACCGCAAATGAAATTGCGATGGCATACTTGTGCAAGGTCGTCGCAACTCCGACCAACCTTCACTAAGTTTCTTTGTTGTCAAACGCACAGGTTTCCATTCAATGCTAAGCTCAATGCCATGTGATCCTATGATGGCATAACCTATCGCGCAAAGCAACTCCTCTCGCTCACCATTTTTCTGCTGTCGCACCTGGAAGAAATGTGTTGTGCCCTAGCCGCTAGTGGGAGAAACTTTGTGCTAAAAAAACCTTAATAAAAACTATTTTGTGAAAATATATGTTAATAAAAATACAGTCGCCCTTTTCCGTACGAATCTAGGCACGAATTTGAACAAATTTTATACATTTTTAAAATGTTCACCGAATTCCGAACTTCAACCATGAAATTTGGCGAACCCTATGACACAGTATCCTACCATAAAAAAGCAATAGTCAATCCTATATCTGGAACCAATCTTTGCTCAATAAGAACAACAATATCAAGGTCCTATAAATCATCAGGGATTTAACATTAATATTTATATTCAAAGTATCTCTTTATGTACTTACATGATATTTTCTTCTCATTCTTAACCATGGAAATGACTGCCAATAGTGTTTATTAGTAAGTTCTTTCACTAAACAAGAATAATGAAGTTTAAAATTTTCAACTATAAGATTTGTCTTTTCATTAAGATTCTCAAATGAGAAATGAGAAATGAAAGCATGCAGGAACCAGCCAAAGATTTCCAAATATAATTATCAACACAATTGAGGATGTCACCCAAATTTCTCAATATATCCTACCATAAAAAGCAATAGTCAATCCTATATCTGCAATCAATCTTTTGCTCAATATGAATGACACTGTCAAGGTACCACATATCATCTAGGACTAAAACGTTGTTTATATTTATAGTATTCCATTGTACTGAGTTGATATCAGTCCAGACTGGAACCAAGTGATAATTTAAATTACATAGTTCCACGGAGTTTCGGGGACGAGGACAGGGGGACAACAGAGGATGCATTTCGAGGGCGCGAGGGGTCTAAGTTTGGGGGTAGGGGGTGGGAGCAGCGAGGGAGTAGTGCTCTAAAATACATATAGTACTTGAAAAAATAGTTATAAAAAGATGTATAACTGTAAAAGCCTAAGGAAGAAGTAAAGTTTAGAGTTTAAACACATTGCAATGATTTCATTGAACTAGTGAACATTGAAACAATGAAAATATACATGTAACTTAATAGACATTGGAGTGAGAACTAGATGTTTCATAATTTGAATTTCATAGTCATGATGTTCAAACTTCAAACTTCAAAAACAAAATACTAAATAGTAAATAGCTAATGGACTGATGCCTCTAATGATCTAATCATCCCCAACTCCAAGCTCCATGCCAATCTCCTCATCACTAGAACTGTTGGACAGGGACCCCAAATGCTCAACCTCATCTAAACCAATACCAACCAGCCCTGTCTGTGTAGCATCCTCATCTATCTGTGTCGGCTCTTTTGGCTCTATATCCCATTTGGTTGTTCGACTCTCCTTGTATGTAGTTGTGTTGCGGTCAATGAGACACAAGGCACTATGCATAGCCACAAGCTTCTATGCCCTCCTAGAAGTAAACCCGTTCCTCTTAACGAGGTGGATGAAGCTATAAGTAGACCAGTTCCTCTCAACAACAGAAGAACTAGAAACCTGGGGCAGCAAACGAATGGCTAGAGTAGTAATCAAAGATCTAGGCCCATGCATAGTCCACCACAACTTGGGGTCCTCCTGTGACATAATCTCCAAATCTATCTTGGCTGCCTCTAAATATCCCCAAAGAGTAGCAAATTTTGTCCACTCAGTATGAAGTAAGCTGGCTTCTATAGGATCATACATTTTGTCAATGGCCTTCATGAACCCTTCCTTCACCTCAGCATCCTCTATAGGTGTGATTCTGTCGAGCCTTGGCACATACCACTTTGGGTTCAATGCATAGGCAGCCATGTGTAAGGGAGTGTTGAGCTTCTCCCATCTACGCTAAATGATTGGATAAATATGCTCAGTGTAGAATTGCATTGTGGGGTCCTTCTCTCGCACAACAACCTTCATTTGATCAAGCATGGAATCAATGCACTCATATACCTCTCCAGGGGAAGGTGCATTAGAATCCCCAAATCTAATAACTTTGAAGACTAGCACAATGATGGAGACAATATATTTGGCATCAGCCCAAAAGACATCATTCTTCACCACCTCCTTAACCCTCAATCCCTGCTGTGTCTTCGACTCAGGCCATTTGTTCCATTTTGTTGTCATTACCATTAGTTGCAATGGCTCTTGCAACTCAAGTATCCTCTCCAAGAGAATAAAGTATGATGCATACCAAGTCTCTACAGGCTTCAGGAATTCCTTCTTGGAGAAGGACCTGAAAAGTGCATGTCAATGATGATGGTTGCAAATAAACATTTGCACATCTCTAACATCACTGACAATAGATTTGATCCAGCTGATTTTACCCATGTCCTTAAGTGCATTATTCATAGCATGCACACAACAAGGAGTCCAAAAAATATGTCTATAGGCTGCCTCAATCAACCTCCCTACAGCTTTGCACACATGGGCTGCATCTGTCACTACCTGCACCACATTTTGTGGCCCAACCTCCTCTATAGCATCCTTGAGGATCTGGAACTGATAATGGCATCCTTGTTATGCCCTAAACAATCAATAGCCCTAAGGAAATAAGGGCCCGTTGTAGATGTAACAATGATATTGATGAGTGGACGATGCCTAATGTCTGTCCACCCATCCATGACTATGCTGCATCCACTTGTGACCCAAGTTCTCTTCATCTTCTCCATCAAAATATTAATCTTGGAATAGTTTTAATCCAAGATTGTTGTCCTCAATTTAGTCTCCCCTAGTGGCACATATGATTGTCCTGCCCTATTATCTTTGACACAGCTTCCCTATAATAAGGAGAGCGAGCCACATGGAATGGAATGCCATTGGCAAAGAAGAATTTGCCAATGGCATCATCTGCCTAAAGGTTATGAAGATGCCATCTTACGTTGTAAGAACCCTGCTGGTTCTAACCACTGACAGCTGATGTTTAAATAATGCAATGTTTGGATTTTGATTGTTTTTGCAATTTTTTTATGAATTTTCTCAAAATAGTGCCAGGCAAGAAATAACAATAAAGAATTCCAAAACAATAAGAGACTAATGCTACAAATGAAGCTATCATATATTAAATTATCTTTATAGGCTCTTACATTAAAATCCATACCCGAATTACAAATGCATTGAGTGTTGGTTTGAAACTTAACAGAAAATCTAGAAACTATAATTTGCATCAACAACCTCATGATGGATGCCTAGCAACAATAATAAATTCTCCACCGATTTAAGTCTCAAACCCTTAAACATAGACCCAGCCATCCCCTTTGAAGGTATTTTATGCTCTGAAACAAAGGCGTATTACACTGGAAAGATCATGCCTTGCTGTTGGGATAGTACGGCCTGACTGCTTTTGAATGGTACAGCCTCCAACAACCATAAATTCTGCCCAAATTTCAATGAATTTACAACAACTTATAATTTGGTAATGAGCAGCAACAAAAACCCTTTCCAACTGCTCACACTTGGTAAATCTCTTCACAAATAAGCTCAAACTGGACCCATGTATGAAGCCCACAGTCAAGCAATAATTCAATTGGTCTTTCACAGCCTCAAAATTGCACAAACCAATGAGAGTTTTAGTTCCCAATGGCCGGAAATGGCAGAAACCCTAGCTGGCTTCCTCTCCAAGCACGAACTCCAAAGACACAATTTTATAATCTTCAAAACATAATGAAATCCATTTGCTTTGATGCCTTTCTATAACCTCTTAAAGGAGGTCGACCCCTTAATGGCATTTAAATTGCTTTTCAAATCCACTTTTAGGTTGTTAATAAAAACTTTATAATAAGTCCTCAAACTTGGGCGCTCAAATCCATTATATAATAAGTGTACTTTAAGTGATTTTAATTGAGGGTCATGGCCTCATCAGAAATAAAGTACAATTTTTGACTTTATAATTTAACTTAATATTATTTAATTATCATTAAAGTACCTTTAATGATAATTACTCATTAAACTTTTAATATTTCACCCATCCAATTGATTAAGAGGTCAACGATGCATCTGAGACCTGTCCAGATGCCTTACTAAATATAGTAACCATGACTCCCCAAAAATGGTGACTTACTATAAATAGTAAGTATGAAGAATTGAGTTTAACGAAGGCCAAACCTGAACCAATACTGAGCTCTGACAGAGAAAACACACTGATGTCTTCCAAAAAGGGACCCTCTAACCATTTGAGTTAGCCTATGAGGGCCAGTGATAGGCTAAACCGTCAATAAACAAGATCATACTAAAAAGGGGCCATTACATTTGTTTCCCCCTAGGCTCTGCTGCATTTGAACTGAATAGATTTGGTGGCCTTAGACTCTGCAAAGTAGAAGTAGACACTACTGAAATCTGATCACCCCTACTATTATGTGGCAACGTAGCAGATGTACATACTTCACCCTCATTACAACCCCATAATTTTAAAATTTCAGCCCTGTACTGCAAGTTACCTTCCACAACTTTGCATACTTCTACACCTTTGCCTCGAATAAGAAGGAAGTGTGCAATAGTTTTTGTAATGTTGCCAAACCATGTAAGCCCACACATGTAACACTGCCATTTTCTAGTGCCCCCAGTTGCCCCAGGCTTTGCTGCTACCTTGGATGCAAATTGTTTTAAAGGTTTTTTTTGGATCAAAGGGGCCCTTGGCCCATTCTTGAAGGACTTCTGAATGGCAGCTATTATCTTTACTGCCAATGGAACTTGTGGTAGTTTGAGTTTTTGAGGCTGAGCCACATTGTTGTTCCACTTCACCCTCCCTATTTGAAAGTCAAGATCATTTGATGAATCATTTTCACTTTGAATTTCTGGTTCATCATCACTTCTGTTGTGTGAACTCATTATGATGATGATGCTGCAAAAACAATGTTAAAAAATAATCAGACCTACAATGTAAAAAAAAAAAAAATCAGACCTATAAAGTATAACAACTACAATGTTAAAAAAAAAAAAACAGTTCCTTGGAAGTGGACCATGAAACTGAAACTCGGAAACTTGAAAGTTGAAAGAAATGTGGTCTCATGAATTGCAATATTGCAAGATATGCACAAGAAATGTGGTTTGGTCTCCAAAATGTGGAAGCACAGGCAAGGCATGTGAACTGTTTGACTGAATGCATCAAGGGCCTTTGATGCATTCAATCAAACAGTTCACATGCCTTGCCTATGCTTCCACATTTTGCAAACCATAAATAAAATTTATTGAAAAAAAATTATTAAATTATTTTTTATTTAATTTAGCCCATCACCTGGTCAATGGCAAGGCACCAGGAACACTGATGAACTGTTTGAAACTCAAACTGTTGAACAAATGCCTCAAAGGGATGTCAGCTCATGGAATGCGATGATTGCAGTCATCGCATTCCATGAGCCGACATCCCTTCGAGGCATTTGTTGCTGCCGTTGCCCTTGCCCGTGCCGTCGAGTATCTTGAAATGAAAAAAAAAATTAAAAATAAAAACCTAAATCAATTTCAAATGCAAAATACCTGGTAAATGTCGCCCTTGAAAGATGTCTAATGAATCCACGCACAACTTGAGCTCTCCTCTGGTTCTCACTTCTCAGACTCTCATGCAATGTCTCCAGATGCAATCGCAGGGCACACACGGGTAACAAAATGAAAAATAAAACAAAAAATTTTAATGTAGTCTTGACTTAAGTCTTTAAAGTTTAATAATATTATATTTATAATAACAAATAAACTAATAATATTAAAATTTTAAACTTTAAATTTAACTATGATAAATCTTTGTTTTTTAAATTTTTTTAACAAAATCATTATTTTAAAACTTTTTTGGTGGGGGACGTGGGAAACTTGGAGATGCCCAGAAGACTCTGAGATGCGAAGAAGTCTCCCTCTAAAGGAAACATTCAGGGGACAACGGGGGGACGAGGAGACAGCAGGTGGACGTTTCCCTAACGTCTTTGCATCAAGGAAACGTCCCCGTCTCCAAGACAGCTCATTTTTCGAGGGGGGCGCATCCCCATGGAACTAGGTTAAATTATCAATTTCATACACACCTTATTTATTGTGCAGATTATACTGACATAGCTTTGATTCTTATCATATTTCAAATACATATTCATCACAATAATTATAATGAGACAACATAAACATGTAAAGGTATGCTCTTGTCAGCAGGTAGTGGAAGTATCTGATCAACCTATCATGGCTAGCAATAGTAATATGTTTTTTGTTGCTATGTCCATAAATTTGGCTTTCTCCACAGTTTCAGCTGGTAGGAGTTCGACGACAATAGGTTCCATATTTAGCACTGTGATTGAAGGAAATCAGTTACCAAACGGGCAAAGGAGTGCTTATCCTAGTTTTGTGCAAGTAGCATCTACTGCACAACCTAGATTCAGTGTCAGCACATAAGTTGCCTGTTTGTCAGGAATAATGGTTGTACAGACACATGCAATCATTGAATTGAGTGACAATAGAACTGGCACTACTCATTTACAAGTACAAGTGGTAATGAGTCTATTCTGCATAGCCAAATGTTGTCACAAGTCGCACACAAGTGACCCACAATAATGTTCCAGCACAAAACATTTTGCCACAGAATGTTGCTGTTGTTGCTGCACAGGACTTACATTTGACAGTTGACCCCGCCTGTCAAGCAATTGTTTTTTGTGTCAACTATCTATTCAATGTTGCCCTTCAAACATGACATCTTATTTTCAAAACATACATAAGAATAATCCTATCTAATTTTTGTATAAGGTGTTTGGTAGTGATGGGCGCTCTGGTAATGGACACTAAAGATATATATATAAGAATAATCCTATCTAATTTTTGAATGAGGTGCTTGGTCGCGATGAGAGTTCTAGCAATAAACCCTATAATGATTTTGGGAAAGGAGCCTGTTGGTGCTTTGTTGAATTGAATGCCCCTGTTTCACAAATTACGTAAAGATCTTCCAAGGGATAAGCGGTGCATGGGCATCAAGATGCACCTTTGTTTGATGTCTCATTGCTTCAATCTGAAGGTGCACGAGAGGTTAGAGCAAGTGTGGCACACAAGGAAGTTTCAGGTGAAAGCTGCAATGTGGGCCATCATTCTGGTCACTCCTATGCAGCAGTGACAGGAAGAAGTAAGGATAAGGTTAATATTTCAAATGAGCCTGGATGCATAGGAGCCTCAAGGAAAATGATAATGACAACAGAACAAATCCCACTGGTTGAGATGGATGAGAAGTGAGGAATAAAGCAGAAATCCAGAGAGTCCTAGAGCTTATATGCAGGTACAATATCTTATGGCCAAATATATGAGAGTTGAACTTACGGATGATAAAAACTTGGAATCCCTTAATATATGGTAAGATGAAGATACTCCCTTGTGCTTAAGATTTTTTCTATAGTTGTTTGGGCTTCAAAAGAGGATAGAGATGGGATCTTGGCTAAGGGCTCATGGATTTGGGGTAATGCCTCCCTATTCACAAATCCCAATTTACATATCTTTTTAATCCACTAAAAGAGAACTTTCAAATTCTACAAGTTTGTGTAAGGCTACCCAATCTCCCCTTACATTTTTGGATTCCATTTACTTTGGAAAGTATAGAAAATTCTTTGGGTAAATTTGTATCCATCTCTTCTAAAACTGAAAAGCTTAGACATCGTACTTTTGCATGGATTTTTGTTGGGATAGATTTGTCTGTACAGTTGCCAACAGAAATCTGGTTGAAACTAGAAAATAGATTACGGAAACAACACAAAGTCTATGAAAAGTTGGCTTTTAGATGTAGAAATTGTTTTGGTATTATTTAGGCATTTTGTCGACTTCACGTCCAGGAAATATAAGGAAATGTTATGGAAAAATGTCTTCCTAACATAATGAGGAGAAGCCACATCTTACTATGAATGGCCCTCAAACCTTTGAGAATTTGCCCTCTTTTAATAATAAGGATGGTAGTTTCATAAGCTCCTAAGGGTATTTTGGTAAATACAAAGAAGCTTAAGACTGGGGAATCTATAGGCTCAAGTCTAGCATTACAGCAAGTTTCATCACAATTGACATCTATTGAAAAACCTGCACTTAAAAATCTTGAGGTGCATTGAGCGATAATATCTCCAAACATACAAGGGTGGCATTTGGGAGCTTCTACAGACAAAAATGAGGAAGGAACAAAAGAGGGTTCCAAAAGCATGAAGACCAACGACATTCTACCACTATTGAAGAAATGGTTGAAACAAACCAATGGAAGCGAGCATGAACACCCAAAGGACCTGCATACTGCAACACAAAATGACTATGATCAAGAGTTACTCATTGACACAATCATTAATGGGACACAATCATTAATGGCTAAACAATTTATGATATTTAGATTGATACTAAAGCAAAGGTAAATATTTTGACAAAAGATACCTAGACCATCAAGAAGGGAGTCCTATAAGAAGGTTAACATCATGGGATCAAAATTTCAAAAGGGCTTTTAAGTAACTAAGCTTACAAAGGAGGATAACTATTCTATGCTACTAGGTCATCCTTAGTGCTATATACAATAAAACAAAGCTAATAAGCACTTTAAGAGGTAGATGTACTTTGAAAATGGTGAGCATAGAGTACTAATTCCTTCAGATGTAGAACAAGGACTTGCTTATGTGGAAATAGTTGAAGTTGAGGACAACATCAATGATATTTATGCCATCATTCATAAATAAAGTTTCCAGCCACTGAATGATGGAGTGCTGAGTTGACTAATGCACAATCAAAGTTAGAGACTACAAGTAATGCTTGTGAGCAATGGATCCAAGAGGAATATGAAGTAACTGGAAAGAGGTGAAATGGGATCAATATCCCTACTCATAAAGCTACAAAAAATTGTATGGGAGCCCAAATCCAAAGGAGATAAAACAAGCTAAAGTATGTCGTGGGAAGGAAAATGGGCAAACTTGCAAGAAAAAAAGTATGACCCAAGCTTATCAAAGGAAAAGAACTCTCGACACCAATACAAGTAATAGGAATGAGTATTCCAAGATAAGTAAATCAAAATAAAAAAGAAGCAAAGATGTGCACATAACACAAACTATGTTAATGGATAGAAATAGTGGAATTTGAGGATAACATCAAAAATATTTATGCCAATATTGTGTAGCATAAGGAAAACTTATAGCTACTAAAGCACACAACCTATGTCAAATGTTACATGCAATGCTTGCAAGTGATGGATCCAAGAGGACTATGAATTGGAAGGAGATGCAACAGGATCCACATTCAAAAAGCCAATATCTCGTGTATACCAAAATGAAACAAAACATAGTCAATTCAAAGAATGTAAACAAACAAGACAAGGAAATGAAGTAAAGTATGCCACAGGAAAGAATTTGCACAAACTTGCAAGCAACAAAAGTACTTCCAAGGCTTGTCAAGGGACAAAAAACTCTAGCCACAAATAGAAATAAAAGAGATGATTGCTCAAAGCCAAGAGAATCAAAAGAGAAAAGATGCAAAGATGTGCACATAACATGTAAAAAACCAATGGATGGAGCACAAAACCAAAAGGAACATACATGAAAAACTTCACAACACATGAATGTAAACAAGGAAAAGGTTCAATTAGTAGAGAAGAAAATGCCAACAAACAATAATGAATTGGCGCACAAGGAGAAGGCAAAAAGCAATAAGGTTGGAAAATAATTAAAAACAAATAAAAAAGGCCCAACATTAAAAAGCAAGAGAATTTGTATAGTAGACCCTAATGGAAAATAAGGATTAACCAACCCACTCTTTAATAGGTAAATCAATTGTACATTAAAACTTCAAAACCCTCATAAACATTCAAATTCACATCAATTTAATTAACCCTTAATCTGTTAAACCGATTAAGCATGAAAGCAAATAACTGAAACTGAAACACATCAACACCATGCACAATAGAACACCAGATTTACGTGGAAAACCCAAGAAGGGAAAAACCACGGTGAGGATTAGCTCACAATATAAAGTAACTGCAACACCAAATACAATTGGCTCACTGCCCAAAGGAAACAAGGGCTCACTGTCAGATTACAGAAAAGAAGAAAGAAGATTGTTACAGTGAGAAATCCATCTCAATGCAACAGAAAAGTCCACCACAGCATCACTAATACATCTGCAGTCTTACTAAAGATTGTAGACACCACCTACTCACTGCTTCCAGTAGTCTAACTCTCTGAAGTTCACATTGCACTTCACAACTCTGCAATTCACATTACTCGCATCATACTTCTCTGCTCACATCCCTCATCAACACAACTCTTATTTATATCATCTTCAACCTTGAAACATTCTCCAAGGTCGACTATGCACCTCAACCGTGCAAATTCAAATTAGGTTGGCACCAAAACATTCCCACAATGAAAAGGAATGAAGGCGGACCACAACACACCTTACCTCGAACCTAAACCCGCTCATACACGCCACCCCACACTTCTACAAACACCGAAGCAGATCCACAATTAGTGTAAACACACAAGGTCAGCCGAACCCATGTAAATACCATTAAGCATTTAAGTATGTGCTTCCTTTAATCCAAAGACAACTCGTGGACAACATACATCACTTGAACACAATCTGGAATATTCCACAAACACCCTGAAATCCAACAAATTCGTTTGCAACAACTTCCACCTAAGAATGTATACACCCAATACACTCAAACAATCTTCCATACACTATAACTCAAGAAACCACCTTGCGGAGCACCAAACCACGAACAACTTCAACTAAAGATAGATATGGGTAATATAAACACCTAGATCTGCATGACCAGAAACCAAACTGCGGAGAAATGCAAAGCAAAACCATTTCTCCCAAACACCACTGCAACATACAGTCCACACACTGGTGAACACATCTGTCTCTGCACAATGATCCAAACCGAGAAGTTCTAGCTATAACACCTCTTACCAACATATCCAAACCGCACAAGCAGATCTTCAACACAAAAGAAATGTGGAGCAAAACCAGAACATCACTTTGTATGTCGGAACACCTCTTCAACACACTATTTCCCCTTTTATTCAAATTTTCTCAAAAGCACTTGGAAACCAAGCACCAGAGACACATACTCATCATCTTCAGCAATTCCTCATCACCACAAAACTGATTGCAACACTCCAACTCAACTATACATCCATAAACAGAGGCTTATCAAGGCAACCCTAGAGGTTGACACCAGTAACACTTACTAATGACAACATAATGCAACTAATCAAAGCATCACCACAAACAACCTTCTCATAGACATCAATGACAACACAAGCTTTTTGACATCAATGACAATACCAACTCAACACCAACTGCTCATACTTGCAACACGAACTAGTGAAATACCTATAGAGCAGATGAAGGAGTGAAAGGAAGGTATGTCTGTAAATCTCAAGGGTAAAAAGGGAGAACAATACACATAAATAAAAAAGGGAAATGGTACACACAAAGGCCTAGGAATCCAAGAAAAAATAAGTGAAATGATAGTAAAAGGTGTGTCATAAGTCAAATGAGCATTTAAGCAAAAGAATACAACGAAAATGACCATTTCAAAAAATGTGCATGTAAGGAAACGAACTTTTTTCCGATGGCTCACTCTACTCATGCTCCCACTTCTCTGTCTACCTACCTCGCTCCTTTTGCTCGAACAGATGCTCTACATCTGCGTGCTCATTCGTCTGGGTTGCGGTCTCTACCTGGGTTGGATGGCGGGGTCTTTGAAGAGATGCTCAGTGCGAGTGTCATGTCTTGCGCAAGGAAAAATCTGCCGACTGTGGCGACCTTTGCACCTTGGCGTCCGCACCCTCCAATGAACTTTGTGGTTCTTCAAGCTTGCCCTAGCCCTAACTGTAACATACCCGATGTTTAACCCAAAGAATTTACCATGTTTTTACCCACATGTAGATAACATATACTTGCAAAATATAGCAAATAAAAATTTTCTTTTATAATTCAATAATAATATGCACATTTGGGAATAACCCATTCCAAACTCCCACTACATTTCAATAATAAAAGATGTGTATTCGAAATTAACTCCATTTCAAATTCCCATTGCATTTTCATAAAGTGCATTACATAATTTCCAAGTAATGGTTATCTATTACATACTCCCATATAATGATAACATTTTTCCAATTTACAATTTCTCAATAAGAATAGAGATTCCTGTTTGCATACATAGCTTCCATGAGGTTAATGAATTAGATATACAATTGGTCTGGATGTCCCTACCTGGGCATACATCCCTGATGTCCCTAGCATTGGTGCTTACATTCTAGTTGTCCCCAATACTAGTGCGTGCATCCTCAAATCCTAGGCGCCAACAATATGAGGGAGAGCATCACTCAAGCGCTTTTCCGCCAACCACGGAATTACTACAGTCCCCCGCACATCTACCGAACTAGTAAGATGGCCCTACCCTTCAACGAAGAGACTGGTTTGATAACCTCATAATACTAGCCTTCTTGAGCATAGTGTTGTGTCCTACATATCTAGTGCTACCATACATTGGTTTCCCTACCTAGAATGCAATCATGGATCACAGTGAACTAACAGTGTAAACAGTGGCTACTTTCACTACTTTGGCCAAAGAATTCAACACCCAGTACTTTGAGTGAGAGTCATTTGTCCACCCACCCTTAAGCTTGATTTTGGTATTGACCATAAACATAACACACATTAACTCTAAGGTGATAACATAACAAAATGTGCAACAAGGTAATTCCCTTAACCATGGATTACCCTAACCCCAAGAATATCCAAGTCTATAACAAACTAATTATTTAGGTACACCCTTACTCATGGATTCCTCCACCCTAGGTATAACCACACTAAACATACATTTACACATACTAGTGTCTAGCTAGGTTACTCCCTTCCCCATGGATTCCTCTACCCCAGGAATAACCTATTTAACCACCCTAGGTAATCATAACGTCATAACATTAAATGACTCCATTTCAAAAAGTATGACCACAACATTAAATGCTTTCTTTTCAAAAGTATGATTTCATCAATAAATGATGAAATCAAAAGTATAATCTCATCAATAAATGACTCCATTCAAAAGTTAAACCTTATCAATAAATGACTCAATCAAAAATATAATCAACAATCAAATGACCAAACAAATCACATAGGTTAATCCTAACCTATTTGCTTCATTCAATAATCTAAGTAAACAACCCAACCAAATAGGTTATTCCCAACTTAGGGTTTCAATCAAAAGTGATGTAATAATCAAGTGATCATAAACAAATCATAAAACCTCTCTTTCGATATACCTCAAATATTCACATGTTTACAATGTTCACTACGTTTGTATATAATTTGGAGGACATTAGCCTGAGAAGATTTTGTGCTTCTACACCTACAAGTCCTCTTCTCAACACAGCTTTGGGTTGCCAGAACATGAGTCCTCTTCTAGAATTCCATGAATAGGAATAGACTCCTAATCAGGCATATGATTATATGCATAATCAATAAATACATTTCTCAACCCTACTGTTGAATATTGATATGACAATCAAGTATAGACTATTAACATGGTTTGCATGACAACACAACCTATCAATGATGACATGTCTATCATACCATCATTCTCATTGCATTACTAACCTCTTTATCCACAAAGGTTTACCTAGAATCATAAGCTTAACAAATCAAGATAGCAACATATTCCATATTTCACTTTTCACCCAACATCCACATAGTCTTAACAAACTAAGTATAGTTCTAATAGGATTAAAGCCACACATGCTTCAACATAATATAAATCTATTCACAAATAAGAGGGTTCCACTAATTTGAGATTCAATCAAAAATCACACATGAATATTCCATACTAGGAATTAACAAGCATATCATGCATTCAAAGATTATTCCAAAACTAGGAAATAACTAGGTTCATATGAACAAGCATATCATGCATACTAAAAAGCAATCTTTGTCCAAACAAAGGCATTTACAATCAGACAACCTTTCAAACATAGATAGTGGAGGAATAGAAATCAGCATGCCTGGGTATTAAGTTCCAACTGATAATGCCGCTTTCCAAACTTAGCCTTCACTATCATCAATGCTACTTCTCCAAACCCTAGCCTCTTACCAATTCTCTCAACAATACAATTGCAAAATAACAAAGCAACTCACCAACTCTCAAGCTCTCTAATTCACTTGCACAGAAAATACAGCAAAATAGCAATGGAGAAATCAGAATGAGAAGTGTAACAAATGATAGAAAAAGCACCTCTATATATACTAAAATTTGAGCTTCCAAAGGCTACAAACAAGCTAGCAATTCTGCTACCTTCCTACTCACATGCAACAACTCAGTTGATAAAACTCTTATATTGCAACACATGACAGTCCTCATTCTTCCAATGGCTGAGTCGACCTCTTTATTAGAGACAACATGACTCTTTTACTGAGTCAAGGGATAGCAATGAAATGCTACAGGTTTCCTATTTAGTTTGCAAGTCGACTACCCTCTCAAATCTCTGCCATCTATGCTTTGACTAAGTTTTATGGTTATCATATTACTTTTCCAGATTTTGGCGCAAGTTTTATGCTTCATATTTGTTTCACCTTCTTCAGATTCGGCACCACATATTCATGTTTTAGCGCCCCATTAAATAGCACTGCCAAAGACTTATTCTAATTGTTAAAATCTGCATTCATTCCCTTTGCAACGTGAAAACTGTTCCCTCCTTCCATGTGCAGTGCTTAATTCATTGACTTATTCTTTTACATGCACATCATGCGTGCAGCTTTAGCCTTTTCACATTATAAGGCTGCGCTTTCACTCAAGCGCTTTGCTTATTTCAAGGTTCATTTAATATATTGAATGGCTTAAGACTTAGTATTATATCCATTTTCAAGGTTGTGCGCAGCTGTTTAGTGCAGCAATAGACTCTCCCTTGAATTCAACTCGCTTCTCCCCCCCCCCCTCCCCTTCCCCACTATGCTGGCATTTAAGTTTAATATCACCACATTTGCAAATGAAAAGTATGCTCTTATATAAGGACTGTTTTAGCGCTTCATAAGCATCAACAATTATTATTCATTCACTATCGTATGCGCACGGCCATTTCACTTTTCTCATGCCAGCGTTTTTATGCGCTATGTTCATTATATAGTATTTTAATATAAATCAAACACTATATATATATAATAACCTAACTATATGCATATATATTAATACATATATATAACTTAATATCCATACTTAAACACATATAACTACCTATTCATTGATCGACAAATATATACCAAATGTGTGTGTGTGTGTGTGTGTGTGTGTGTATATACATGATATATGTCCAATCGGTATTTTGATGCATACAATGTATCCATGCATGGGTACGCACAAGTATTCCTACTTTCATTTAGGCATGCACTTATACATTCATTATGCATGAGTATATATATAACTATATGCACATAAGTATATCATTTTAACACACACACACATATATATATATAATAATCAATTTACATAAATACACGAAGAACTCAAACTCAATACAAAGATTCAAACACGTGATTCAACCAAAGAAACAATCATGGAATCAAAGACCAAAACCAAAACCATAGTCAATCAAAGACGACCATATAATCTTTCCAATTTATCCAAGACTTCAACCAGGGTTTACTTACCAAATCCCAATCTAACTTGACTACGTTTGACCACCCTAGACTGTGAGTGTGTGATAGCTTAAAATAGGCCTATTAGGGTTACTAGACCAAGTTCTTCTCCTTAGTGATACTCCCCCTCTCGTACTTGAGGGCTTGACTCCTTCCTACATCCAACTTAATGCATCACAAAGGTAGTTAGCCATTCACATTGAATCCATTTGCATCATAAATCACTTGCATCATCATAGCATTAAAGCATTCACATTGCAAAACATATTTATTCGTCGCATTTTCCATCAATATAAAACATAATCATTCCTTCAAAAGCAATAACATGTTAATACATATTTCAGTATTTCATTCACCTATCAAACATATTAAAGTCATGATTCTCATTCATCATCATTTTTACTCATGAAGGTAAAAGTAACCTAGTAACTAAGAGATGGGGTGTAACACTAACACTCCTGCGACATCACAGTCGAACTCTTCAACGACGATCAGATACTTTCAGGACGCACTAGGCTCTGGTCTACAGGCTGGGTGTGGTGGTTTCGGGGGTTCCACTGGTGTGTTGGCCCCTCCCAACTCCAACAATGTCGCTCGACTATGCCCCCCTCTTTCTATTCGGCCCTCATCCACAACCCCTGAGGTGCGCTTGGACAATTTAGTCACAGAACGGGAGGAGTTTTTGCAAGATTATGTTAGGATCTATAGATTCACAAAATTATGGCCAAAATTATGCGATCTACACACATGGGTTTCTAAGAAATGGAAAGAATTCATGGAGGATGAAATTTGGATTTACCCCTATGCCAAGGGGTTCTTTATACTAGAATTTGACTCTAAGGAGGATAAGAAGCTAGTGGTGAAGAACAGTCCTTGGATCTTCCATGGTGATTTTATGTGTATGAAACCATGATTCCCCATTTTTTATCCAAGAATAGAAATCTTTACTACAACTTATTTTTGGGTATGGCTACCGTATCTTCCTCTACAATTTTGGGAACTTGACTGCCTACGGGCCACTGGGAATGGCTTAGGGAAGTACCATTGCACTTCAAAGGAAACAATCAATTATTAGAACTCCACTTGTGCTCGAATATGTGTTGAATTGGATTTATTGAACGACCTCCCTGTTGAGATTATATTGAAGGTGGGTAATAGAAGCTAGTCGCAACCTATTGACTATGAGAAAGTTGCCTTCAAATGCAAGCGTTGTTTCTCAGCAGATTATCACACAGCCCATTATCAAAAACAACAAATTGTGGGGAATTTGGCCTCCTCTAGGAAACCTCCCTGGTGGGATGGGTTGGGCCTCAGCATTATGTCATTCCTCCCAACCCCCATCAAGACTTGAATCAACTCTGTGTTCCTCCTGAGGGTAGTAAAGCTCACTCTCCTCCTCTTGGTGATTGTTTTGTGACTCTGGTTGCTATTCATCATGATAATGGGTATGTGGTGGACTCCTCGATGGTTATATGTTGCGAACATGGTACAGATGTTGAGAGTTGCCAACCAAATGATACAATCCCAGCTTGCTCTCCCATGTCGATGGAGAATTCAGTGCTTTCAAGCAGCTTAGATGGTCCAGAAGTAGAGTATTGTCATCCAAAAGAAGATGGATGGACAAAGGTAAAGAGGAGAAAAAAGAATCCTCAGCATCCTATGACTTTGAGGTCCTCCAAGAAAGGGGGAAATGTGGAATCTTAAGTCTTGTTACTATAGGTGAAAATAGTAACTTTGTTTAATCTATAATAGATTTGGTTTCTAATAGTGGCATCAGGAACAATAGGAAGAGATTTGAATGGTCCAACTTGACCATTGCTGAATAAAATAGATGTAATTGTGAATTTGAGGGGATGAGATCCCTCCTCTGTGATCTCACCTAGTGCAGACCGGGGTAAATTCTTGCATCTTACGTATCAAAAAAAAATGTGCATGTGCAAAAGCAAGACCGTGAAGGGAATGAGCGTACACAAAGCTCAAAAACATGCACAAATGTAATTAAAAAATAAAAAAGAAGATAAGGGGAATAATGCAAAATAGACAAAGGTGTAGACAAGGATGGTGTTAAAATCATTAAGGTATTTCAATTCTACTTGCAAGGGAAGGAAAAATAATGGCTAAAGGAAGTAAGAAAAGAATGGGGATTCAAGTATGGATCTATACCACAATCAAAGATCAAATGCAAGAGGAGTTATAGATCATTCATATAGAATCTCGATGGGAATAGGAAGAAAGAGCTAAGAGGGATTTGCAAGTGGGTATAGTAGTGGAGTTCTTTATCTTACCACAGATATTTAGTCACATGGTCTATAATGGGGAGCATGTCGTGAGTTTAAGAGGCTAGCAACTTGGCTCAGCACAAAACAAAGTGGCAATAATGGAAAATTGAGCTCATTGCTATGAGAAAATTGAAGGCCAATGGAAACTCAAAGAGAAAAATTAAGACAATCTAAAATTTTTAAGATGTCACTTTGCCCACCAAGAGTGAATGAGGCGTTGTTGGGACTCTAGACTTTTTAGGAGGATTCATTAGAAAGACTTCTAGATGGATTCAAACCTATCAAGCTAAACCTTTATGCACATTGAATAGAGGAGAACTAGAAGAACAAAGAACTTCCCCATGAACGTAAGAGAGAACCAATGATGATTCAAGGCACAAATGAGCAATCCCTAGAGAAGGAAATGCCTACCAATCCACCTTGCCATGATAAACTATGCTTGAAAATAATGGTGAAGGCAAGTTAAACATCAATGTAAGAAGTGTCACAAATCCATGCCTTTAGATCAACCTAACCAAATGTAAATGTTTTTTAGCATGGTTGACGAAACCATGGGCAATAGCAACAAGCAACAAAAGGACAACACACACAAGGCCTAATGCAACCTGAGGAAGAAGTATTGTTTGCAAATAAGCAACATGGCAAAACAACCTAGTGCAAGTTCAAAAGGATAAATCTCAACCAAGTATTTTAAGGACAAATCACAATCATTACTCCATGAATGAGACTTGTTTGTGTAATATAAGGCCGACAATCTATAAGAGGAATTAAAACTTGAAGATTTATTAAGAAGGAAGGAGGGAAAGAAATGAAACAAACAAAGATACAAGAAAATAGATATTATAGATACAAATAGAGATAGAGAAAAGAGAGCATACATAGAAATGTAAGGAGAAGAAGCTGAGTATGTTCTACGCGAATGCTATGTTCTATAGACCTTGTAACTATGAAGATTAATCAAGTTGACATAACTTGTATCTAATATGTACTAAGCAATATAACCAATTTTTCTCTAGTGTTGTTGCCTATTGTCATGGATGAATGAGTACTTCTCTATTTTAATAAGTAAACTTTAATATGTTTGAATGCAATAGCAATGCCCAATAAATTGAAACCCAACTAAACCTTGAATGCATGGAACTCTCTTTTCATCATGCACTTTAATAGACAACAAAAGCAAGATCTAGGAGTTGTTTCACCTCAAGTAAGATTTTAGTTTCTCTCTCTCAAGCCTAAGTGATAGGCTATTGTCATACTTTTTTGTAAAGTGGTTATCCATCAATGCAACACCAAGAAATGGCCACAAAAGTTGTATGCACTCCTAACTAGGTTAACCCCCCAAGGCTTATTGTAGATGTATTTAATGATATTTCTCAATCTTCCACCAGATTTTTCACCTATCCAAGTTTTGCTTATATCCTCAAATTGAAAATTAATGCAATCTACAACGCTAAGGCTTCAAAAAATGGTAGGTTGCCTCTCCTCAAGAACTCGCTATGTTGCTACATGTGTTGTTGCATGACTAGTCACAAAATAAACGACATTCTCCACATCCACTTCTATGACCACCTCATCCAACAACTCACTATGTTGCGACATACATTGTTGCATGACTAGTCACATCATAAATGACATTCTCCACACCCACTTCTATGACCACCTCACCTGGCATATTGTTCAAGGCCTCAACATTTTTCACTTTGCAAAAGGCATCAATCAACTTCAAGAACACCAACTAACCACCTTAAGCCAACAAGAAGTTAATTGACATATGGTAACTAACATATGTCCACTCATCAAAAAAAACAATGCAACCCTTTTTGTGCCAAACTCTCTTCCAATCTTCTACTATGGCCTTAGTGTTTTTCAAGGCTTCATCCAACAAGAGCCCACTCAAATCATAAGGACTAGATGCCTTGAACCCTTTATCGTGTTTATGTTTATTTACTTGCAAAGTTAAAAATCCTAGCAAAATGGAGAAAATAATAAACTTCAAATTCAAAATTTGTCAACTCTTAATAAATGCACCAAATTGGTCAAAAATCACTAAAAACAAATCAAAATCAGCTAAAAGTCAATGCAATGAAGTCAAGGAGTCGAGAGCACAAGAGCCTAAATCATAAATGTGAAAAAAACATGGTGTTATTTTCAAGTAGTGGCCTATTTTTTGACTTGAAAAGTGGGACGAGGTGAGGAAAAAATGAGCTCTACAAGTGTTTGTTGATTTCTTGGTTTTAGAAGGTGTTCTTTGCGCAAAGGTGTTGTATTTTGGTGTCTTTGGTTGTTGGTTCCTCTCTAAATAGCACTTTGGTTGCTGGTTTCTCCCGCAATAGCACCAAGTAAGGGGGGCTCCCACTTCTCATTCTTTTAGAGATGGTATATGGATTAGGTTCTACTACTTTGGAAAAGGAAATTGATGCAATTTTCGCAATATAAGGCAAAAGGAAGATGGAGCAACCTCGTAGAGTTTCAAATCATTGCATACTAGCCCTAAAGGACTCTCCTATTATTAACATAAATGTTCTAGAATTCTAGAATAATGTACCCACCTTTCAAGGTAGATACTTGATCTATAGATTTCTAGGTACTCACCTTTCTCTAAAAGAGTTGTACTCATGGACACAAATGAATTAAAAAGCAAATGGGGGATATGAACTCCATTCCTATTTTCAAGGGATATTTTATATCTATTCTTGCCAATGAGTTTCATAGGGACATCTTTGGACGAGGGCCATATTTTTTTGCAATGCAAACCTTTTTATGAAAAGTTGCATGTGGGCTTCAACTTCTTGGAGGAAATCTCCACAAACGCCCATGTGTGGATCTACATGTGTGTTTTTCCCTAAGAATTTCCGTCTCCTTTTGTCTCTGAGATGATTGCCAAATCTTTGGGGGTGACAATTGATTTTTCAAGACCATACCATAGTAAAAAAAAATTGTGTATGCCAAGATTTATGTTGAACAAGATCCCAGCTCCCCCACTCTGCAAAGCACTACTCTAAAAGTGGGTTAGTTTGAATGGATCCAAGCTCTAGATTACAATAATTTGCCTTTCAAATGTAGAGGATGCCACAAATAGGTCCATATTATTCAAGAATGCCAAAACAATCCAAAAAAAGACTAGAAGACATGGACAAAGTGATGAATAGAGATACAGATGGTTTTATGAAGCCAAAGAAGCAAACAATAAGGAACAAAAACCCAAATGCAAAAGGCGATGGGCATGGAAGTGATAGAGACAACCTAGGTAAATAAGAAGTTGGCTAAAGAAACTTGTTTCAACCCAAGGATGGGAAGAGGAATGAAGGAATGCTTGAGGATTACAATTTTGAAGTCATTTAAAAAACGCCTAAAAGAGCTAGAGTAAGCCAAAAAAACCTCAAGCCCCAAAAAATGAAAAAAGGGTAAAGGTGCTCCCTAATTGTCAATTAGTATGGCAATGGAACAAGATAGTGATAAGAAGCATTAGGAGATCATGAGAGGTTCAAGTCTTGAGAGGTACAACAATGAAAAATTTCTCTACTACAAATAGAAAAGAAAAGTAGATTTTGGAAGTAACAAAGTTGGAAGGCCAAACAAGAATGCAATCTTGCAAATAGCATCCTTGGCAAATGTTGCAATGGGGTATCAATCTTAGTTGTAGATATCTTAGTGGCCACCAAGAGATCTAAGATTGGTAAATGAGGCTTCCTATCCTAGAACATATGTGGGATAAATTCTTGTTGCAAGAGACTAGGGTATTGGAAACACTTGGAGAAATATAATCCAAAGATTGTCCTGCTTCAAATAACAAAGTTGGACAACAACAAACACCTATGACTCTCCTCTCTTTCTTGGGAAGTGACAAATCATAACTAGGAAGGACAAGGGCTCATTAGGAGCTTCATTTATTGTGACATACAAAACTTTGTACTAACAATTTCACATTATGTTTTGAATTTGCTTCGATGTTCACTCTCATAGCATGTTCTAGGTCCACTTAAGCCCAAGCCTTGACCTATTCCCTTACACCAAGGTTTCCCAAATTTTGGACTGCAATATCTCTCTAGCCTCTATTCCAAACACATGTGAAATTCTGAAGACTTTCCTCATGTGTTGAACACAATGCACAGACATCCACATGACATGGTGGCATCTCGAAAGTCTTAAAATGTGGATTTTTTTCTTAGCTATTTCATGGCACCTGTTGTAACATCCAATTGAGAAAGTAACACTCCATGTTTTTGTACCCATCCTAACAAATACCTCATTTTTTATTGAAAGTAAAATCCTTTTTCTTTTTAATCTCTCTCTCCCTCTTGGCTCCTCTATCAAAATCTCTATTAGAGGCTAAAGGATTACTACATTCTCTTGCACTTGACCAATTGAAGCTCTCAAAAGGAATGCCCGGCTTGTACATCTTTCAAATCCATTACGAGGGGCTCATTATTTCTAGTAATATTGTTCTTATTTTTTTTTAGTGTTATTGTTCATTTTATGATATTGTTTCTCTACTATTTGGGCAAACTTATCTGGTGTAAATCACCACCTTGCTTGTTAAATCCAGTCACAATGACGGTCCTTCCCATAGACCAACGTTGACTCCATTAGCATTTATTTCACTTTATTTTATTGTTCTTAATTCCTAGACACACATAGGATAAGAGCACACACAATTTTTGTTATTTTTCCTATTTGGCTTATCCATGGAGTTAGAGATACCAAAACATGGGTTTGATTGAGGCAAGCCTTAAATAGCCCCAACAACTTCCCCTCTTTTTTGTATTTGCAAATATCTCAAAAATACTCAATTGCATGAAGGTTTGAAAGTATTTTCATGTTCATTTTTCAATTCATCTCTCTTTGTGTTCATTCTACAAACTATCTCTTTGATTTAATGCAATGTAAATTCCTTTATTTTGTATAATTTGTGATCATTTTATTATCTAGTAGTCTCTAGTATGTTCCTGTATCTATTTGAACAAATTTAATAGATTATTGATCTAAAACATTGCATTCTAGAACATTTTGGTACCCGACGTCCTATGGAGGACAACATGATGCACAAACGTTTGTACATAGTGGTAGCATCGTGAAAAGTGAGTCGGTGCCAAGTTCCATTCTATATCTCTTTTCTAGTTTTGACATAAAAATCTGTGAATTTTTTTTTATTTTTTTTATCGATAAACGTGGCACCATCAAGGTCACACCCATCTATTACTTCAAAAAGGATTACATATGTTTGGCCCTTATTTTGGGCATAAAATTTTGCAATTTTTCCCCATATACATACAAAATGAGTCGTGAGTTCCCAAAATTGGTTTAGATTTCCCTTATCAATTTACATGCTAGTAATGGATGGTAGTCTTTTTCCCTATCTTTGATATATCTTAGTAATTCTATATCATATCTATTTGCATATTACTAGAGTTATATTTCATCCTCCCAACCCATTCTCTCCATCTCCCTCCTCCTCATTATCCATCAAGGTGAAGGCCCAATCATTATCTCCTGCCATGATCCCTTCCATGCAGACTCTGAGGAAGTTGATTCCCAACCTTGCCTGGTTCCTTCTCTTGTTGACGTTCATTCCCACTTACCATATCACAAACGACACAAGTTGGATGCTCTGGATTGCCCCAATTTGTGGCCACCCTCTCCCATCAAGCATGAATCCCCTTCTCGAGATGGCTTGATTCAAATAGCTTCTTAACTCGTCGCACCATCGAGAGCAGACCAACCAATGCATCATCTTTTCCACCATTTCCTCCTCCACCCCCACATCTAGCAACATTGCTAAAACCATTGATGCTACGTCCACGTTGACTCTATATCTCCCACTTCCATATACACATCCCCCAACACCATACGCAACGCATTAATGACAATGTCGACCCTAGTTTTAAACACCTCGATCATCATCCTCTCAAAAATTTCACCGTGAAAGGCCATCTGTCTCTTTCTCACCACCATGCAGATTGTCGTGCCCATCTTCTATGTATAAATGTCACTAGATGTTGGTGGCTTTTTAAGGGCCAACCATCATTACGAAACCTCCTGCCTTCGTCCTTCCCCACACATCGCTTACATTGCCATGATTTAACTATATCCTTCTGATTCAATTTGCCTCCCCATGTCCTTTTTATTCGCCTCCTTTCTGCAAAATTTGTGCCAAGCTTTTAATGACACTACCTCACCTTCCTCCGCATTCATTTCAGCCACCACCTTATTTCCCTCTTCGCATAAGTGTGCCAGGGTGTAGTCTTCAAACGCCTTCAATTCCTGTCTTATCTAACATACCAATTTGTTAAGTTTCCAATTTGGTGTAATGCCTATTCGAATTGTGTTTATAACAAGTTGTGAATTGCCCTCCAAATGCACTCTTTGGAATTTGAGATTCTTTCCCTTCCGCACTCCCAATAGTGTTGCATGGAGGTCAACTTCGTTATTTGTCGCTATCCACAACCCCTTTCCAGATATTAGAACTTTGCCTTTGTGGTTTCTAATTACACATCCACAACCTACCCTTCCTAGGTTCCCCTTAGTCGCTCCATCAATAGATATTGATCCACCCCATGTTTGGGGGTATCCATTTAACATACTTACACACAACCTTTGGCATATTAACTTGGCAAACCCCATAAACAGGGGTGAAACAGGGGTGAATAATTTTTAATTTTATGGAAAATACCATTTTCTTATTTCCTTTCCATGCTTTATTTAAATAAGAGTTATTTATTTTAGACTTCAAACATATTTTTGCAATTGTCAAGTTATTTACTCTTTTTGTTTCAATACAATATATTAGTATCTTTCATTTATAAATTGCATATTAAATTTGAGGTAATATAGGGATTGTTTAGTTAGAAAACAAACATCTTTTAGTTAAACCAAATTCCCGATATTACAATTATTATCTATAGCTATCATGAGGTCTCCCTTCAAGAGATCTTCTCTACAAGTTCTTGGAAGAGGCTAATTGGTTAGCAAATCTTAGTCTTAAGGAAAGTTTCCACTCCTTATCATTAAAAAGGACATTATCAAGAAGGAAAATTATAGTGAGTTCTTTAAAATCACTAAAGAAGACTATACTATAAAGTTGGTATCTCATCCCTTTTAGCTCCTTGATTTTGGGTACATGCACTCGTTTGCAATTTAAAATCATATAAAAAGGGTGCATGCTTTTAGAAAAGCATGTGTGCATTTAGAAACTACAACATGAAAAGTGATAACTTTTCAAGAAAGTTGTATTTGTCTTAACAATAAAAGGAGAGTTCAAACTTTGGGTATATGCATGCATGCAATTTACATGCATATGAAAAGCTTCAATACTTTTAAAAAGCATGGATTCATTTGGAAATTACTATATGGAAGGGGAAAATTAACTTTTTAAGAAAATTATTTCTATTTAAAACATGCAAGAATAAATCAAAATCTTGCATGCATGCTTTTTATTTTAGGATATCTTTTCAGAAGATAGTTCCCTTCTTTTTCCATGCTTTCCCTTATGGAACATGTCACTTCTTCAAATTGTGGGACGTGTTCCCCCTTTTTCTAATGATAATTTTTTTAACGTATCAAAACAAAAATAAAAGAATAAATAGTTATCAACTATTTTTCACACTACTAGGTGAACTTTCTCATGAGACTCAAAAATAACCACAACTTAACTCTCAAATAACCAAAAATTAACTCTCAGGTTAAATGGAGAATTCTCACCCAAAACTTACTAGCAATTTTTTTGAGCAAATGACTTGCCAGCCACACCTAGCTTGCTTGTACTCAAAAGTCTACGAATAACTCACAAAGTTTTGAAATGGAGGTCCAGCCACCTTCATATGTGAAAACTACATTGGGTATGTTTAAAGATGCCGCAAAATGTGTACATGGAGGTGGAAAATCCGAAAAACTAGTAAAATAATCAAAATTAACTTATTCTCATCTACTGTCCATTGGATCTCCTATATCTGATTAGTGATTCATTATGCCTTTCAAATACATCAAAAGCTAATTTACTTTTTTACTACCCACATTTTGGAAGTATGTATCTTCTTAATGAGGTACACCATTCTAGATCAGTCGTTTATCTCATAAACTGATTGAATTTTGATGTCAGCATTGTGAATGTGTGTCTAGACCCGGTCTTCTATGAAGAGAGAAATCAGCATCAATGCCTTTCTGCTTATTTTATCCCAGGCACTTTGTTGATCAACAGTGGGATTTCTAGCTTTTGAAATTGCCTCCCATACATCATCACATTGGAGGATGGTCTTCAATATTCCCTTCTATGTGGAATAGTTTGACCCATCCAGCAATTATTTGTCTGTAAGCAATACTTTTCCACTTGCCATTTTGAGATTTGCCTGCTACATATGGTCTTACTAAGACATAAACGCTTGTTGGGTTTTGACTGTAAAACTTTTGGAATAGTTCAAAGACGTAAGATACTTTTTAATAGAGAAGATACATTACATTGATTCTTGAAGCATTGACAGAACATCGATAATATATTAATAACCACTGACAATTATGTCTTTCCATTAAAACATATACAACAATTTGCAGCCTTCTTCTAAGACGTTAAATTGTCCAGCTTTCGTCTAGGACACTTAGGAAACAAGTGCATTGGCCCTTTTAAAAAAATCAAAAATTTATCATTAATATGACCAATGCGTGACCATCCTTCCCTTCCTCCTTTCATGTGACCATATTTTCCTTCATTTGACTTTTTCCAGTTTTTTAGCACCTTACTGTATATGGTCTCATCAACATTGACTATCGCTGTGAGCCGTTGCATGTATTCCAGAAGAATTGTCTTGGCCAACAAAATAGCTTGTTGGGCTGAAGAAATAAATAAATAAAAACGCTAGTCTGTCCTTTACGGAAGCGCCAGATTTTGTATCTGATGCTTTTGAATGCGAAAAAAATGACAGCATAGAGTGTATTCTAGCTTGGACAAAAATGCAGCAAATTATTCTAACCTACAACTTACCAAAAGAGCAATCGCATATCACAGCCTATGTTCACATATGCTCTGTGCTCTTTTATTCCTGTCTCATTGTCCAGATTAGAAATGTTCTAATACCAAACGATAGAATAACCATACTTTCTTCATCATTGTCATATATTTTTATATACAAAATCCAAGAACTACTTGTCCTGATGTTTTGAGAATATGATGGAAATCTTTTTAAACATCTAACAAACATCAGAGCAGAACAAACTAGAAACGTAATCACACAAACTGATGCCCTAATTTGAATATCGAGCTTCAACAATCGATAATACCTATTAAAAAATGATGCGTATGAAAAACAAATAGAGCATGAGAAAAAAGTTATTACCCCAAAACGCCATTTCACGGTGAGTAACCAGCTCTGTAGCCTCTACTCTCCGAGCAAACAAGCGCCTCTGTAGTAATGCTTTAGAAACAATATTAATAGTCGCGCTGCTGCTCTCGCTAAACTACCCTCGCTTACATACCAACCCTAATTTCATTTCAAACATGATAATCGTTGATCCCTGTTGTAGAATACTTTCGACAACATTTAAAAAATCTTTTTCCATTAGAAGTATTTTTACGGAATATTTTTAATTTCATAGAATATGGACCGACAAGGATGTCCCCTTTCATTTAATAATGTTTACATGTGTCAATGCTGTCATGTCGGTGGACACATCACTAGGTCTCTTCATAAAATTTGCCATTGCAGACTTTCCCGCCTCTTCCCCAAACCCTTTTAGAGTAAACAAACGTAAGTGAAAAAGAAGAACTAGGCAAACTCTAGATGTTTTCTTCTAATCTTTTTTTAAAGTAATCCACACCTTAGTTTACCGCAATGCGTGTAAGGTGTTCGATATATTTATATAGTTTTGAATGATATACATTTAGCCTACCTATCATTTTAACTAGTTTTAATTATGGATTTGATTTTTGGTATCCGCAATGTGTGAATGAAGGTATGTTGCACATTGTTCAAGAGGTTATTGAGGTTCATGTTGTGAAGAGAAAAGCTCCAAATCATTGGACTAAACTCTCATATATATGGGGGTTCGCTATAGAGAATTAAGCTCCAAATCAATGGACTATATATATAATTTGTATTTATATAGTTACAATTGGATAAATTTGTATAGTTTCCAGTGATTTTTTAATATAGTTAGATGTATGTACTTAATTTTATTTCTAATTAATTGTATATTTATTGTTTATTTCTATGTTTGTGTGTACACAAACTCGATTCAATTGACTTATCTATCTAATTTTTATTATTAATCTAATCATAACTCATAATTCAATCCTTCATAACATTGATCTAATTTGATTGTCTCACTGAAGTCATAACTGCATATGTGAGTCATTCTTGCAACTACAATCTTGACCCACTTAAATGCTAAGTCAAAACTCATGAGACACATTTTACCCTTTGGTCCCAAACCAACTATACACAAATCTTCATAATATGGTGTTATGTTCATGTAGAAAAATACATCAATTTGTATTCATTTAACACACACAAAAAGACATGAACACATATATTAATTCAAGTGCATTCAAGAACAGTCTTTCACATTTACTCATCCTAGCGCATGTGAATCACTTAGCAATCATCCTACAACTCATGTGTGCATTTGAAATGTGCTATCTATCAAGGTAGTTTTAAATATTGTCAACTTAATAACAAAATCCTTAGAGTGTGATGAAGAATATTATTTTCTAGCAGTTTGTTTTCTAAGATTTCATGGGGCAAGATCCAAAGATCATTAAAGATCAAGTTCATTGGAACACAACTAGTTTGTAATTGTGCCCTAGACCTATAATAGTGAAGTTGACCTAGCACAAAGTTGAGGAGAATATTACAATCTCGATCCATACACATGACTATATAAGACCTCTAGAATATGAGAAGCATATAGCACACATTCTCTGACCACAAAACAAAACAATCTCTCTTCGTTTATTACTATGCATGACATGATTGTACTTCATGTTTGATTTTGACTGATCCAATCCACTCCACTCTAGCAGTTTATTTAATCTAGGTTGATTTATGTGTAATTGTTTCATTTAATTAATTAACCTATATTAATGCTAGAAATGAACTTTTTATTTGTGAACCCAATATACTTGTCCACCTTATATCCCTAATTAAGTTTTCCCATTTACAATTCACATTTAATTTTATAATTTTTAAATCTAATTTACCCTTTGTTTTTAAGCTATATGGATATATCTTTTCTTTCGATATTTTACTAATTGATTATGTTGCCTTTCCTTGTGGCCACCCTACCCACCCTTGAATTGACCTAGGGTTCACATCGTTAGCACATTTTTTAATCTAGTTCAAAACTAATATTTTAAGCCATAATAGATATATTCTTCTTTGATGACATTTGATTATTCCTTCTAAGGTTTAAACTGATTGATTGTGTTGCCTTACATTGTGGGTACCCTACCGACCCTTAACTTGACCTAGGGTTCACATCGTTAGCACATTTTTTAAGATGTTTCAAAACTAATATTTTGAGCCATAATAGATTATATTATCTTTTTATGACATTTGATTCATCCTTCTAGGTTTTGACATATATTTAGGCAATTAAAACTATTATATTAAACTTTTAAAAAGTAACATATAAATTATATATAATATTTAATACTTAATACTCTTTAAAATAAAAACAAAACTTGAAAGAATAACAAAAAATGAATGATGACTTTTTTAAAGATAAAAATTAAAATTTATATTCAAAAGTAAAATAACTCTTCGAATAAAAACAAGTGTCACATAATTGTCACTGCTTGCCTTTTTAGTATTGTATTATATTATTTCATTTATAGATTTGAAAAGTTATAAATTTTTCATCTTTACTTTACAAAAGATAAATATTTCTTGAATAGGAAAAAATGATATAAAACATGTTCACATAAAAATATATCAAAATATTATTTGAAGAGAAGCACCATATTACAAATAAAAATATGAAAAAAATATTTAAAATGAACATTTATTTTTGAAATATAATGTCATCAAAATTTTACAATATATATTAATATAAAATTATTATTAAAATTTAATAATTTATGTATCTATATATAAAAATTGCTCTAAAATTTTTCAAATATTTCAAATAAATGAAGTCTAAAATATCTATGTACTATAAATTTTCCCTTAATACCTAATCAATCATATTCATGATAAATAGTTTCAATACCTAATCAATCATATTCATGATAAATAGTTTCAAATATATATATATATATATATATATATATATATATATATATATATATCTTGCATCTCTACTTCAGAAAAAATAAATATTTTTCTAGTAGGAAAAAATAATGACTTCTAATTTGTTTTTAGGTTAATATTTGCATTCAATTCAGGTTAGGGTTAGAGATAAGGTTCAATTAAGGTTCTAAGTTTGGGGTTCAATTACAATTCAATTGGGGTTACAATTAAGGTTAGGTTTTGGGTTGGAGTTAGGTTATAATTAGGATTAACTTTAAGTTAGGGTTATAATTATTGTTAATGTTCATTTAAGGTTAGGATTAGATTGGGATTAGGATTGAGGTTGCAATTCAATTAGGGTTAGGGTTAGGTTTATGCTTCAATTAGGCTTAACTTTAGGTTGGGGTTAGGATTTATTTATGGTTACATATATGGTTCAATTATAGATAGGATTAGCATTAAGAGTCAATTAGGGTTATGATTTGAGGTTAAGATTGCAATTACTATTCAATTTGGGGTAGAGTTGTGGACATGGTTTAATTAGGGTTAGGTTAGGCTTAGGGCTTGGCTAGGGTTGCATTTGCATTTAGATTAGGGATCAATTATAATTAGGATTAGGGTTATGGTTCAGTTAGGATAAGGATTAATCTTAGGTTTCAATTAGGGTTAGGGTTGTGGTTACTATATGTTGGTTAACAGATTTGTCCTTTACAATATTAAATACAAAATGACCATATAATGCCCAAGAACGACTAATCAATTCACAACAGTTGGAGAGATTATCATTGCATTGGTAATCTTCCTCTGTATTTTAAATGAGGTACAACTCCCTCTTTTGATGTAATTTTAATTTTTTGAGAATATATAAAGTAGGGGTATGCTTTTGATTAGAAAGTAGGAAAGGAAATCTAACACCTATTCATAGCCATGAAATAGATGCAAAGAATAGTGCTTTAAAACTAAAGAAACTACTTTAATGCTGAAATGGACTGGTACACAATCAATATTGTGGTTCACAGACCAAACTATCAACGCTTGCTAACTCAACTCAGTACAATCTTAATCATTCAAGTTACAAATACACGAAATTAAACACCATTGAACAACACATCCTCATAGGGAAGGAATATTCAAATATTCATCTAAGCTCATAGAATTATTCATAAACATTAGCATCTAACTCGCAATTTACTACACACAAACAATAAACATTCACAAAAATGAATTAAAATTACAAAATATGATCCTTCTATTATGATCGATTCTCACTCATGCATCACAGTGCAAGGGGGTAAAAATGTTGGACCCCTGCAATATCCAACTATGATATATTTAAAATTTTACATGGTAATAGTTAGGATTTCTTGAAAACTAATTCTTGGATGCTAATCGTCGCCTGGCTGAATAAAAGGTTGGTCAGAAACTGACTAACCTTGTCAGATTATGACAACAACTTCAATAATTGCTATTTTTAAGGATGATTATGATTACATCTTGTATAAGGGGGATATCGAGTGTGCAAATAATCAAAATGAATGAATGGAAACTAATCTAATTCAAAAAAATATATGATTCATGCCCATTACTCATGAAATGAAGCTACGAAGGACGAACTCAAATAATGTAATCAAAAGAAAGAACATAAAATGAGTTCATAAAAACGTATTGTTACCATCTCATGTTGAAGTGTGTTCGCAATGATGTTAGATCATTCATTGTATCAATGTGAAGCCTCCATTTGTGTGTAGTAAAAGCTTCAAAGTGCGATGTCGATTGAAGATGTATGTAAAAGCTTCAATAAGTTTGTTGTAAATTTTGGCATTACTTTGTTGTGTAAAATATGTTGATTCTTTGATCATTTTTGAGAAGAAAGATGATTGTTATATAGAATTTGTGTTTCGAAATGAATGCTCAAGATTGCATAGTAGAATATCCTAATCAATGGTTGAAAGATGTTGAGAGGAAATAGATATGAATAATCAATGGATTTTGATTACGTAATTGGTGTGATTGAAGAAATCAATTTGAGTGCTCAGTGGAATGTTAGGAATAGATGGATTAGTTAGCCAATCAAAGTGAACAATTGGGGAATTGTAATTTGCTCAATCATGAAAGTGGGTGAGGATAATTAATTAATATTTTTGAGTTAAGCGTGCAAATCATGTTTGACTTTTGCAAACAAAGTTGTATTTGTTTGATTTGACCTTTTGGATGATGTTTTGAATAATTCATTTAATTATTCAAGTTTAAAGGAAAGTGATTTAATTAAACTATTATGTTTTAATAATTTAATTGACTTAGGGGAATAGGGTAAATAAGCGACGTAATTAAATAATTGATGTTTATTTAATTAATTAGGAGGAATAAAGTCAGATTAGGACTTTATTAAATAAATGTAATTTATTTAACTAGTCAAAAATGATGAAAAAGTGAATTAAATAAATAATGTTAAATTATTCAATTGATAGAGGAAATTAGGGTTTTTTATGTTGTTGAAGTGAGATGCAATGAAATAAGGTGATAATGATATCGATGATGAGAAAATGCCATTTAGGATGTGTTATAAGTGTTAGGTCATTTTTACATGTCTACACATCTCAATTCTTGATTGATAAGATGGGGGAATGAATCGTTGCTTTCTATAAACAGACCACATGGATTACCCTCGTGCGAAATATCCAACACCTTCAACTTCCAGTGACTGTTGGCATGCCACCTAAGATCATTCCATGCAACTTCTTTTAATGTATAGGATTTCATCACTATTTGAATCTAACTTGCAAGATTTCCATCACATCACCTTGCTTAAGTTAATTAAGTCTAAATAAATTTGGATATACTTTTAGTACTAATTACTTCTAAGTGAGCTTTGCCAATTTTATTTTTCCACTCTATAAATTAACTTCATCATTATTCATCTTCACAATGTTAATCTCTACTTCCAATATGTCAATCTCATCGAATAAAGTGGTTGCGAAGAGTGTTTTCCCGGCTGTGGAGGGTATTGAGTGTAGTGTCGTCCGTAGGTTGGTGATAGACCTTGACTTAAAGAGATTTTCCTGATTCATAGCAATGAGGATTAAATGATCTATAAAATCATTAGTGAGTACTTCATGTCCCAAGTGCATGTCCATAATTACATTATGCTTGAGTGCTTCATGTATAACAATGTGCGCACCTCCAGAATATTTGGATGGGGGTTGTGAGTCGTTGAGCGTCTGGTTCATCCATGATATCTATTGTGTGTTGAAGATGCTCTGAGAGGCCTCTCTATTCATCTATGTATGGGCTTAGTCAACAAGGCAATTTGCATCGCTTTTTACATTACACAATGAACAGGCTGGTCAAGTCATCACCCTACTATGTGTTGGTCTGGAGAGCAACAATATGGAGATATTCACCCACTTTTTCGAGTTTAATGAGAACCTCTTCTCTCCCGTGCAAATAGAGTGTATGCAAGAATTCATTGATGCTCTTAGAGTCCTTGTGTTCACTCTTTGTGTCTAGTCCTCCTGTGTCACAAAATCCCTCTTTTTTGGCAATGTAATACATAACGTTTTTATCAATAAATATATAAATATCTCTATCTTTTTGGCTTTTAAAATGCTTTGTGTTATGGTGAAGTCTTGGAAATATTTTTTTTCTTTCATATTCATTGCTTATAGCTTTTCACTTTATGCTCATGGTGAATGGATGAAAGTCTATTTCTTGCAAGCAACTTTATTTTCTACAAATACATCCTTGATAACTAAGCAATTTTTGGCCTCATACGCACTAGTTACCGATTTTTGAATAGGTTCTTAAAATACTTCAGAGTCTACCGCTGTTATGAGAACCTATTCTTATGTCATCTTACTAAACAATTTTGAAACTTTGACTTGCTCATTAACCCCTATGTACTGTCATAAAAGTACTTAGAAAAAGAAAAGAAAAAGTTCACAACTTATCTTGAGAATCAAGGCAAAAATTGGGAAGTTTTGAGAACCCTATCGGGAACCAACAAAGGTTTCAAAAACTTTGTGAAACACTGCCAAGTTTTTATTACTTTGGTCTTCACCCATCCAATTCTCTTTTTTGGCCACAAAGTCCTTTTGACTAGTGGGCAACTCATCACAAAGACTAACACATGAATTTTAAGAGTAAAGCTTGTCCGATCAGAAGGAAGTTCTAAAACCACGTCAATGTCTGAAATAGTTATGAGAACCTGGTTTAAAACTGACAAAAGAAACTTTTCAATTTATCTAAGTATTTTGAAGGATTTTTTTTTAGAGAGGGGGTAACTGAAAATGACGACAACACTATTAGGATTACAGACGGGGTTAGGGTTCAATAAGGGTTAAGATTCGGGTTTGGGTTAATGTTGGGGTTACCGTTCAATTTGGGTTAGGGTTGGGGATATTTTTCAATTAAGGTTAGGCTAGACTAGTTCAATTAAGGTTAGGTTAGACTTAGGGTTCAATTAAGGTTACATTCAATTAGGATTAGGGTTCAATTAAAGATCAATTGTTGTTAGGATTAGGTTTATAGTTCAATTAAGATTAGGTACCTCAAAATAGATATCTATTGATGTATTTTATATAAATTTATTAAATATAAATATGCTAATTTTAATTAACAACTATTAAAACTTTATTTTATTTTATTTATTTAAGAACTATTTTATTTAGTTAAGAGTTTTAACTTTTAAAAAATATATCCACTTAGATAAATATATTTAAATAAGATATGCATTGTGTTTCAATGTTGTAGTGAGTGTTGTGAATTTTGTTGTGTCCAATGTGTAGTGAATTTTGTTGTGTCCAATAAATTAGAAATATCATTTAAGTAGAAAAAATAATTTTAAAGTTATTTTATTTACTCCAAAATTTATTTTCATACTAATTTACCTTGTCACATAGAAAATTACTATTATGATGTATCTCATGCCATTTGAGCCATTAATAGACTTGAAATTTGAATTAATGAATTAAATACATTAGACTAGACATTTATTTTACAAAAAAATAAAAAATATTTTTATACTGATTATTATTAATATGAATTAATAGAAAGAAAGATAAATAACATTTTTTAAAATAAAAAGGGGGTAAAATTTTTATTGGTCCAAAAAATCCATACAATGCTAGGGAAAAGAACAAACCTACCAAGGGTTGAGAAACCAAACCCAAGAAATCAAGACACACCCAAGAAACATCTCATATCCTCCATGACCCAACCTTCAAGAACCTAGGAAAGACCCCTTGGAAGATTTCCCCAATCATCCACATTCCAAGTCCTCATCTGCTCTGACGCCCATCTAGCCAAACCATCTGCCACCTTATTCCATTCTTGAGGAATGTCACAAAAGGTGATAGAGTCCAAAACCTCACTCGAAGCAATGATTTGCTCGACCACAACTGTCAGTTGCCAATTCACGTCATCAATATGCCTCTTATTTAGCATATCAATGACAACTTGAGAATTTGATTTACAAACAATCTACCTCCAACCAAAGGCACAAGCCTGTTCCAATGCAAGAAGAATAACTAAGGCCTCCATAAAATATTAGTTCGTAGACCTTTATATATAGAAAAGAAAACCACCACCCCCGAGCTATCCCTACCAATACCCCCAACCCCAACATGCCCAAGATTCCCTCTAGATGATCCATCAATGTTAATTTTTAGCTCCCCTGAGGAGGGTAGCACCAATGACCCCTTCGTTGAATCCTCCACCTATCACTTCGTCACTATCTGGGCAACAAGTCCCTCCTACAACCAACAAAAAGTCTCAAAGTTATAACCACACCCAAATCACCAAGGTGCACAAGAACAAACAAATCACACTTACCTATTAGAGTCTCTTGTAGAACCCCCAAGATTCTCAACCAAAGTTGACCAACCAGAAGCTTCTTATCCAAAAAAATTATGCGGTTGTGTTCCAACCAGATATGTCAAATAATCAAGTTGGGACCAATAACCCAAGTTATTTGAAGAAAAGAAGTTTTAGCTGTAGAATTCCCATGTCCCTTACAAAAGTCATCCAAAGAACAAGCATGTCTACATGGTTGACTCTGATACTCCACCAACAATTCCAAATCATTCTCACAAAGGGGCACTGAAAAAAGAGATGGGAAGTGCACTCTTCATGACAAGTGCACATGATGCACATAGAAGGGCCTTGAAACCCTTGCTTCAAAATATTCTCCTAGGTAAGGCATCTTCCTTGAACCACAAGCCAAGAAACGAAATTCTACTTAGGCCAAGAAAACTTATTCCAAACCTACTTCCACCATGCGACCTCTGAACACCCAAAAACTTGTTTATCTAACACCTGATAACTAGAGGCAACATAAAATTTACCTTTCAAATTAGGTCCCTAGGCCAAAACATCCCTCCCTAGAAGAGAGTTACAAACTCGACCATCCAAAATAGTAGCTAGCTCCCGACGATCATCCATTGATCCCCCAAGGGGCCACTCTTGCGAGTCCTTCCACCTATACACATTAACTTGATCAAGAACTTGGTGTGTTTTAGAATTCTTCACCCGACTCTATCGAGCATCAAGAAAATAATTACATAAGGTCTACATATGAGGGTGAGTTGTTAGAATGGGGGGATGTCCATCCCAAGAATCAAACCAAAAAAGAGCATCTTATACACTATTACAAATCTAAAACAACCCATGTTTTACTAGCTTGTAACCTCTTTTGAGAGTGCCCCAAATCATATAGCCCTTCCCACTAGGCTAAAACGGGGCACATCAACACTCCCAACATCCCCAAGATATTTGAAAGTAAGGATTTTAGCCCAAATTCGATGTTGTTGAGAACACCATCTCCAATATAGCTTAGTAGCTAAAGCCTGCCCATTCAAATCAGTTTGGTACAAACCTAACCCTCTTTCCTACTTCGGCTTACAAGTGGCCTCCCACTTCACCAAGCTCCACTTCCTATAAAGGAGATTACCGGTCCAAAGAAACTGATGAGAAAGACTCTCAAATTCCTTAATGAAACTAGAAGGAGAAGATAACACAAAGCACTTATATAGAGGAAGAGCCTGCACCACATAATTCTAAAGAGTCACTCTTCCCATCAAAGAGAGCCACCTTTAGGTCCAATGGCTAACCAATTTGTGAAACTTAACAATAACCTCCTACCAGAAGAGCTTGGGAAGCGGACAAATAACAAGATGAAGGCAAAGGTAAACAAAAGGAAGAGATTCAATCTAAAATCAAAGAATACAACTAATTCTCCTTTGAATAAGCTTAAGAGTGTTGAAAAAATAAATAAAGGAATTCCCTTCATTAATACTCTGTCCCAAAGCAGCCAAATAACAATCAAGGACTTTCTGCCAAGTGACAACTTCTTCAACTCTGGCCCTTCCCATAAAAGCAGTATAATCCACAAACTGAAGATGGGATTGGGGAGGAATAGTATTGCCCCAACACCAACCCTGAATGAGACCTAGCTCCACTCGAGATCTAATAAATCTCTCCAAGCCTTCAACTAGTAAAATTAATAGGTAAGTGTTGCAAGTATGAGCAAATTTGGTGGTGTTTTCATTAATGTTGTCATTGATGTCAACACAGTTCAGAATGTTGCACATTGTGCATGTATAGTTGAGATGCTATTGAAATGTTGTGAGTACATGGAGCTATCATTATGATGTTGCAGATGTGCTGAAATGATGAGTTTCCAAGTGCTTTTGAGAAAATCAATAAAGAAAGAAGTCAAAGTTATGTATGTGCTCAAAATGTGCTCTGGTATGTGCTTTGCATTTCTTCTATGTTGATCCTATGCTTGTGTGGATTTGAAGAGTTTTTGGTGGGGATCTATTGGTGTCATCTCCTAATTTGTAGCTTTTGGTTTGATGCAGTGTGAAAGTTGTGTGAACTGGTTTGACAGAGTTGTTTGTCTGTGGACTGGGAGAAATGTTTTTTCTCCACAGTCCTTCGTTGTTTTGTTTCAAGTCTTGCCAATCTTGAATATACCTTGTAATAATGTTCTTTGGGTTCTTGCAGAGATGTTCGTTGTTTGGTGTTCTGAAAGATGAGTTTCAAAGTTGTATGTGTGCACAGTCCGGACAAACTGATAGAAAATGTTGTGTTTGAAATTTGTTTCTCTTGCTATGAATGTATCTAAAGGTATTTTAGATGTGTTCTCATGCATGATAAAGCGTGTTATGTCCTCTGTGTGTTATCTTCTTGTTGGGAAGAATGTACTTCAATGTTCATTTGTGTTTTCATTAGGTTTGGCCGACCTGGTGTTTACACTTCATATGAAGAATTAAAAATTTAATTGTGTGGCCGATCCAAGACATTGCTTTTGGTCTCAGTTAAATATTTAATTGGTCCACTCTCATTCTTTTCCACTGTGGGAATGTTGAGTTGCCGACCTAATTTGAATTTTTGAAATGAAGTGTATGTGGCTGACCTTGGAGAAAGTTTCTAAGGTTGAAGATGGTATAAATGCAAGACAAGTTGCAAAAGATTAAATCATGCAAAGTAACGAAGTAAGCCACAAGAGAAGAGCAGAGTTTTGCAAAAGTAAGTTGAGGCAGCAGTAATTTATTTTGTTAGATTCCTAAAAGTAGTGAGCTAAAGGTTTCTGCAATCTTCTAATCCAAGTTGCAAATGTGTGTAAATTGTTGTGGTGGATCTTTCTATTATATTTTGTATCTCTAGGTAGTGAGTTCTTTCTGTAGGCAACGAGCCTTTGTATTCAGGTAGTGAGCCTCTTGTATTCAGTTTTACTATCTCTTTATATTGTGAGTTAACCCTCACCACAATTTTTCCCTTATTGGGTTTTCCACATAAAATCCGGTGTTCATTGTGTTGATTTTACTTTCTATTATTTGCATTTCATGTTCATACTTAATAACAAATTAGTGTGGTTGTGAAGTTGATAAATGTTTGAAGTTTTGAATTTGAATTTGGTGACAACTGATTCACCCCCCTCTTAGTTGTCGTGCGCCATTTAGCAATCGGTATCAGAGCTTTGGTTCCTTGGTGTAGAGCTTAACCACTTAAGGAAGATTCGATGGTGCATAAGTTGGAAATCCCTATGTTTGATGGATCTAATTACAATGACTAGAAAGTGTAGATGAGAGGATATATTATCTCTCTTGGTTACAAGACCTGGAAGGCTATTGAGATGAAGTATGTTGCTCCGACGAGTGGTCCTACTACTACATATGAGGTTTCTACTGATGAGGAGAATGAAAAATCAAGGTATGCTATTTGCAATGCTTTATCCAAGATTGAGCGAACAAAAGTTATCTCTTTGGGCACTGCTTATGAAGTTTGGAAGAATTTGGAAGATCTTTATGAAGGAAATGATAGAGTGAAACTAACAAAGAAGTTGACAGCAAAGCGTAGATATGAGAATATGAAAATGGAAGAAGGAGAAGATATTGCAAGCTATTTTTAGAGGATTGATCTGGAAGCAAATGAAGTTAGAAATCAAGGGGGTACTTTGACTGATGAAGATATAATTGAGAAGATTCTAATGACCCTACCAGAATGTTACAGTGAAAAGGTTTTAGTTATTGAGGAAATATATGATCCTAAGAAATATACTAAAGAAGAGCTATTTGGCACCTTGACTGCATTTGAGATGAGAAAGTTTGGAAAGGAGGAAAAGACAGAAACAACATTTAAAGCAACAATTAAAGCAACAAAGATTGAAGATGATCCGGATAATGATGGTTCAAATGAGTTGGAAGTGAACTTTACCAGGAAGTTGAAAAAAGGTACCGGTAAGTAGAAAGGTATGTTGCCCTTTAAATGTTTCAGTTGTGGTAATATTGGTCATTATGCTTCAAGATGTCTGAATAGAGTTGCACATAAGAAGAAAAAAGATCATAAAGATAGAAAGGATAAGAAATGCAAAAAGTTGTACTATGTTAGAGAAGAAGTTGGAATCTCTGATGATGAATCTGATTATGAGAATGATGATAGTGAATTCTTGTTCTTATCTTTGGAGAGTAAATCTATGTCTACTAACTCTAGAAAATGTGCAAGAAAAAGTGATTCAAAGAACAAGAAGGATGAGATGGAAGGTACTTTGGTCACCACCTTTCATGCTAGACAGGATGAAGACTATTGGGTGATTGACAGTGGATGTTCTAATCACATGACCGCAAATAAAAGTAAGTTCACTAAACTTGAAAAGTATGATGGTGGTTTGGTCATGTTTGGTGATTATTCTAGAGCAAATATTGTTGGGAAGGGTACAATTAGTTTTGATGGAATTCACAGCACTAATGATGTATATTATGTAAAGAGCTTAAGGCATAACCTTTTGAGTGTTGGACAGATGTGTAGTAAAGGTTTCAAACTTGTGTTTCAGAATAATATCTGTGAGATCATAAAAGGATCCAGAGCTATGGTTGTTGCAGGAAGGAGAACTCATGGAAACATCTATTAACTTAAGGGTGTTGACGGTCAGTGCCTGGTATCTTAAGTTAATGAAAGTTGGCTATGGCACCGGAGAATGAGACATGTAAACTTTGATAATCTGGTCAGGATTAGTTCAAGAGATGTTGTCTGAGGTCTGCCTAAAATCATAAAGCCTGCTATACTATTTGCAGAAGTTGTCAGTTAGGGAAACAAACAAGATGCAATTTCAAAGGAAAAGAGAAAACTACTACCAAAGTGTTGGAATTAATTCATACAGACCTCTATGTTCCTACTAGAATAGGAAGCCTAAATGGAGACATGTATTTCATGCTCCTTATTGATGATTATTTTTGAATGACATGGGTTGCATTTCTTATAGAGAAGACTTGGGCTCTAGATAGGTTTAAAGTGTTCAAAGAAAGAGTAGAAAATGAAGTGAACCTAAGAATCAAATGTTTGAGATCTGATAGAGGTGGAGAATTCACTTCTAGCAAGTTTAATGCATTTTGTGAAGAGCATAGCATAAAGAGACACTTTTCTGCTTTGAGAATCCCTCAACAAAATGGAGTGGTTGAGAGAAAGAACCAGACTATACAGGAAGCTGCAAGAATGATGATGAAATAAGCAAATGTATCTGATGTGTACTAAAGAGAGGTAATATACACTGTTTATGTTCTTAATAGAGTTCATATCAGAGACAACAAAACAAAGACTCCTTGTGAGTTATGGACTGGTAAGGCTCCTACTGTGAAATACTTTAAGGTGTTTGGAAGCAAATGTTACATTAAAAGAGATGATGAAAATCTTGGGAAGTTTGATGGTAGATGTGATGAAGGGATTTCCCTTGGATTTCCAACTACCAACAAAGCATATGGATGCTTTAATAAAAGATTGTGGAAGATTGTTGAGAGTTCTAATGTGAAGGTTGATGAGGATATGCACAAACCTATTCAGATAAGTGAAGTTGAACCTAATGATCCTATATGCGGATAAGTACCTGAAGAGAATAAGGAGGAGGAGGAAGAAGAACATATTGAAGAAGAAGAAATTTCAGAACCTGCTATTAAGACTCCTAAGTATGTCCAAAAGAATCATTTGGAGGAATGGATAATTGGAGATAAGAGTGAAGGTGTGAAGACAATAAGTAAAGTAGTAGCTAAGGTAAATCTGTGTTTACTTTCTAAAATAGAACCTAAGTCTGTGTGTGAAGCATGTGAAGATGAAAGTTGGGTTAGAGCTATGAAAGACGAGTTGCAACAAATAGAGAAGAATCAGACATAGGAACTAGTTCCTAGACCCACGAATAAGAATGTAATTAGTTCAAAGTGGGTGTTCAAGAATAAGTTGAATGAAAATGGTGAATTTATAAGAAACAAAGCAAGACTTGTATGCAAGGGATACTCACAAGTTGAAGGCATAGACTTTGAAGAGACATTTGCACCGGTGGCAAGAATGGAAGCTATTAGGATGTTTTTGGAATTTTCTACCCACAAGGACTTAAAGTATATCAGATGTATGTCAAGTCTGCATTTATGAATGGTGAACTAGAAGAAGTATACATTGAACAACTTGAAGGATTTCAATTATCAAACAAATCGGATATGGTTTGTAAATTGAAGAAGGCATTGTATGGACTGAAATAAGCTCCTAGAGCATGGCACACAAGATTGGATAAATGCCTGACATAGTAAGGATTCAAAAAAGGCTCTGCTGATAGCAATCTTTACTTCAAAGTACAAGGTAACAAAATGTTGATAGTGGTAGTATATGTTGATGATATTATCTTTGGAGGAAATGGAGGTATGTGTAAGAGATTTGTAGAGGAAATGCAAAAAGAATTTGAAATGTCAATGATTGGTGAGTTGAATTTCTTTCTTGGTCTTCAAGTAAATCAAACTGATAAGGGGATATTCATTTCACAATCTAAGTATGTGAAAGAGTTGTTAAAGAAGTTTGGAATGGATGACTCCAAACCAATTAGTACTCCTATGGTGACCGAATGTAAGCTGAGTAAAGATAATGAATTTGCTAAAGTTGATCAAAGCAAATATAGATCTATGATTGGTGGATTGTTGTATCTTATTGCTACCAGATTGGATATCATGCATGCAATATGTTTAGTTGCCAGATTTCAAGCATATTCTAAAGAAGCACATGTTACAACTATAAAAAGGATATTTAGATATCTCAAAGGCACACCGAATTATGGCTTATGGTATCCTAAGGATATTAATTTCACTTTAAGTGCTTATACCGATGCAGTTTGGGTTGGTTGTGTGGATGATCATAAGAGTACCAGTGGAGGTGCTTTCTTTCTTGGTGGAATATTGGTTGCATGGTTAAGTAAGAAGCAGGACTCAATTTATTTATCCACTGCAGAAGCAGAGTATATTGCTACAACATCTTGATGCACACAGGTTTTGTGGATGAAGCACACTCTGAAGGATATTGGAGTGATATGTGATGAGCCTATTCCTATTTTATGTGACAATACAAGTGCTATAAACATTTCAAAGAATCTAGTAATGCATTCAAGAACAAAACATATATCTACCAGATATCATTTTCTAAGAGAAAAGGTGTTGGAGAATAAAGTTAGGCTGGAGTATGTGTCTACAAAGGAACATATTGTAGATATATTTACTAAGGCTCTTTCGAAGGATACTTTTGAGTATTTTAGGGAGAGGTTGGGGGTCATTGGCCCTATGAACTAGGTGCACATGGACGTGCATCAATCTAGTGGATCCACAGATTCTTCATTTATCTGAACTGATGAATGGGTCTACTCTGCAGGGGGAGTAGAAAGTTTTCATTGTTGTAGTATGAGTTGCATGGGTGCACTCCTAAGGGGGAGTGATTAGAGCTTTTGATCTTTTCCATTGATGTCGAAGGTAAAGAGAGATTCATGTGAAAAATAGTAAAAGAGGAAGAGAAAGTTTTTTCGGAATGTTGAGAATGCAGGAATGTAAAGGAGAGAGTTGTCCTTGATGTTTTTTCACATAATGTGTTGCCATCAATGACAAAGGGGGAGATTGTTGCAAGTATGAGAAATTTTGGTGGTGTTTTCATTGATGTCAACACAGTTCAAAATGTTGTAGATTGTGCATGTATAGTTGAGATGCTATTGAGATGTGATTACATGGAGCTATCATTATTGATGGGCCTAGTTTTTGGTCAAATTTTGGGTAGAATTTATAGTCCATTTGCTGGCAGTGTCATGAAATTTAGTAGTTAAGTGTTAATATTTGCATAATGTTTCCCTCAAACCATTGAGATTGGGTTTAACTCTATCTTTGTGAAGTTTTAATGACATTGGCATATTATGTGGATTATTTATATTAATTTTGTGCATGGTTGATGAATGTTCTTTAAGGTGATTATAGATGTGCAATTATTATGCATACTGGCATTGCTATGCAGGACATAATTTATGGATGTTAAGTTGAGAAAGGAAACCGCCTGATGGTCATGCAGGGGAATCATTCAAAGGATTCAACTGAAGGACGATGGCAACAAATTCCCCACAACAGTCAATTGTAACCACCTTGTATTTATGTCATTGAGCAATCGCTGGTGTTACTACAATGCTAAGTCCATGTTTAGGCATGTATGTCTAACTAGATTCCCTGTAGACGTAGCCGCTTTGCCACTCTTTTCCTCCCTTTCCCTAAATGGTGTCCTCTCAGTTAGTGAGAGTTGATCGCCCTGTTTAGTTGGTAGTTTAAATAAGGATTTGAATATTCTTCTTGGGGGGTTCTTAGTTCTTGATTGTTGTTACATGATATCAGTGATGTATTAAGCATTCTCTACTTTTCAATACAACGATGTTGCTACTATGTTTACATATTTTTCAATGAATGAGATGATAGTCTGAATTTAGGCATTTGAGTTTGTATTAGTCTTAGTGGATACTCATCCAAGGAGGCCCACTTGGTGAGTAATCCTTTCTTTAGAGTAATTAGCTTAGTTATTATTTCCTATTCTATGCTTAGTTCAAAATTTGGCATCGACTGTTCCTACAACCACTAGAACTCTATTCTGTGTCTGTTCCTGCAGCCAAAGCAGACGGAGTAGTCCTTGTTTTCCACATAGATTTTCATTCTTGCTTTGTATTTCAGCTTAGTATAATTGTTGATTGATGTTCAACATTTGCTTTATTTCCTTTCTGCAATTTACTTTTAGTATTGCGTTCCTTTTAGCTGTAGCATGCAATGACTACTAAAGCCCCTAGTGCACATACAGTGCTTACCCATTTCAAGTCTACATCCTTGGGTTGACAAGTTAAATGTACCTTCATGATGATTAAGATAGCTATTCATGTTAGATTCCCAATCTTTGAATCATGGTTGTGAAGGCCTAGTTATTGAATCATTATAGGAGGCCGACAATTATGATGTTGTAGATGTGCTGAAATGATGAGTTTCCAAGTCCTTTTGAGAAAATTAATAAAGAAAGAAGTCATAGTTATGTATGTGTTCAAAATGTGCTCTGGTATGTGCTATGTGTTTCTTCTATGTTGATCCTATTCTTGTGCAGATTTGAAGAGTTGTTGTTGGTGATATGTTGGTGCCATCTCCTAATTTGTAGCTTTTGGTTTGATTGAGTGTGAAGGTTGTGTTCACCACTGTGTGAACCAGTTTGATAGAGTTGTTTGTTTTTGGACTAGGATAAATGTTTATGATTTGCAATCCTTTGTTGTTTCATTTCAGGTCTTGTGGATCTAGAATATGCCTTGTAATAATGTTCTCTGGCTTCTGGAAGAGATGTTCGTGGTTTGGTGTTTCAGAAGATGAGTTTCAGAGTTGTATGTGTTTGCACAGTTTGAATAGACTAATAGAAGATGTTTTGTGTTTGAAAGTTGTTTCTCTTGTTGGGGATGTATCTAAAGGTATCTAAGATGTGTTCTCATGCATGATAAAGTGTGTTACGTCATTCACGTGTTATCTTCTTATTGAGAAGCGTGTACTTCAATGTTCATTTGTGTTTTCATTAGGATTGGTCAACCTAGTGTTTACACTTCATATGAAGAATTAAAAATTCAATTAAGGAAGTGTGTGGTCAATCCAAGACATTGCTTTTGGTGTTAGTTAAATATTTAATTGGTCCACTCTCATTCTTTTCCACCGCGAGAATGTTGAGTTGCCGACCTAATTTGAATTTTTGAAATGAAGCATATGTGGCCGACCTTGGAGAAAGTTTCTAAGGTTGAAGATGGTATAAATGGAAGGCAAGTTGTGAAATATTAAATCATACAAAGTAACAAAGTAAGCAACAAGAGAAGAGCAGAGTTGTGTGAAAGTGAGTTGAGGCGGTAGTACTTTATTGTGTTAGATTCCTGAAAGCAGTGAGCTGAAGGTTTCTACAATCTTCTAATCTAGGTTGCAGATGCGTGTAAGTTGCTATGGTGGATCTTTTTGGTATCTTTTGTATCTGTTGCCCAATTTTCACCTACGGGCTAAATCAGTTGGGAAATCTATGTTTCAAGTGTTCATAAAGGCCAAATGGGGACATTGTTGTGCAAGATTAAATAATGCATTTGATGCTAAGTCACAAGGAACTCAATTGGAGAGCCTGCCTTAGTCGAGTTCGGCATGAAGATCCTCTAAGGAGAGAGTCGCCAAGACCTTCCAGATGTCTCGCCGACTAGAAGGGGTTCTTTTCGTTTTTGGAATGTCTCAGCAACCAAGCAAAGTCTCCCCGAAATGGTCTAAGCTCGCTGAAAGATTTTGACCTCATTGGGAAGTCCTGCCGATCAGCGATGTCTCACCGAAAAAGTGGAGCTCTCGGCGTAATATTAAGCTCGGGGAGATGTCTCAGTGACGGAGTAGGGTCTCGCCGAAGTGGATGGCTTCGGTAATGTTGTGACTTCAGAAAGAGGTATTCCCGACCAATGGGAGTCACACCTAAATGAATGAGCTCGGGGAGAAAGTGTTGACTTCGGCATGAGGTCTGACTGACAAGGAGAAGTCTCGGCGACAAGATGGGAGTTCGGCGTGAAGTCTTCCCGACCCCCTAGGGTCTTGCCGACGGATAAAGAAATGAGCTCGCCAAAAGATATTTCTTTCGGCAAAAGGTCTTCTCAATAGCGATTGTCTTAGCGATCACTGTCGATATTGGTATGACTTTTGCCTTCGCTGTGACATCTTTCCTTTGGCATAAAGTCTTGTCGACTCATGGGCTCTCACCAAAACAAGATGAATTCGCCATGATGTCTCACCAACCTGATGGCGTCTTTCCGAAGAGGTCTGAGCTCGCCAAGAGATAAAGCCTTCGGCGTGAGGTCTTCCCGAATTGCCAGTGTCTCACCAAAGGAAATGTTGCACTCGGGGAAAGTGATTTGTTTTCGTTGAGAGGTCTCACCAATGGCAAGAGGTCTCATCAACATAGATGACATCGATGTAACGTCTAGTTTCGGGATGATGTCCTGTCGACTGCTGGAAGTCTTAGTGAAATGAAATGAGTTCGGCACGATCTCTCCCTGACCCAAAGGTGTCTCACCGAGATGCGATTCTGATGAAGAGCCTTTGACCGCCTGAAGTAGCTTGTGTGGCATATGTTCGACCAATCAGGGGAAGCTACAGGCGGACCATTGGCAACTTGACCGGTGCCAAGAAGATCAATAGAGTGAAAGCGACGTGGATCGACTCTGTCAGAAGCATTCAAAGCAGCTCGATAAGGAGACTTGAAGGTGGACACGAAGACCAGAAGTGAATGCGGTAATTGCAAAAAATCAAGGAGGCATTTCCTGGAGCAACTCTTCACCGACATGGATAGCAGGGATGCACATTTAATATAGCATTAACTTCATTCAAAAGATCTAAGGGGAGATTTTTTTCGGAGGCTGATATTTTGTAAGCCCTAAGGGGCCGATATCTTTTTGGGATATATGGCATTTTTTGCCTTTTTGAATAGAGTTGGGATTATGCATTCTAAAGAGTTAGTAATTTTTCTCAAATCCTTTCTCAGCTGATGTATGCTTTGTAACTCATCTGGTATTTTGAATATAAAATATAGAGATTACCTTCAAAACCAGTGTTAGTGTTCATGCTACTTTCATTTTCTTCTAGATTATGTGATTTTTTGAACTGTGTTTTTCTCAATCTGCATTCAAACTTTAAAGTTGTGAAATTCATCTTTCCTTCTTAAAGCATATATGCAGATTAAGCCTTTCAAGAATGATGCATAAGTTCACGAAGTTCATTTTGAGTAAATAAAGTAACTATCATTAGTTTTCTAGTGTACATTCATCTATTTTATTTGATGATTCTTCTCACTTTGGTGTATCACCATAGCGTTAGTTTTATTTTATGCACTCCTTCTCCCTTTTCCTTTATAGAATCAGTAGTTTAGGTGACACCAAAGGAAGCTGACCTTCTCCAGAGGTTTACCTCTGTTTATAAGTGACCCACAACTTGGGAGGTCTTCCCATGTTACACTGAGGTGTTGAACATCAGGTTCAACAGGGTGCAACTTCAGGTGATAACAGTTTTTGGCACGCCCGGTGGGACTAGTTCCACCTTATATTGTTGGTTTGTTATGCAACCAGCAAGTTTTAGACTTTACAGAAGTCATTTTGCATACTTGGCGTATCCATAAAGAGGAAGAACTTCAGAATGAGTGTTTTTACAGTTTATGAGAACAGTTCAGACAAGGAGTAGCTCGTCCCCTTTTGAATATTTTCAATTATCACCACCTAGGAGACAAGGCAGAGCAATAGAAAGGCCACGGACAACATTCGTTTATTCTAGGAGAACCAAATCTACTCCTCCATCTGTGAGACTCCATATTGATGTCCCTTCTTTTGTTTCACCTAGAGTGCAAGTAAACCCACCTCAACCACCTCTAATGGTTGCTCCCATAAATCAGCCTTTTGTGCCATTCGATGGAGATTGTCCATTAAATTTGGCCCAACACAACGATATACCAGTGGCTGCCTTAAAGAATTTATCAATCTTCACTGGGGAGGATCAGACTACCCCTATTGAGCACATAAGGGATGTAGCCTCGTTATGTGGAGTACATCGCATAACTCATGAAGATGTAGCTGTAAGACTGCTTGCTGCATCTCTCAAGGGTAAGGCTTTACAATGGTATCGGGGTTTACTAGTGAACTCTATTGCAATATGAGATGATTTTGGTGAGAAACTGCACACGTAGTTTCAAGATAAATCTGATCACTTGTCTCTGGTGGAGCAGTTGACAACTATAAAAAGAGCTCCTCAAGAGCAAATGACATATTTTAATTTTTGATTCTAGAGGACTTGGTTTCGAATTCCTGTAACAGTGAGGCCATCTCCTGAGCATGCTTTTTTATACTTTCTTAAAGCTTTGAACAGTGAAATAGCGGTCATGACACAATCAATGGGTGGCGAATCTTTGCCAGGTGCATATGAAGTGGCAATCAGGGCAGAAAACTGTTTGATTCAGGCAGGAAAAATTGCCCCTAGGCCACCAATGCCTATTTTTCCAGATATACAATCTAATACACCTTTGCAGGTACCTCCTTTTACACCTCTACCAACTGTACCAACGTTGCCAGTTGTTGTTCCAACCGTTGTTAAACAAGAAAGTGTTGTTTTAGGCATGTCACAGGATTTACAAGAAATCAAAAGTCTGTTACAGACTTTTGGTAACAAGTTGGTGAACTTGGAAAAACAATAGTCCTATACTAGGCCTTATCAATAGCAGAATCAGGCCTCAATTCAGCCTTTTCAAGGTCAACAACAACAATTCCAGGGGAATAGATAGCAGTATCAAGGTAATTACCAAGGGCCAAGACAAAATATTGCTACAAGACCTTTTCAAGCCTATAATCCAGCTCCAATTAGTGCTATCAAAGAGCTTGTTCCTATTCAAAATAATTTGGTTGCGGATTATGAATGGTGTTATCCATGTAATCAGCCACATAATCAAGCTACATGCTCTAATGGCGTGATCAACCAAGCTCTTATGGTGCAAAATGTTGTAGGTGAGCAAGATTTTCCTAAGGAAGGGTATTCACAACAGCAGGATCAACCTGCAGATGATTCAACTCTCCTGAATTGGAAGAGAGAAGAATTTTGTGGAGTAAACCAGGATGACACATCTATTGCTGCTAATACTAGAGCCAAGAAGAGGGCTTTTGAGATAGAACAAGCAACAAATAAAGATAAGGGAGTTGTTGGTCCATCAAATCAACAAGTACCACGCATTTTGCACCGAGGTCATGACACTAGTAAGGAGTAGCCTTTACATGCTTCATTCGCAGGTCAAGTGCAACTTGACCATGCTATTTTAAAGACACAGCCAAAGGTAAACATATCTACACCTTTCAACATTGTTGAAAGTATGAAAAAAATGAATGTTTCAATTTCAATGTGGGATTCTTTAGCAATCCCTGGTCAAATGAATTTGTTACAGTCAGCCTTATCAAATCCAATTAGTTCGAATTTTCCAAATGAAGTCTTTGTAGGCCAAACAAAGTCACTTTTAACCAATGCACTTTTGGATAGTACCACACAACAAAGTAATGGTGTCAAGCCCCCTCCTTTCTATGTTTCCTTAATAGTGGGGAATAAATTGGTGCACAATTGCATGGTTGATAGCGGGGCTAGTAGTCTGGTAATGCCAAAAAAGATTGCAGACCAGCTAGGTTTACAATACCAGCCATTAGAAAAGGGAGTACTTCAATTGGATGGGACAACAGTAAACACTATAGGTGTTATTAAAAATCTGAATCTTATGCTACATGCCTGTCCTAATTTTTCAATCCTGCAAGATGTGTTTGTCATAGATTTTCCTCCATTTTTTGATTTATGCTTGTCTAGAGACTTCACAGCTAAAATTGGAGGGTATTTATCTTCAGATTGGTCCCATATACTTTTTAGGACCAGGTATGGTACTAAGGTAACTATAACTTCTGACTCCCTTGCCAAGGATCACATTGAGCCTTATGTGCCATCTACTATAAATGTTAATTCTGTTGTTTTAGAGGATACTAAACTTGCTTCAGCACAAGAGTTACAAGCTGTGAGTGTACCTGAGGTACTCCTGAACGAATGGGCAGCTGAGAACATGATTGATAATCCAAACGAGCTTATTCAAGATGTTGGTCTGGGCAATTATGTATTGCATGAAGCTGGGACAGAAATGCCAAATCTTGAAAGAAGTGTAGAAAGTCAGTTTGAGCAGCAGAATGAATTATGGGAGATGCATTTTGATGGTTCTAGAAGCAAAAATGGAGTTGGAGGAGGTGCAATGCTTGTATCTCCGTAGGGTGATAAGTATTATTCTGCATTTCGTTTTGCTTTTGCATGCTCTAATAACACTGTTGAGTATGAGGGCCTTGTTCAAGGTCTTGAGTGGGCAAGGAAGAGAGGAATAACCCACTTGAAAGTTTATGGGGATAGTGAGTTAATTGTCAATCAAATAAGAGGCCTGAATGTTGCTAAAAATGACACACTAAAGTCTTATAGAAACAGAGTGTGGAATATGATTGAGGAATTTGATGCCTTTAACTTAGTATCTATTCCAAGGAACCAGAACAAGCATGTTGACAGGCTTGCAGCCATTGGAGCACAGTTTGACATTCCATATGACATTAGAAAAGAGAAAGTACAACAGTATGTGAAATTTGTAGTCAAGCCATCAATTCCTGATAACAACATTCACTGACAGGTTTTTGACAGCGATGAACAGATTCTTTCTTTTTTGCTCGAAGAAGATCAGTTCTCCATGGTGAATCAAGCAAAAATTAAGCAACAGTATGATGATCGAGTCATATAGCTAAGGACAAATAAGTTACCCAAAGGTCTTGTTACTTTAGAGTCAATTTTCAGTACTTACGATCAACTTAAAAAGGGTAAAGCTGGCTTGCAAATCAAAGAAGAACATTATGAAGAACTAGAGATTTTCAAAGGTAAACTCCTTAAGATAGGCAAAAATTGTTCACATGAAGATAATCAATCTTTTGTTGCCTTATGCCAAGAATTTTATGATGTGTTTGCTTCGGAATACTCAGATTTGAAAGGGTTTGATCCCCATATTGCTCAGCACACAATTGAGTTAGAACCTAATGCTAAGCCAGTAAAGCAGAAACAAAGGCCCTTGAACCCTATGCTTGAGCCCTTAATGATTAAAGAGTTGACCAAACTAGTTGAGGGGGGTATCATCTTTCCTATTAAACACACTTCATGGGTTTCTAACCTTGTGCCAGTTAGGAAGAAAAATGGTGAAATAAGACTTTGTGTAGACTTTAGGGATCTTAACCGAGCATCTTTGAAAGATCACTACCCGCTACCCTCCATGGAACAAATCTTACAAGTAGTTGCTGGTTCTGAAAGATTTTCCTTATTAGATGGTTTTTCGGGCTATAATCAGGTGCTGGTTAAAGAGGAGGATCAGTTCAAAACTACTTTTACAACTAAGTGGGGCACCATGGCATACAAAATGATGCCTTTCAGTTTATCTAACACTGGTGCCACATTTCAAAGGGCCATGGATATGGCGTTTCAAAGTTTGATTAATAAGATTGTGTTGATTTATTTAGATGACATTATAGTTTATTCTAAGAACGCTGATGAACATTTGTTACACCTTAAACAAGTTTTTGAAAAATGTAAAGAGTTTGGTATTTCTCTCAATCCAAAAAAGAGTATCTTTGTTGTTCATGAAAGTAAATTATTAGGACATATAGTGTCAAAGCAAGGAATTAATATTGACCTCGAAAGAGTCAAAGCCATACTTGAGTTGCCATTACCCAATCACAAGAAGGGTCTGTAGAGCTTTTTGGGCCGAATCAACTTTCTGAGAAGATTCATTCCTGATATTGTGAATTTACTACAGCCCTTGACCGCCATGCTTAAAAAGAATGCAGTTTTCAGTTGGACTGGAGAAGAAAAACACAGTTTTGAAGAAATCAGGGAAGCTTTAGCATTAGCTCCAACACTGGTAAATCCAAATTTCTCTAAAGACTTCTTCTTATATGCTTTTGGCAATGTTGGTTCAATCTAAGCTATGCTGGTACAAAAAAATAGTGATAATTTAGAGCAGCCAAAATTTTCTTTAGCTAAGCACTTGCTGATTATGAAGAGAAATATACATTTGTTGAAAAACATGTTCTCGCTGTGATCAGAAGCCTAAAGAAGTTTAAGCCTCTAGTTTCAAACAATAAATTTCATATTCTGGTTGCACACTCAAGCGTGAAGGATTTTTTGTTGAACAAAGATCTGAGTGAGAAAAGGGCAGGGTGGATCACAAAAGTAATGGAATTTGATGTTAATATCAACATCACAAAACTTGTCAGGGGTAGAGGACTTTGTGAGCAACTTGCCTCCACTTTCGAAGATACACAGAAATCAGAAACTGGTGTTGTTTTGGCTAATACATATGGACCTCAAAGAGTTCAAGGCGCTACACTTGCACTTAAAAAAATTGGGTTCAAGACATGACCCATTTTTTACGAACTGGTGAGTGTCCATCAGGTTTAGACAGAGCTAAACAAAGATACTTCAGGCTGCAGTCTATACCATATTTGTTGATAGATAACAATCTTTTCAGGAAAGATCTGAATGGTGTTTTGTTAAGATGTATTAATACTGATCAAACAAAAAGAGTACTGCATGAATTTCTTGATGGAGTTTCAGGGGGTCACTTTGCTCCAAGGACAACTGCTTGGAAAATCATGAGAGTTGGTTACTACTGACCCAACTTGTTTAAAGATGCTTATGCATGGTCAAGAAAGTGTGTTAAATGTGCTTTATTTTTAGGAAAAGAAAAGCTGCCTGCTATGCCTCTACATCCAATTCAGGTAGAGCAGCCATTCATGAGATAGGGCATTGATTAAATTGGGCCAATAAATCCACCTTCCAGTGCTAGTCAAAAGTGGGTACTTACAGCCACTAACTATTTTACACGGTGGACAAAGGTGGTTGCATTAAAAGAGGCAAATGAATCTTTTGTATTGAATTTCTATGATGACATAGTAACCAGATTTGGAGTTCATGACTCTGTTATATCTAATAATGCTCTTGCATTCACAGGTTTAAGAGTAACTGATTGGGCTGTTAAACATGGCATTCATTTGAATACATCCTCAAATTATTACCCTTAGGGTAATGGCTTAGCTGAAAGCACAAATAAGAATCTCATTAGGATTATTAAAATAACAATGGAGGATAATCAAAGGACCTGGCACATTAATTTAAAGTATGCACTTTGGGCAGACAGAGTGACTCCTAAGAGGTCCATTGGTAATTCACCATACATGTTAGTATAAGGCAAAGAGGCTAGATTACCTCTATCTATGGAGCTTCCAGCTCTAGACATTGTTCACCAGTTGGAGAGGTTTGAGGAACAGGACCTAATATCTGTGAGGTATGCAGAGCTCATGGAGCTCAAAGAATCAAGAGACAAAGCAATGAAAGCTTTGGAGTATCATCAGCTCCAAACGAAGAGAACATTTGACAAGAAAGCTACGACTAAATTTTTTAAAGAAGGTGATATTGTTCTCAAATGAGATGTTCTGAAAGGCAGGCTTGGCCATCACACCAAGTTTGACAACATGTGGACAGGTCCATTTATTATCAAAGATTGTAAGGAACACAATGCTTACCAACTGGCTATGATGGAAGGTGAAGTGCTTCCTATCCCAGTTAATGGGATACACCTCAAGCCTTGTTTTCGAGTCTGATGAGTTCCTCTATTGTACATATTAGGTTAGGTTTATGTTTCCAATAGGTGCTTTTGCACTTTAGTTTAATTATTTTTCATTTCTTAAGTGTTGTTTCAGCACAGTAAATATTTTCTTTTTAGTTTCTCCTATTTCTTGAGTTTCAGACACCTGCTATGATCTATAAGTTACAGACACGTTTGAGCTATGTGCAAAGCTGATGTTTTAATTTTTTCTTAGCTTCCTAATGACTCCATGCCCAATGGACAAGTTTTGGCTACTAGTTTCCATGCTCAGCAAGCAAACATTCGGTAAAGGTCGCCATAAATGTTTTCCAATTTTCACCTACAGGCTAAATCAGTTGGGCAATCTATGTTTCAAGTGTTCATAAAGGCCAATGGGGACATTGTTGTGCAAGATTAAATCATGCATCTGATGCTAAGTCACAAGGAACTTAGTTGGAAATCCTACCTCAGTTGAATTCGGCATGAATATCCTCTAAGGAGAGAGTCGCCAAGACCTTCCAGATGTCTCGCCGATTAGAAGGGGTTCTTTTCATTTTTGAAATGTCTCGGCGACCAAGCAAAGTCTCCCCGAAATGGTCTAAGCTTGCTGAAAGATTTTGACCTTGCTGGGAAGTCCTACCGATCAGCGATGTCTCACCGAAAGAGTGGAGCTCGCCGAAAGATATTGCCTTCGGCAAAAGGTCTTCTCGATAGCGATTGTCTTAGCGACCACTGTCGATATCGGTATGACTTTTGCCTTTGCTGTGACATCTTGCCTTTGGCATAAAGTCTTGTCGACTCATGGGCTCTCGCCAAAACAAGATGAATTTGCCATGATGTCTCACCGACCTGATGGGGTCTTTTCAAAGAGGTTTGAGCTTGCCAAGAGATAAAGCCTTTGGCGTGAGGTCTTCCCGACTTGCCAATGTCTCACTAAAGGAAATGTTGCGCTCGGGGAAAGTGATTTGTGTTCGTTGAGAGGTCTCGCCGACACAGATGACATCGATGTAACATCTAGTTTTGGGATGATGTCCTGTTGACTGCTGGAAGTCTCGGTGAAATGAAATGAGTTCGACATGATCTCTCCCTGACCCAAAGATGTCTCACCAAGATGCGATTCTAATGAAGAGATTTTGACTGCCCGAAGTAGCTTGTGTGGCATCTGTTCGACCAATCAGGGGAAGCTACAGGTGGACCATTTGCAGCTTGACCGGTGCCAAGAAGATCAACAGAGTGAAAGCGACGTGGATTGGCTCTGAGCTTAGAAGCATTCAAAGCAGCTCGATAAGGGGATTCGAAGGTGGACAAGAAGACTAGAAGTGAATGCGGTAGTTGCAAAAGATCAAGGAGGCCTTTCCTGGAGCAACTCTTCACCAATATGGACAGCATGGATGCGCGTTTAATACAACATTAACTTCATTCAAAAGATCTAAGGGGAGATTTTTTTCGGAGGCTGATATTTTGTAAGCCCTAAGGGGCCGATATCTTTTTGGGATATATGGCATTTTTTGCCTTTTTGAATAGAGTTGGGATTATGCATTCTAAAGAGTTAGTGATTTTTCTCAAATCCTTTCTCAGCTGATGTATGCTTTGTAACTCATTTGAGATTTTGAATATAAAATACAGAGATTACCTTCGAAACCAGTGTTAGTGTTCATGCTACTTTCATTTTCTTCTAGATTATGTGATTTTTTGAACTGTGTTTTTCTCAATCTGCATTCGAACTTTAAATTTGTGAAATTCATCTTTCCTTCTTAAAGCGTATATGCAGATTAAGCCTTTCAAGAATGATGCATAAGTTCACAAAGTTCATGTTGAGTAAATAAAGTAACTATCATTAGTTTTCTAGTGTACGCTCATCTATTTTATTTGATGATTCTTCTCACTTCGGTGTATCACCATAGCGTTAGTTTTATTTTATGCACTCCTTCTCCCTTTTCCTTTACAAAATCAGTAGTTTAGGTGACACCAAAGGAAGCCGGCCTTCTCCGGAGGTTGACCTCTGTTTATAAGTGACCCACAACTTGGGAGGTCTTCCCATGTTACACTAAGGTGTTGAACATCAGGTTCAACAAGGTGCAACTTCAGGTGATAACAGTATCTATAGGCAGTGAGCCTTTGTATTCGGAAGCGAACTGAATTCAATTTTTCTATCTTTTTATATTGTGAGTTAAGCCTCATCGTGGTTTTTCCCTTATTGGGTTTTCCACATAAAATCTGGCCTTCATTGTGTTTATTTTACTTTCTATTATCTGCATTTCATGTTCATACTTAATAACAAATTAGTGTGGTTGTGAAGTTGATAAGTGTTTCAAGTTTTGAATTTGAATTTGGTGACAACTGATTCACCCCCCCTCTCAGTTATCTTGCACCTTCTAACAGTAAAGGGATAAAGGATCCCCTTGTCTGAGTCCCTTAGAAGCTCCAAACAACTCAGTTCATTTACTGTTGACCAACACGAAGAAATAGGAAGACGTGACAATTCCCTACCCACTCAATCTAGTTACTATCAAAACCAAAATCCCTCAAGATCTTGAATAAGAATGACCATTTAACATGATCATAAGATTTTTCCATGTCCAATTTGATGAACATATCCTTCTTCCTAGAAGAGGCCATAGATTGAATAGTTTCAGCTGCAATAATAACCCCATCAAGAATCTACCTGCCAGCAACAAAACCCCCTTGCTCTTTAGAAATTAATCTTCTTAACCAAGGATTCAGGCACTCCGTAATCAACTATGTAATTATCTTTTACACCACATTACATAGGGAAATTGGACGAAAGAGATCCAAAGAATTATCTCCCTCAATTTTTTTGGACGATAGCCAAAAAAGTAGCATTCATGGCCTTCAACATTTGCTTATTCCTGTGAGATTCCTGGATGACCTCTGATAGGAAGCTCCCCATCTGAAGACAGAAGGGAAGAGATAATATTACCCTTCCTTGTGTTCTTAACAAAATTATGAAAAAAGGACGTGTTTTGATCGCCCATCTAGAACTAGTCAATTTGAGACTTTTACTTCTAAAAAGTTTCCTCCCTCAATTACAGTTCCTCAACATCCTTTACTACAATAGCTTCTAGCTTGCCATTCTCTTCAGTTAGGCCCTGGTCATGAATCTATTCAAGTAATAGAGTCTAAGTGAGCTTGGGCATTCCACTTAGCTTGAAATAAATTACCAAAATGGTGCCTATTCCAATGCTTCAACATATATTTAACATATTGGAGCCTCTTAGATAAGGAGTACATTGTAGTACCATGGGTTGGCTTCCCAAGACACTACCATCCATGAACCAAATCATGAAGAGACATATCTTTAAGCCACATGAGCTGAAATATAAATGACTGCTTTTTAAAATTTCAGGACAAGTCTGTAGTGAGCTTTATCGGTTAATGATCAGACCCGCACCAATCCAAAATCTTAGAGCTAGTCGACCACCTATCACCAAACCAAAAGCTAAACACCAAGAATCTGTCCAATCTTTCAGAAATAGTTTCTTCCCCACTTCTCCTATTATTCCAAGTGAAAACCCCATGGGTAGGCTTGTTATCAACCAAGTTTAGAAGAGCCACATTATCTCGTAGGAGATTCGAAGAAGGATCCAGGCGAGCACTACCACCCCTCTTCTCCTCCAATTAGGAGACAAGTTTGAAGTATCTCACCAAAATTCAAGGAAGAAAAGGATCCAAAGAGCGCACATATCTTACATGAGCCCATAGTTGAGCCTTTCCCTGAAAATTAGTAGGAGCATAAATGTTGGAGAGAAGAATTCTCTCACTCGGCTCCAAATTGGAAGCAATAGGAGAAATATAATACTTGTAGGAGAGCCACCAGATCAGAATTATTCTATGCAAATCCCATAAACAAGCTACCCCACTAGAGCTATCATGCACTCCCACACATTGACACTGACCTCTACCCCAAATATTCAAAGCCACATTCAACGTAATTTTAATAGATAACTTAGTTTCCCAAAAGAAAACCAGATTCAGAGAATAAACACGAACGCCCAAGTCACGAATAGCATTTTGTCTAAGTATTTTATTCATTCCCCTCACATTCCAAGAGACAATCATCACTGAGGTTGGGGGAAGTGCACATCAATAGTCTTTACTGATCCAAATTCCACCAATGTCTCACCAATTAACTTAACCTTTTCTTGATCCTTCTTTCTTCTAACCTTAAGAGATTTCTCAAGAGCCCCTTTTTTGGGGGCCTTTTGTTGCAATCCCAAAGTAGGATAGTGGTAGGCTATTGTAAGGTCCTAACACTTTAGTTGAAAATATGTCAATTATGTCAACTGGGTAGTGTTCGAAGGTTTATGCAATAGGGGATATCTTCGCCATCTCTCTTAGATTTTTTGAATTTTTGAAATGATTGTAAACAAAGATTAAACTAGAAGGCCACTAAACTAGAAAGCATGAAATTGTTTAAACTATAAAGCATTCAAATTCTTATTCTAGAAAGCATGTAAATTTCCTAGGAATTAACACTTGCAGTTAAACTATAAAATTTAAATGAAGGCAACCAACGGCTAACGACTAACTGCTAAAAGAAGGTATACTTAACAACTTGTAACTAACAACAAGAGTGAATGCTTCAAAATTTACAAATGAAAAAATCTTAAAGATTACAAACTTAAAACTACAATTGATGAGTGCATTAAATGACACTTTAATTAATCCTTTTTATGTTTTCAAAGACTTTATTATATATTAATTAACTATGATGGTGGTAGACTATATGTTTGGATGTTTGCTTGTTTTTGCCTTATATTCAACTAATTGGAGGATATATTAGAAATGATATTTTGCATTAAATGTGTTGCTTTTTAATGATGATTAATGATGAAATGATTATGCAATTTGAGATCTTTTGTTGTCATGATAAGCATCATATCTTTGAGGATTCTGTTTGGTTGATTAAATGTTGACTTCATGAGGTGGATGTGCTAAACTCCCTATTTAACAAACTTGAAATTTGTCTTGCTCTTGATCGCTCAAGCTAGATCCTAATGAGTGCTTCCAAATTGACTTCTTCAGCCAGTTTAAGAAATTCTTGTTCAACTGTTATCATGTGGCGGATTTCTTTATGACACTTTTTGGTTTTGTTTAGTTTAGTTTTTGTTGCTTTGTATCTTGGCGGGTTGCACTAGTTTTTGTATTCAAATAAGTGGATATTCTTATAAATATCCATCCTTATTTTTAGTTTGGGTAGCTAGTTAACATTTCACTTTAGCATTGTAATGTTGGTAATCTACACTTTTGTTCTACTCGCCTATTTTGGCCAATTGGAATGCAAATAAAGAGTTGATTTTAATCTCAATGTTTAGGTCCCACCAGAGGAAGAGCAGGGCCCGCTCAACCGAAGAAGGTGACCTTGTGTTATGTTCTTTGATTCATTTGATTTCTGCTTAATTCATCTCAATTGGAAAGTAGGAATATTTATTTTTGTTTAATCATTTTTAGTGAATGCGATTACTCATATTCTTAGATTAAGTTCATTGTGTTCTCAATATGGTTTATTATGCTTACTGTAGATTAATACTCACTCATTTACTGTAGATTTAATTATTGTTCATAGGAATTAAACTCATTGGTTATTTTCAAATGCATGTAGTTTTAATGGAAAAGACAATGATGACTTCTGGAAAGATGAAACTAAAGCTTCTTTGGAAAATTTTCATGGAATTTAGTATTATTGCTTTCTAGTTTAATATTTATTTTTTGCAACCATAAATAGATTCTTTTTCGCAAACGTAAATAGATTTCCTTTTCGAGTACATTTCAATTCTAAATTTTAGATTAAAAGTAAATTTGGTTTTTAGCTTAATTCTTCCATGAATCAATTGCAATTAAGTCAAGTGTAGTCTAAACTAAGTTATTGGAGTCTAAACAATCATTAGTTAAGAGATAAATTAGGATTAAGTCTTTAGAATTAGTTAGAAACTAGTTGTTAAGATCGATTTTTTAAAGCTTCTGAAAGCTCTTGATGGAGCTAAATCACGACCAAAAGTCACTGTTTACAGTGCAAAACTCCCCAATTCATGGAAACACCCTTATCACATACAACTCTAAGACACACCCGATTCAATAATTGAAATATTAAATGATGCAAGAAGTGACATCAATGACCTTGCACATATTTTTTGGCACCGTTGCTGAGGAATTAAAAGATTTGGTTATTTAAGTTTGAAGCCTTAGTGTTGATAAGGAAGACAATTTATATTGTGGATGAGATGAGCTAGAGATCCTCTAGGAAGATTTCTTCCACAAAATATTAATTTTGATCAAGAACAAGAAGTTCAGCAATATCAGATTGAAAATCAACAAGTGAATCAGGAACAACATCAAGAAGAAATGGGTGATCAACTAGGAAATGATCCTCCACCAAATAATAGGACCATTTCATATCCTATTAACCTGAATATATGGCTCCTATGAAAAATATTTCACCTTTTGTATTACCTACCTTTAGAGGAAAAACTTATGAGGATCCTGACCAATTTCTCTTTGAGTTTAAGATTTTATGTCAGACCTATGACTATACAGTTGATGACTAGAAGTTAAAATTATTTCCTTCTACATTGAAAGAGTCAGCTTTACACTGGTTCATGGGTTTAGGTGTGTAGAAGAGGGGGATTCACTACTCACGAGTTCTCTTCATTCAAAGAGCCTCACGGGGAAAACTACCCTAATCTACCTCAAGAACAACAACAACGAGAGTTTTAGAATTAGAAAGAGCAAGTCACAAAGATTCTTTAGACAAACTGACAAGCTCTCGGCCAAAGGACGTCATCGCATAATATGGACGACAATGCAACGCACTGGCGTCTTCGAGGTGTGTTGGCGTCTCGTATGGACCAGAGAACGAGAATGTCTTAGAAAACAACAAAATGACTACTTCTACTCTAATTACTAAGAACTTACAAAATACGATAAAGCCACCGAATGCAATAGAATTATAATAAAATGAAGTAGAGTTGATAAAGATAGAAGAAGAAAGGAAAGAAATACTTACAACCACGTGACTGATGAAGCCTCCACACCAAACTAATGTCTTCAAAACTTGCACGCGTGGTATTTGGAGAGAATGTTGGGGTTGTATAGGGGTTTGCCTCAGTCAAACCCCCGTTTTGGTGTTCGCACCTCCACAGACAACCAAGAAGATAGAGAGAGATGAATTGAAATGGAGAAAAGTGTGTGGTGAAAGCAAAACCCGCTCAGGAGTAGAACTCTCACCACCAAATAAGTGTGTGATAAAAGAAAACCCCGCTCTAGGAGGAGAACCTGTATCACAAAAGAGGTGATAAAAGCAATCATCGCTCAAGGAGGAGAACCCATATCATGAAGTAAGTATGTAAATAGTATTCGATATGGAATCCCAAAATGGTCACAAGCATGAAATGAGGTAGACGAAGTTGTAAAGGATGTTATAAGAGGAGCTTGAGAGAGCTTGAAGCTGCTACAACAAGTTATATGAAGTTACGCAAGCAAGTGATGGAGTGAGGATAAAAGCTATAATGAAGCAAGAGAGGTGCCAACAAGACTTGGAAGAAGTTAGAAGATGCAAATGGATGGAAAGAATGGATTAAAAAGGAAGAAAAGAAGCTTCTCAGGCAGTTACAGAGAATCCTGAGTCGTTTCCACTGACAAACTTAGTTGACAAGTGGAAAACATGGTTAGGAATGGTCGTCTGAGCATTGAAACATCGCAAGATGCTAGCACAACGCACATACATCTGTGCGGCGCACCAGTGTCTGGACACATCATGCTACAAAACAACATGAATGAAAAAAGCACAAAGTTCAACGAAAAGTTAACACGTAAGGGTGGCTGCTAAAAAGGGGCGTTGGAGCATCCTGAGAGGGAAAAAGGCTGATGTAAGAGCTAAAATGACCCTACTCAAGATGCTAAGGGAGTGGACACTAAAGTGAACGCAAGAAAGTACATGAAATTGCGAGGGTGCAATTTTACTCTTATACATTTTTCTCCCACTTTAGCGAGCATATGAATCTACATTAATATGCACGCTAAAGGAAATCTACTAGACATAAATAACATCATATGCCAAAAGGATACTATAGAGGAAGCAGATAACTCTTCGAACCACGAAAGCATGCCCCCATTCTAAAGATCTGTAAAACCAATACATTAGACAAGAAAAACCACACCAGATATAATGTTATAACATAAAAAGCCACTAAAGGATTTGAGTCAGCAAAGTAAAGAGACCTCGATGTAGAAGGTTGTCTTAGTACTATGCGTCGTCCCCAATACATAGGATAATTTTAAGATGAAGAGAGAAGGAGCATATACTTATGATGAAGAAGATGTAGATATTCAATTTGGTATAGACAAAAAAGAAGAGAGATAAAAATGAAATGAATGCAAGAGTGATAAAAGCAATCCCCGCTTGAGGAAAACCCGTATCACCGAGTAAAGTGATAAAAGTAATCCCCGCTCAAGGAGGAAAACTTGTATCACAAAGTAAAAATGATAAAAGCAATCCCTACTCGAGGAGGAAAACCCATATCACAAATTAAAAGTGATAAAAGCAATCCTCACTTGAGGAGGAAAACCTGTATCACAAAGTAAAAGTGATAAAAGCAATCCCCGCTCAAGGAGGAAAACCCGTATCACAAAGTAAAAGTGATAAAAGCAATCCTCGCTCGAGGAGGAAAACCTGTATCACAAAGTAAAAGTGATAAAAGCAATCCCCACTGGAGGAGGAAAACCTGTATCACCAAGTAAGTATGTAAAGGAACTCTACAGGTTCTCAGACTTGCAAAGCAAGTAAGTGACAGTTGCGTAGACCATCGTCAAGTTGGAAGAATTTCAAAGGGATCCCTCGAGAATCCTTCAAAATAAAATGGGTCCACACAAGGGGTGCACTATTTGAAAAGTGAGGTCTAGTCAAGCTGCCCCCAAGCTAGACACAAAGATATAAACAGGTCTAGTTGGGCTACCCCCAAGCTAGACATAAAAAGGGGAATGGAATAAGTCTAGTTGGGCTGCCCTACATTTGAGGTAAAAGCTTTCAAAGAGGTCCCTCGGGAACCCTTCAAAAGAGAAAAGGGGTCCACTCAAGGGACGCTTCATTTAAAAGACATAGAGAAAGAGAGGGGGTCCTTAAGAAGGACACACATCTCCAAGATGAGTTATCACTGCCTCCAATATATAGGGGAAGAGAACCATGCAAACATACAGGATAGAGATAAACCTCAATATCTTTTTTGTCATGCGAAGTAAAGGCAGGTACATTAATCTAATAGGAGTTTGATGGCACCTGAATCACAAAGTTGTTGTATTTTATCCTTCAAGGTCTTACATTCACTAGTGGAATGCCCAAGCACTTGATGGTATGCACAAAAATAATGTTTATCATGTTCATGAGACTTCTTGCGTGTAGGATAAGGAAGAGTGACCAAGTGGGATTTTAGAAGCCGCAACAAAATACGCTCTTGCTTAGATAAATGATGAGGAGCAGGAAGCAACCCTTTCTCTCATGGAGAAAGGTTTGAATTATCACAAGAAGAAGAAGGTACGAAGATAGAAGACAATGTGGGAAGAATTTTTTCAACAGGAAGAAGTTGAGAAGAATTCATGTCACTCAACCATGGCTTCTTTTTAGATCGTTCTTTCGAGCAACCAAGTCCCAAATTATGCTTATGGGATTTAAATTCTATAGGGACTTGAATGACTTGTTCGTTACACCCACAACCTTTATGCTCATAGCCATATTTAGAAACAAGCTTAAAGCCAGAGCCATAACGTGTTTGCAAATCTTGAAAAGTAGGATCCTCATAAAGAGCATTGTCCCCACAACGGGGATCACACTCCTTTATGGGATTTCCATCATCCTCTTTAACAGGACTGTCAATATTATCCTCCTTGGCAAAAGCGTAATTATCTTCCTCAGAAGGAGGATAAACACTAAGGACATTATGATTCGCGCTCACACCGTCCCACGATACGAAAGAACAATCGTCTCTGATAGTAGGTGTGGATGATGTTGTCAGAAGGTCTAAGCGGATCAGGTTGACTCTATACTCCCCACTAAAGGAATCTATAAATTCTAGAGAACCCCAATCATCACCAAGACATGCATTCCTTTGGGAAGAGGTAGGCTTAGGATTTCTTGCTTTAGAAGGGTCTAAAGGAAACATCAACTTATTGGAAGAAACTGAAGGAATGAGAGTAGGCACAACTGAAACCTGACCGACAACTGCCATCTCACATAAGTGCATAACATCAGGGTCAACCTTGACTATGACTACTTTATTGTTAGCAATGAACTTAATAGATTTATGCAAGGTAGACGAGACTACACCCATAGCATGAATCCACAGTCTACCAAGAAGAAGGTTATATGGTAAATTTTCTGCCATAACATATACAAGGGTAGGTATGATAACGGGTCCAAGCTGCAAAGGTAATACTATCATACCTAGAGCTTGTCGCCCAACTTTATTGAACCCACAAATAACAACAAAAGAAACATTAAGAGAAGATGATTCAATATTAATCTTAGGCAATAAATCAATACTACACACATTGAGCACCAAACTAGCGTTAATGAGAGTACGTCTAATGTCGGTACTATTAATATTAACTATAATCATTAGAGGATCCGCTTGCTTATGTACTTCTAGAGGCGGGAGCTCCTACAAATAGAACATAATGTTCAACGAATTCGCATGAATATATGCCATCAACATATTAGCATCCGTTGGCCTAGTGAAAGAAGGCAAGATGATCTTTTGCAAGGCTTCCTGAAGCATACCTTGATAAACCGAGGCAGGCTGAAGCAAGTCCCATAGTGAGATCTTAGCCGAAGTAACTTGGGGTTGCTCAACAAGATCATAATCACTAGGTGCTTTAGTTATAGGTTTAGGTGCTTGGGGAAGACTTCATTGTTCATTCGTTCTATTCCAATAAGTATGGGCTACCGCTCTATAAGAGGGAGCCTTAGAAATATCAGGAGAGTTACTATCAAATGGAACATCATTAATATAACAAGCCCTTTTAGGAGGACTAGCTGGAGTCATGTAAATGATCGGTCTCTTAGACCTTTGAGGGGCAATAGAGACACAAATTACATTTACTGAATCATCACAACTAGTAGAACGATTGTTTGAAGACATATTCTCAACATCAATCCAAACAAGATCAAATGTGGAATAATTATTTGAAGAAACCTTCTCAACATCGATCCAGGGAGAATTAGATGTGGAAGGAGGTTCATCGTTTGCTAATGCATCATCTCTAAAAGAGAGTGCATAAAAAAAAAGATGAGATTCATCATTCACAAATGCAACATCTCTAGAAGAGGGTGCATCAGAATGAAGGGTAGATTCATCATTGACAAATGCATCATCTCTAGAAGAGAGCGCATTGGAATGAATAGAAGGTAGAGTAATATTAAGAACAATGATTTCGTCTTCTTGCAACAAGATATCCTCCAAAGCAAGAGGGCTCTCATGAGAAAGATCAAAGACACCAAGTGATATGGGTAAAGCCAAGTCACTATCACATGCATTAAATGGAATATCATTAATATTTTGAACAAAACTAGATACTAAACTAATAAAATAAGATATTAAATTCATTACATTTTTTTCGGCATTTTCTATGTTGTAGTAAATCATGTTTTTGGAGGTCTTCGAAGCAGAATTTGAGGTCAGAACTTGCATTTGTCCCTAAAATTTGATGCAATAGTATTTTAGGGACTGAACTAGTTCTCTAGGAGACCTTTCCAATGGTGCAAACGATTTTGTATTCTAAGCACCGAGTCAAAAGTTATGACCCCTCCGAGTAGGGGTAAATAAATTCCTAGTTTTACGAAAGATTTTCTCTTCATGTTGGGTTCACCAAAATGTAGAAGAGGGTGATTCGCTACTCATGAGTTCTCTTCATTGAGAGTGCCTCACAGGGAAAACTACCCTAATCTACCTCAGGAACAACAAAAACGAGAGTTTCAGAATTGGAAAGAGCAAGTCACAAAGATTCTCTAGACAAACTGACAAGCTCTCGGCCAAAGGACGTCAACACAGAATTTGGACGACAACGTGACACGCTAGCATCTTAGAGTTGTGTTGGCATCTCATACAGACCAGAGAATGAGAATGTCTCAGAAAAAAACAAAATGACTACTTCTACTTCGATTGTTGAGAACTTACAGAATACGATAAAGCCACAAAATGCAATAGAACTATAATAAAATGAAGTAGAGCTGATAAAGATAAGAAGAAAGGAAAGAAATACTTACAACCATGTGAGTGATACAGCCTCCACCAAACTAATGTCTTCAAAACCTGCACGTGTGATATCTAGAGAGAATGTTGGGGCTATATAAAGGTTTTCCTCAGTCAAACCCCTGTTTTGGTGTTCCCACCTCCATAGACAACCAAGAAGATAGAGAGAGATGAACCAAAATGGAGAAAAGTGTGTGGTGAAAGCAAAACCTGCTCAGGAGTAGAACCCGCACCACCAAATAAGCGTGTGATAAAAGCAAACCCCGCTCAAGGAGGAGAACCCATATCATAAAAGAGGTGATAAAAGCAATCCTCGCTCAAGGAGGTGAACCCGTATCAGGAAGTAAGTATGAAAATAGTAGGGGATATGGAATCCCAGGATGCTCACAAGCATGAAATGAGGGAGATGAAGTTGCAAAGGATGTTATAAGAGGAGCTTGAGAGAGCTTGAAGCTGCTACAACAAGTTGTATGAAGTTGTGCAAGCAAGTATGGAGTGAGGATAAAAGCTAGAATGAAGCAAGAGAGGTGCCAGCAAGACTTGGAAGAAGTTAGAAGATGCAAATAGATGGAAAAAATGGATTAAAAAGGAAGAAAAGAAGCTTCCCGGGTAGTTACAGAGAATCTCGAGCTGTTTCCAACGACAAACTTAGCTGATAAGTGGAAAACATGCTCGGGAACAGTCGTTTGAGCGTTGACACGTCGCAGGATGCTAGCATGATGCGCAAACATCCGAGTGGTGCACTAGTGTCTAGACACGTCACACTACAAAACAACATGAATGGGAAAAGCACAAAGTTCAACGAAAAGTTAACACGTAAGGGTAGCTACTGAACAAGGGTGTTGGAGCATCCTGAGAGGGAAAAAGGCTAATGCAAGGGCTAAAATGACCCTACTCAAGATGCTAAGGGAGTGGACACTAAAGTGAACACAGGAAGGTACGTGAAATTGTGAAGGTGCAATTTTACTCTTATACAAGGTGTAGGAACAATCTCAACTTGGCAAGACATGGAAACTAAGTTTTTGAATCAATATCAAGATTACTGTCGAGTAAGATATAGGAAAGAGGAGTTGTTTCGAATGAGACAATTGGAATATGAAAGCCTGAAAGATTATGCTGATAGATTTCAGTTTGTGCATAACAGGTGTGGTAATGGTTTGGATAATGAGATTAGTAAGACAAATTTTCTGAAAGGAATTGATGATGAATCTAGATAATCTTTGAATCTTATGGGGAAAGGAGACATCAATAAGCTTTCTTTGGAAGAAATTATTGAGATATGTAGAAACTAATCTAGGACTAGAGTAGGGACTAGAAACTCCCGGAGAAACAAAGTTCTTATTCCTGATGTGTCTCAAGTAATGGAAGAAATTGAAAATTTGAAAACTGATTTACTCCATCTCAACATGCAAGGAGATAAAAAGACTACTGAGCATCTATCCTTTTATTGTTCCAAATGTAGAGGTAAACATCTTTTGAGAGAGTGTCCATTAAATCAAATTGATCTTTGTGAAATTTGTGAAAAACATCATGCAACGAGTTCTTGTAGTCTTTTACTTGGAATTAAGAATCATTTGAAGAAACAACCTAAAGTAGAGGAAGAACTTACCTAATGCTAATCAAGGGAAATATGGTCCTAGAGCTAATTGGAATCAAAATCCTTGGCTAAATTCAAAACAATGGACTTCTCCTTACCAAGCACAACCACCACCTACATTTTGTGGTAAACCCGAATGGATGAATCCCTAGTGGAATCAACCACAGTGGCAACAAAATCAGTCACAGTGGCAGTCAAACCAACCACAATGGTAGCAAAATCAAACACAATTTCAACCATGGTAAAATCAGGGACCAAGGCATCCTTGGGGACAATCACCTCCATTAGTCACTAGTCCTAATCCTTCCAATGAACAAGTAAACCAACCTCAGTTACCAACACAACTTGTTTCAAATCCGAAAACAATCATAATGATGCCAATCCTCCTACTCTAAATGTGATAGATTCCAATGATATTCAGTTGAGGAATCAAAATGTTCCATTCATACCAAACGTTAAAGATCAAGAAAGTGAGAAAGAAAAAAAGTATTCCAAGGAAGATCAGAACTTCGATTATGAACAAAAGGTTAGGCAAGCACCTTATCCTGAATGCTTAAAAACAAAACAAGTAGCTCCCTACAAATCTCAACCAAATTACATGAATGTGGTAGATTCTTGTTAGAAGATTAATCTTTACTTGGTAAAGGTTATTCTTTAATTGTAATTATTTATTAACTTGTAGGAATATTCCAAAGGAATCCCTACAAGTCTTTTTTCTTTTTGTCTTCTCACACATGTTTGAGGATGACTCATTTTATTTTTAATTCCTTTATTAAGGAATATTTGTAGCCACCTCCTTAAGAGGTGACACATTGCACACACATAGATGAATGGTGGCATTCATTGAGTTGGGAGTTACATTCTAACTCCTCTTCTCACCTCTATTTATTGAGGTGCCTCTCCTCTCATTCTTCATATTCAAGCAAGCAATCTTAAGGCTTAAGTGCTCTCTCTCTTTGTATCATTCTTAAGCATTTTTCCTCCATTCATAATATTGGGGTTTTTTCTTGTTTCTTCCCCTTATCAAATTCTTGTGTCTCCTTTTCATTTTGGTGGTGCTTGGTTTGGCTTCTCTATTTCTCAGTAATCTCTTTCCTTCAAACAATGCTCATTAATTAGTACTTTCCATTGCTCATTTATTTTTCCTTTCATGGTATCAGATCTTGGTATTACTAATCTTTTTTGAGCTACATTTTTGAAGGTTTACCAAGTTTATAAAGCACACCATTGGAGGCACTCTAAGAGAGGAAGAGAAGAGCCAAAAGTCTAATCTTGCTTTTTGTTTGATATATTTTTCTAACCCTTGTGCAGGATTTCTTATCTAAGTATTTCTAAGTTTTTCAAATTTCAAATCTGTGCAATATATTGCATGCATGTTTTATTTTTTGCATTAAAATTTAAAACCCTCTAATAAAGGGTTATTTTTCAATTTTTTTTAGAATAGTTCATTAGTTCTGTAATCTTTTTGGAATATTAGGCTAAATCTCTAAAAAAATCACTATATTTTACATTTTGTAAAAAAAATCAATTTTTTTTTAGGGATCTAACCCTAGTTCAAAAATTATTTTTAAAGAAAGGCTAATCTGCTTTTTTGCAAATCTGTAAAAAATTCACTATATTCTGCATGCTATTAATTTGCATGTTCAAATTTCTTTAAAAATTACTATGTTTACATTACATATTCATATAGCTTTTATCTCTTTCCTTTATCTTTTGTCTAAGTAATTAGACCTTTTTTTTAAAAAGATAAATACATAAATAAATTTGCCTAAGGCATTTTTAGACTTTAAAAAAAAATTCTTAACGGACTTTGTTTTTTTTCAGACATTTAAAAAAATTGCCTTTTAAATAAGCATTTCTTAAAAAAAAATTCTTTTAAAATAATTATGCATGTACTTTATTATTGGATTTGATCAACCCAATAATAGTGTACTTGTTTCATTCAATTGTATTTACGAAGAAGAGATATTCATGTAGTCTAGAATGCATGAATATCATCTTGCAATATTTTTTAAGTCTACTATACTTAATAATCCATGACTTCATAGTATGGAATATGCATGTCAATCACAAATTTTCTAATATTAATTTGTTATAACTTATTAAGTGGCTTGATTTGTGCCCCTTCTCATTCAAATATATCTCTAAGCACTTTCTATCACAATTTTAGTCAAATTATCATTCTCTCAACCTAAGTCTTGATCCTTCAAATTTCAAAACAAATCTAGTGCTTTCATCTTCACTATAATATGTTGTTTTGATAAAGGGAATCTAATATTTTATTGTGTCTCATTAGTAAAATCTGATATTTTTTCATGCCTCATTAATCTCATATTGTGCCTTATTGGTAAATTTTCCTTCTTATGGATTTATTTCATCTATATATTTTATTCGCTAGTCACATTTATAGTAATGTTGTATAGGGAGCCCTATCTATAACGAATCTTATATTTTATCAAGTCTCATTGGAGTTTTGGGACCCATGGAAAATATTTCCATCCAATTTGATGGTATGCACTTACTTATTTATGATGAACTTAGATCTATTTTCTTAATTGATGGGGATCAAGTTCTTGAAAATTTTATGTTTCATTATTTTATTGAAGGCAATATGGTTTTTTATACCATTATTAGAAGGAATTGTCACTTTTTCTCCTGTCCAACCATCATTTTAGCCAAATAATCAACTTTGGGTTGATGAGGATATGGATTCAGAAGGAGATGGCATTGCAGAATTAGCTATGGTTACCTTGGTAGAACATATTGAGGAATATGAGGAACAAGATCTTGATTCTGAAAAGATCGGTCAAGAAAAATAGAAGAATTATCAAATACATCAACAAAATTCACACAATTTTCCCTTAAACACACTTGTTGGAGATCCATTTGATTATAAGAATAAGACCAAAGAAATAACAGTAGCAAGGGATAAGCCTCTTTTCATTAATTCATCTTTATCTACTTCCCAAGAAAAGGAATTAAAGAAGACTTTGGAAAATCATTATGAATCATTTTCTTAGGAATATAAAGACATGAGAGGAATTCACCCTTCTATTTGTACTCATCATATTTATACTGTAGATGTTAAACTAGTAACTTAAGGTCAAAGAAGGATCAATCCTGCTCTACGGGATATTGTGAAACAAGAGATAACAAAATTGTTGAAAGTAGGGTTTATTTATCCAATATTTGATAGTAAATGGGTTTCTTCATTGATTATTGTTCCCAATAAAAATGGAAAATGGCGTGTATGTGTGAACTACAAAGAATTAAACAAAGCCAATAAAAAAGATCATTTTCCTTTGCCATTTATTGATCAAGTACTAGATAACCTAGCTAGCAGTAGTTATTTCTCTTTCTTAGATGACTTTAGTGGTTATAATCAGATCCAAGTGTCTCCTAAAGATTAGGATAAGACTACCTTTACATGTCCTTGGGGAACATATGCTTATACAGTTTTACCATTTGGAGTATGCAATGCACCAACAACTTTTCAAAGAGTTGTCTTGGCATTTTTTGCAGATTTGACTACCTCATGTGTAGAATTTTATATGGATGGTTTCATACTCCATGCACAAACATTTGAGGAAGCACTTGAGAGTTTGAATAAAGTTTTTCAAATATGTAAGGAGCTTAGGTTGTCTTTGAATCATGAAAAGATTTATCTCATGATGACAAAAGAGATTGTTCTGGGACATCACATTTCAAAAGAGGGGATAAACCCCAAGAAAATTGAAATCATTCAAAAGATTGAGATCCCTACAAATCAAACTAAAGTTCGTAATTTTATTGGGCATGCTGGTTACTACAAAAGATTCATTAAAGGGTTTAGTAAAATTGATGAACCTTTGTTTACATTGCTCAAGAAAGATGCAGAGTTTGTTTGGACAAGTGATTGTCAAAAATTGTTTGAGATAATTAAACATGCCTTAAATACTGCTCCAATTATCAAAGGACCTATTTGGGGAGTTCTATTTCATATACATGCTAATGCATCTAACTTTTCTATTGGTGCAGTTTTGGGACAAAAAGATGAGAATGAAACAATGCATGTTATCTACTATATCAGTAAAAATTTGAATCCTATTGAAAGGAACTACACAACAACTAAAAAAGAGTTCTTAGCAGTAATATATGCAATCAATAAATTTAGGCATTATATTACTGGTTACAAGGTATTCATTCACATAGACCATGCTGCTATTAAATATTTGTTGAATAAAGTTGTAGTGGGTGGACGAATTATAAGATGGCTATTATTGTTGCAGGAATTTGATGTAACAATTGTAGATAAGCATGGTAAAGATAATGTTGTTGTTGATTTCCTTTCTAGAATTGTTTTGTAGGGTGATCAAGAGCTAGTAGATGACGCATTTCCAGATGAACATTTATTTGCAATATCAATTCATCCACCATGGTTTGCTGATCTTGCAAATTATCTTGTAATAGGGAAGTATCCAAATTATTTCAATCTTAAAAAAAGAAGAAGATTAATTTGTGAAAGTTCTAGGTTCCAATGGATAAATGGACTATTATTTAAAATGTGTCATGATCATGTTATTCGTAGATGTGTTGCTGAAATAGACATTTATGATGTCATACATGCTTGCCATCATGAGCCAGAAGGACATTATTCAGTAGTCAGAACTGTTTATAAGATCTTAGGAGCTGGTTATTTTTGGCCATCTATGACAAATGATGTTTCATTCTTTGTTAAGAATTATGATGAATGTCAGTGCATGGGAAGACCTACACCAACAATGGAGATGCCATTACAACCTGAAATAGCTTTGGAACCATTTCTGAAATGGGGAATTGATTTTGTGGGACTTGTTGATCCACCTTCCAAAGGACAACAATATATTTTAGCTTGCACACACTATGTCACAAAGTGGATTGAAGTGAAAGCTTTATCAGTAGCAAGAGAAGATAAAGTAGCTGATTTTTTGTACAAGCATATTTTACAGAGATTCAATGCACCAAGGGAGATAGTTTCAAACCAAGGGCCATAGTTTGTGTCTACTATGATGGAAGATTTTATGCAAAGATACTAGATAACACATAAAAAATTAACACCATATCATCCTCAGGCGAATGGATAAGTAGAGGTTACTAACCAGGAATTGGATTTTTTTTGACAAAGACTGTTTCATTGAGGAAAATAGACTGGGCAGAAAGGTTAGATGAAGCAGTCTGGGCATACAATACAACCTAGAAGACAACTACTGGGTTCTCTCCATATGGTTAGTATTTGGAAAAACTCTAGTCATGCCTATTGAGTTTGAATTGCAGACATTGAAAACAACATTGGACGTTGGTATTGACTTGCTTGAAGTAGAAAAAAATAGAATTCTACAGTTGAACTGATTGGATGAAATGAGAATGGAAGCTCTTCAACATACAAAAATAATTTAGAAGCAAAGGAAAGAATGACATGATAAAAATATTGTGATAAGACAATTCAAGAAGGGAGATTGAGCACTATTGTTTGACTCCAGATTTCAAGAGTTCAGAGGGACATTTCATACAAGATGGTTGGGACCCTATGAAATTTATCATGTTTTTCAAAATGGAGTTGTTCAATTGATACCAATAGATGGGGAAAGAAGGATCATGTTGGTTAATGGTCATCATTTGAAGATGTATCACAAACCTACATCAAAAGAAGAATTTGTAGCATAATTGCATAATAGAGTTGAACATTTTCTGGTGGAAGATATTCCTTCCATAGGAGAATGTGCTCCTGGATAATCTTTTGGAAAGGTATGAATAAGAAGGTAGATTGAAAACTAGAAATGGTGGTTTAGCTTCTGAATAAAGGAGATAGATTGAAAACCAAAAATGGCGGTTTATCTCTCAGAAAAAATGAAAAATAAAATAAAAAAAAGGAAAAAATGATGGCTAAAAACCAGAAATGGCGGTCTCTTGATGATTCCTGATGACTTTTGATGTCCCCAAGGTTCTCTGTAATAAATGTTCTTGTTAATTTCGAGCTCTTTTTGATTGACTCATAGGAATTTTTTCCAGCTAAGTTAATTCACATGCTCCGGTTGACTCTTGCATTTAATAAAAGGTATGCATTTATTGTGATTATTATTTTTGAAATATTACTTTTTGACTTAGTTATTATGATGTGAATTCAAGTGAATATTTTGAGCATAGATATCTCTGCCTGTAGTATTAATGTTGTAATAAATAAGTTTTAATCATTTCAAAATTTGGCGGAGGCATAAGGATTTGACATTGAAGTGACTGTTGCAATAAGTACAAGTAATAAGGGAGATTTCATATCAATTCAAAATAAGTTCACTTATGTCAGCATTGCCGCCAACCTTTTGAACCATAATTCAAAGTACTGGTTGATACATGTGAAACGTCCACAAGAAATGAGGTGAAATAAATACCCAACGTCTTGACATGATGTGCATTTTTTTTTAAAGTGTTGCATCTGTGGAAAGAAACGTTCATTTTGCATTTCACTCAATAGTTGCATCCACCACTTTCTTTATTAAAATTGTAGAAGTAAGAAAAAATGGGGCATAAAAGAAATTCAAAGCCAAAGAACTTCATTTTAGATCTTGAAAAAGAGAGATTGCTCAGAGAGGCAGGGTGGCTTGAGTTTATACAAATGTATGAAGGTTTCGAACTTGATTTAGTTGAAGAATTTGTTATGAACTTTCATGTGAATGTTACTAGAGTAAGAGGGGAAAAAATAGAGGTTAGCCCTGCTATTATAATTGAACTCCCTGGAATTCCAGCTAAAGGTGAGCCAGTAAAGAAAGGGCATGTAGGTTTTGAGGAATTGGTGTTTGCATTTCATGAAGAACCTGGAAGGCGGCCAAAAATTTTATGGCATAAGGGTAGCCAGAAGGGAGTTGCTTGCAACAGCCTGGAAGAGCCATGGAAGATAGTTGTAACATGGTTGATGAAATTCTTCTCCTGCGAGGGGCAATACGACACAATTTTAGGGGTAGGGATGTAAATGCTCACACATTTAAGGTATGGAAGCACCAGAACTTCCACAAGAGTTAACCTTCCTTTCTATTCACGCAAATATCTTCTATGGTAGCTAGGGTAAAATCAAGAGGTGTGTCATCCATTAGGTACCATAGTTTGATTCATTTAATTATCAAACACCATTTCATGAAGAAAGAGTCTAGTAAAGAAGAGGGGTGGTTAGAATTTTTGTCAACCCCCATTGTTAAAAAGGAAAATAAATCCAAAAAGGGACCCACAGTAAGAAAATTAAAAATTGAGAAAGGAGAAGCTTCCAAAAAAGGACAGAAAAAGGGAAAAAGAAAGCTACAGGAGATTGAAAGGGTAACTCGTAGTTTAAAAAGGATAAAGTATGTGTCACAACAAGAAAACCCTAGTGTTGCCGACTCCAATGTTCCAACTTCTCATGATTTACTAGTTGAAACCCTTGATTCCCTTCAAGACACCTTGAAAAGTCGTGAAGAAATCCAAGAGCCTATTTTTTCTCCTGAACAACCTGAAAGTCATCCTGAAGCCCCAATTCCATCTCTGCAGAGAACCCTTGTTTTAGTATCTCATGGCTCTCCATTTGAAAAACAATCTCCTGATATGTCAAAAGAAGATAACCCTGTTGGAGGGTCTGATGAATCTTCTTCCCCACTTGCTTTTGTTTTTAAAAGAAGGAAAGGTAAAGGACCAATGACTGAGAAAGAAAAATCTCCTCAAATACAGGAAGAAGAGGATATAGAAGAAGAAGAGGAAGAGATGGCTAGAGCCATGGCAATGTCAAGAATACAAACAGAACTAGAAGAGGAGAGAAAAAGAATACAATTTCTTGAATAGAAATTAAAAATGAAAGAAGAGGAATTGCAACAATCCGTAAATAAAAAAGAGCAAATGGAGAAAGAAATGATAAAAAAAGAGAGTGTTTTGCAAACACAAATGAATCAAACAAAAAAATCCTTACAATAGGCTAATGCACAAGCATTAGGTCAAGCAGAAGAGACAACAAGGTTTAGTGCTATGGAAGTACGAAGATTGAAGGTAGAATTGCAACAGAAAGAGGAACAGTTAAAACAACAGTCAAGTAGATAACATTCCCATGAGGCTTCCACTACATCTACTCCAAGGAGATACCTCTCTCTTACAACACTCAAGCTTAAGCATGAGAATAATTAGTTGAAAAGCCAAAATCAACAGTTAGAAAAGGAGAGAGATGAAGCAAATGAAAGATTATAACAAGTAGTAGAGTTGTCTTCAGTAAGGTTGTCAATGAGGAAACCTTTAGAATTATATGCATTATTTTTGAGAGAAAGGTTTTTACAATGGAAAATCAATTAGTTGGTTTTAAAAACAAAAACAAATTATGATAATGATAGTGAATTTCTTATGGATTTTTACAACAACCATCCTACCATTCAAAACCAAATGTGTGAATACTTTTAGCATGGCTTTCTCCTTGGTAATTTTCCACAACCTTTTCTGAATGTTTACATTGGAGAGTTGCAAATCAGATCTTTTGTGTCTTTATTACAAAACTAAGTTGAGTGGGAGAATATGACAAATCAATATAAAGAAGCACAAATGAAATTAGGCATTCCAATGAGGAATGAAACTCCTTGGTCTATGGCTTTCAAAGCCGTATTTAGATACTTTTCATTGAGAGATAATGTGGCACTGGTCTACAAGAGAAATTTGACTGAAAGTATTCATGTTTTCAGAAATGTTCAAGATCATCTCCCACACAGAGCCTTGACTGCAACAAGAGAAAGGTACAACAAAATTATAGTATCATTGAGAATGAGGGAACCAATCTCTCCAAGAAACATTACTTGGAGTCTCACAAGAGTGAGATCTTTAATAGAAGTCATAGAGGAGCAAAATACTAATTGGGTTGGAATGAGGTTCAAACCACCCTTGCTCATTGCACCTGTTCCTACATTGAATGCTCCACCGCAATTTGTTGGAGAAAATTTTAGAGATTGTCGAGGAGAATTGAAGAATGAAATGGATATGCTCATTAAAGAACATTCCTGGAATATATACAGTCATGTGGTGATCTGGTTATCTGGTTGGTAGGAAAAAACAGGGATTTTCCATCTCGTCAACCATGAGGACATGGTTGATAATAGGAGGGGGAGAAATGGTGAGTGCATGAAATGACACTTTAATTAATCCTTTTTATGTTTTCAAAGACTTTATTATATATTACTTAACTATGCTGGTGATAGACTATATGCTTGGATGTTTGCTTGTTTTTGCCTTATATTTAACTAATTGGAGGATATATTAGAAATGATATTTTGCATTAAATGTGTTGCTTTTTAATGATGATTAATGATAAAATAATTATGCAATTTGAGATATTTTGTTGTCATGATAAGCATCCTATCTTTGAGGATTCTGTTCGGTTGATTAAATGTTGACTTCATGAGGTGGACGTGCTAAACTCCATGTTTAACAAACTTGAAATCTATCTTGCTCCTGATCGTTCTAGTTGGATCCTAATGAGTGCTTCTGAATTGACTTCTTCAGTCAGTTTAAGTGGGTCGCCAAAAATTGTATACTCTTGAAGAAAGAGGCAATTTTGTGATTAATTTGGTCCTATTTTAGATACCCTTGCATTAATCACCCCTTAAAAACTACATTTATAGGCCCCTAATGCTCATTATTTTGGACTTTAAGGCCTATTTCACTCACAAATCATACAAATCCCGACAAGCAATATTCAAATCATTCAAATTCCACAAAACCCACCCCAAAAATCCCTGGTGGGACTAAGTCGCCTAGGGTGGCGACTTAGTCCCTTTTGAGTAATTTTTCACTTTTGAGCGGGAAAACAACTGACTTAATTCAAATTTCTAATGGATGTCAGTCGGTGAAGTTAAAATAATGAATAATTAGGTGTTTATGCCTATAAATACATATTTTTAGGTCATTTTTCATAACATTAAGTCACTTTCAATAAGCAGATTCAACAGTCAAGAGAAAAATATCTTTCACAAGAAGATTCATTAGTCTATCTACAACAAAGTTGAAGCTTTAGGGCAACAAGTTAGGGTTTTTGTAGGTCTTCAAGCTCACTTTTTTTTCAAGATCTCACATTGCAAATGGTTGATCATGAATTCCTATGGAGAATCATGGAGAAATCTAGGTTGAGGAGATGCAACTAGCCATCAAATCAAGCCTAAAGACTTGTTTTTAAAGTGATTCCATCTTCCATTTTCTCTCTATTTTCAGCCTAAGGAAGGTTCGCATGTCATTAAGATTCATTTCTAATGTGATTTAGTGTCTCTTAGAATGAGTCTTGCATTGTTCTAAATCCATTTATGCACCTTATTCTTACATGTTAGAATAGGGTTGCATCTTATTTTCAGACTTCCTAGTCTCAGACACACTTAGGGCTAGAGTTTTATTTAGATTTTATCTCTTTCAAGGTTTAAATACCAACTACGGGTTTGACCAAGGAAAACTCCCTATCAGAAATCAATTTATATTATGTTTTGTAGGTATTTTCACAAGTTCAGATCCAAGTTTCTGTTAGAAAATAGAGTGCAGACTGTGGGCTTTCGTTTCCACTTTTGGATTTGCAGAAAATCCAAAGTGGACTAAGTTGCCAATAGTGGCGACTTAGTCCCACTGCACTTGTCTGTTAGAAGTTTTTACAGATATGGGTACCCATTTGGCAGAAATAGGTTTATGAGCAGTTTCCTTGATCTTTGACTAAGTCACTTAGCTTGGCGTAAGTGTCCCAGTTGGTTAGAAAATCAAATCTTCTAGAATTTTAGGGACATCTGCAATCTTCATTTCAGCCTTCATCAATTTCTAGGTGGACAATTTCTATCATCTTTATCTTGTTCTTTATTGCATTTAATCTATCATTTTGCATATCACAATGTGTTTTCAAACAACTTGCATGTCTTAGGTTTTGCATTAATATTCATAATCTTTTATCAATTCTTTGCATTTAGGAAATTGCATTTAGACATATTTAAATCATACTAGCATTAGTATTTAGTGAACGTCCAAGTTTTTGTGGGATACCTTTCTCCTTTTAGGTGAAAAATTCTAGAATTGTAAGAGAGAAGCCCCTACAAAAAATTGCGATTCATTTTGGTGAACCTGTATTTAGAACATCCTATTTTTGATTTAGAGTGCATTTACATCCTAGGAATAGATTGCATCAACATTGCATTAGGTTTTGCATTGTTTTGCATTATAGGGTTTCCAAAATTGCATTAGTGAAAAGCTCATTTTGGTTTGCATTATTGCATTTCATTTCCTTGTACAATAATGAAATTCTACATATAAACTTTAGATTGAAATTATACAGAACATAACACATCAATATCCATCAGAAAATTCAGCAAAAACTTCAAAAATACCCTTACTAGGACTAATTTGCCACCTTGGGCGACTTAGTCCCAATACACATTTTGCATCAGTGATTTCAGAATTTTGTTTCCAATTTCTTAAGTTACTGTTTGTTTAAGTTATTTTTTTGTTTTTGTTCAAATATTTTTTGTTACATTCAAATCATTAGCATTAGCATTATTTACTTTCATGGCCATTATGGATAGCATTAGATTTTTACAATTTTCATTTTCAGCATTAGTTCCTAATTCATTTAGATTAGATTCATCAGAAAATGCAAACAAAAAATGTTCAACAATCAAACGAAACAATCAAAACAATGCTTCACTTTAGGAAAATTATATCCAAACCTTTTAGTAGTGATGACTTGGATAAGTTAGATGAAGCTCTATAGGGCTTCCTCTCATTGAGTTCATCCACTAAGGCTTGTGATGACAAACCCAAACCAACCAATGATAACTTATCTCCCAAACCTTTTAGTAGTGATGACTTTGACATGTTAGATGAAGCCCTTGAAGATTTCATCTCACAAAATCCATCCACTAAGGTTTGTTGTGCGCAACCTAAAACAAAACATGTCAATGTAATTCAACCTCAACCCCACCTTCACATCAACCTCAACCTCCACCTAAACCTGAGTTTACCCTTTACCTACCTAAGCCTAATGATGTTGCTCACACACATTACACTAAAAATAATCTGCAACCACAACAATCCAACCCAACACTCTTACCTTTACCAAATCCCATCTTGCCTAGTGCTCCTCACTTAAATTCAAACCTTAGGGAGTATGATCTCGTCGAACAACTTAAGAATTTCCTGCAAAGATATCCCTTTGGGACCTTCTTTAGAATTCACCAAATTATCATTTCGTTCTCCAAACAACATTGCAGCAAATAGTGGTTGCTCCTAGTACAAAAACAAATGGCATGGCAGCTCTTATACAAGGAATGAATGAAATTAATGTAGACATTACTTTTTATTAGCATGAGCTCCCTCCATTAGAATTAAGGAAGCAAAATGAAGCCTTTATGATAATTTCTCAATACAATAGAATAGTCATCAAAAGAACCCTTGTTGACAATGGCTCACCCTGAGCCTGAAAGTTGCTTACATCTTGGAAAAGGAACAACAATTCCTCTAAACACTTTGATCCTGACATCTCATATAGAACCTCTTGAGACCAATAAACAAGAAGAGCAAGTGTCTAAATTACTAGGTGATGATTGTGGTACATTAGAATTCACACGTTCATTTATGGATGAATACATAATCATGCGAAAAGAATATGAAAAACAAGAACAACCAACAGTTATGTCAACTCAGAATTCAAAAGAATCTTCCCCAACATCCGCCTCATCTACTTTGAACGAAAATACAACATACAATTTTTTTTTTGATGAGAGAGATTATCAACATCCACTTAACTCGAAGGAAATGGAAACACTTTATGGACGAGGTTATGAATATATGAAACAATTGGGATACAATGGTAAAGGATGTGGAAAGAATGAACAAGGAATTCGAGTTCCTATAGAACCTAATACACAAGAGACAAAGAATAGTTTGGGATATTCTTTTTCTAAAGCAACAAAAGCAACTCAATGACCATCGTTAAATATTAACACCATCACATGTAAACCAAGAATCAATATTATACTAAAGCATCCAGAATTCCTTGATATGGATTCACCACCGTCATGGGAGTATGTTGAAAGTGATGAATCCTTGAAACAAATGTTAGGTGCTTCTGATAAGACATCTTCTTCCAAGAGAAAAGTTACATGTACTGTGATAAGTACCAAGAAAATAAATATTGATACTAATGAGATAGACACGAGCATGGAACCATATGATCTTGAATTTCCTAAGTCTAATGCACTCCCCTTAGGAGATACAATTGGTATACCAATGGACATAAATGATAAAGAAAAAGTTATTAAGATTGGGAAGTGCCTTGATGATGAAGAACAAGAGGATACTACAACCTTGCTTCATGATTTTCTAGAAATTTTTGCTTGGAAATATTCAAATATGCTAGTTATAAACTCAAAGATAGTACTCTGTACTCGGTTTGACCCCAACTTTGACCTGGCATAAATTGAGCGTATGAGCTCCTTTTTCGCATGTTCAAGTTGTGTTGGGTTCCGTTTTCTAAGCTCTTCAAGATGACATTGGTTTTGTTAGATTTTGAGATTGTGAAATTTTTCGCCTTTTTCACTGGCCTTTGTACCCAATTTGACCAGATATAATTTGAGTGTATGAGCTCCTTTTTCGCCTTTTCAAGTTGTGTTGGGTTCCATTTTTTGAGCTCTTCAAGACGACGTTGGTTTCATCAGATTCAGAGACCGTGAATTTTTTTGCCTTTCTCACTGGCCTTTGTACCCGGTTTGACCCCAACTTTGAGTATGAGCTCCTTTTTCGCCCTTTCAAGTTGCTTTGGGTTCTGTTTTCTTAGCTCTTCAAGATGACATTGGTTTTGTCATATTCGGAGACTGTGAAATTTTTCGCCTTTCTCACTGGCCTTTGTACCCAGTTTGACCCCAACTTTGACCAGGCATAACTTGAGCGTATGAGCTCCTTTTTCGCCCTTTCAAGCTGTGTTGGGTTCCATTTTCTAAGCTCTTCAAGATGAAGTTGGTTTCGTTAGATTATGAGACAGTGACATTTTTTGCCTTTCTTAATGGCCTTTGTACCGGTTTGACCCCAACTTTGATTAGGCATAACTTGAGCGTATGAGCTCCTTTTTCGCCCTTTCAAGTTGCATTGGGTTCCATTTTCTGAGCTCTTCAAGATGATGTTGGTTTTGTCATATTTTGAGACCGTGAAATTTTCTACCTTTCTCACTAGCCTTTGTATCTGATTTGACCCCAACTTTGACCAGGCATAACTTGAGTGTATGAGCTTATTTTTCACCCGTTTAAGTTGTGTTGGGTTCCATTTTCTGAGCTCTTCAAGGTGATTGGCCTGTGTAATTGGTTTGACCCCAACTTTGACTAGGCATAACTTGAGTGTATGAGCTCCTTTTTCGCCCGTTCAAGTTGCGTTGGGTTCCGTTTTTTGAACTCTTCAAGATGATGTTGGTTTCGTCAGATTTTGAGACCGAGATTTTTTTTGCCTTTCTCACTAGCCTTTGTACTCGGTTTGACACCCGCCAAGTTGTAAGGGGAGTGGCCTTCATCAATTGGCCTTTGTACTTAGTTTGACCCCAACTTTGATCGGGCATAACTTGAGCATATGAGCTCCTTTTGCGCCCTTTCAAGTTGTGTTGGCTTCCATTTTTTGAGCTCTTCAAGATGACATTGGTTTCGTTAGATTCTGAGACTGAAATTTTTTGCCTCTCTCACTGGCTTTTATAGGTTTGACCCCAAATTTGACTAGGCATAACTTGAGCGTATGAGCTCCTTTTTTGCCCTTTCAAGTTGCGTTGGGTTCCGTTTTCTAAGCTCTTCAAGATGACATTGGTTTCATCAGATTCTGAGACCGTGAATTTTTTCGCCTTTCTCACTACCCTTTGTAGGTATGACCCTAACTTTGACCAGGCATAAAATGAGTGTATGAACTCCTTTTTTGCTCGTTCAAGTTGCATTGGGTTTCGTTTTCTGAGCTCTTCAAGATGAGGTTGGTTTCATCAGATTCTGAGACTGCAAAAAATTTCACCTTTCTGACTGGCCTGTGTAATCGGTTTGACCCCAACTTTGACCAAGCATAACTTGAGCATATGAGCTCCTTTTTCGCTCGTTTAGGTTGCATTGGGTTTCATTTTCTGAGCTCATCAAGATGACATTTGTTTCATCAGATTATGAGATTGTGATTTTTTTTGCCTTTCTCACTTGCCTTTCTACCTAGTTTGACCCCAACTTTGACCGAGCATAACTTGAGCATATGAGCTCTTTTTTCGCCCATCCAATTTGCATTGGGTTCCATTTTCTGAGCTTTTCAAGATAATGTTTGTTTTGTCAGATTCTGAGATTGTGAAATTTATCGCCTTTCTGACTAGCCTTTGTACTCGATTTGACCCCAACTTTGACCAGGCAAAACTTGAGCGTATGAGCTCCTTTTTCGCTCGTTCAAGTTGCATTAAGTTCTATTTTCTGAGCTCTTCAAGATGACGTTGGTTTTGTCAGATTCTGAGACCGTGAAATATTTTTCCTTCCTCACTGGCTTTTGTATGTTTGACCCCAACTTTGACCGAACATAAATTGAGCATATGAGCTCCTTAGCTCCTTTTTTGCCTGTTCAAGTTTCGTTGGGTTTCGTTTTCTGAACTCTTCAAGATGACATTAGTTTCATTAGATTCTGAGACTATGAAATTTTTCACCTTTCTCATTGGCCTTTGTTCCTAGTTTGACCCCAACTTTGACCTGACATAACTTGAGCGTATGATCTCCTTTTTTTCCCTTTCAAGTTGCGTTGGGTTCCGTTTTCTAAGCTCTTCAAGATGACGTTGGTTTCATCAAATTCTGAGACCGTGAAATTTTTCGCCTCTCACTGGCTTTTGTAGGTTTGACCTCAAATTTGACCGAACATAATTTGAGCGTATGAGCTCCTTTTTCACCCTTTCAAGTTGCGTTGGTTTCCATTTTCTGAGCTCTTCAAGATGACATTGGTTTCGTCAAATTCTAAGACCGTGAAATTTTTCGCCTTTCTCACTACCCTTTGTAGGTTTGACCCTAACTTTGATCATGCATAACTTGAGCGTATGAGCTCCTTTTTTTCCCGTACAGGTTGCGTTGGGTTCCATTTCTGAGCTCTTCAAGATGAGGTTGGTTTCATCAGATTCTGAGACTGCAAAATTTTTTGCCTTTCTGACTGGCCTGTGTAATCTGTTTGACCCAAACTTTGATCGGGCATAACTTGAGCGTATGCACCCCTTTTTCGCTCGTTCAGGTTGCGTTGGGTTCCATTTTTTGAGCTCATCAAGATGACGTTCATTTTGTTAGATTTTGATACTAATTTTTTTTGCCTTTCTCATTGGCCTTTATACCCAGTTTGACCCCAACTTTGACTGGGCATAACTTGAGTGTATGAGCTCCTTTTTCGCCTGTTCAAGTTGCGTTGGGTTTCGTTTTCTGAGCTTTTCAATATGAAATTTGTTTCATCAAATTATGAGATTGTGAAATTTATCGCCTTTTTGACTAGCCTCTGTACTCAATTTGACCCCAACTTTGACTGGGCAAAACTTGAGTGTATGAGCTCCTTTTTCGCCCATTCAAGTTGCGTTAAGTTATGTTTTTTGAGCTCTTCAAGATGATGTTAGTTTCGTCAGATTATTAGACCGTGAATTTTTTTGCATTTCTCACTGGCCTTTATAAGTTTGACCCCAACTTTGACTGAGCATAAATTGAGCGTATGAGCTCCTTTTTCGCTCGTTCAAGTTTTGTTTTCTGAGCTCTTCAAGATGACATGGGTTTCGTTAGATTCTGAGACTGAAATGTTTTGCCTTTCTCACTAGTCTTTGTTCCCAATTTGACCCCGCCAAGTTGTAAGGGGAGTGGCCTTCATCAACTGGCCTTTGACCTAGTTTGACCCCAACTTTGACCGAGCATAACTTGAGCGTATGAGCTATTTTTTCGCCCATTCAAGTTGCATTGGGTTCAGTTTTCTGAGCTCTTCAAGATGATGTTGGTTTCATTAGATTTTGGGATTGTGAAATTTTTCGCCTTTCTGATTGGCCTTTGTACTCGGTTTGTCCCCAACTTTGACTATGCATAACTTGGTATGATGTCCTTTTTCGCTCGTTCAAGTTGCATTGGGTTGTTTTTTGAGCTCTTCAATATGATGTTGGTTTTGTCAGATTCCGAGACTAAATTTTTTTGCCTTTCTAAATGGCCTCTGTACATGGTTTGACCCCAACTTTGACTGAGCATAAATTGAGCGTATGAGATCCTTTTTTGCCTGTTCAAGTTGCATTGGGTTTCATTTTTTGAGCTCTTCAAGATGACGTTGGTTTTGTTAGATTTTAAAACTAATTTTTTTTGCCTTTCTCACTAGCCTTTGTTCCCATTTTGACCCCAACTTTGACTAGGCATAACTTGAGCGTATGAGCTCCTTTTTCGCCTGTTCAATTTGCGTTGGGTTCCATTTTTTGAGCTCTTCAAGATGACATTGGTTTCGTCAAATTCTGAGACTATGAAAATTTCCACCTTTCTGACTAGTGATGCAAGAGCATCTAGGGTGTAAGAGCAATCTTGCATCACCCAAAAAAAATGTTGTTTCTTTTCAATAAGGGCTAATTTTGGCAAGGTTTCTATTTTAGTAAGGTTGCATTTGTGCATAGTTGGACACAAAATCTTCCATAGACCTCCAGATTGGTAAATTGAAGCCAATCGTGAAGAAATCACTTCAATACCATTTTTCATTTGAGAGATTGAAATTTTAATTTTCGAAAATCCTAGTAAAATCTTTGGAGTCAATTTTGAGGCACTTAGAGGCTCCAGATGGACCTGAAAATTAGTGGGAAAGGAATGTAGTTGGCCTTTGTGCCCTTCTTCTAAGTATAAGATTTCTTGAGAGCTTTCCGAAAAGGTATTATAATAGAAAATCCAATGGTCATATCAAAAGTTATGAGCCCGCCAAGTTGTAAGGGGAGTGGCCTTCGTCAATTAGCCTTTGTACCCAATTTGTCCCCAACTTTGACCGTAACTTGAGCATATGAGCTCCTTTTTTTCCCTTTCAAGTTGCATTGGGTCCATTTTCTTAGCTCTTCAAAATGTCGTTGGTTTCGTTAGGTTCATAGATTGTGAAATATTTTGCCTTTCTGACTGGCCTGTGTAATCGGTTTGACCCTAACTTTGACTGGACATAACTTGAGTGCATGAGTTCCTTTTTCGCTCATTCAAGTTGCATTGGGTTCCATTTTCTGAACTCTTCAAGATGACATTTTTTTTGTCAGATTCTAAGACCATAATTTTTTTTGCTTTTTTCACTGGCCTTTGTACCCGGTTTGACCCCAACTTTGACTGGGCATAACTTGAGTGTATGAGCTCTTTTTTTGCCCGTTTAGGTTGTGTTGGGTTCCATTTTCTAAGCTCTTTAAGATGACGTTTGATTTTTTAGATTCTGAGATTGATTTTTTTGCCTTTCTCATTGGCCTTTGTACTCGGTTTGACCCCAACTTTGACCGGGCATAACTTGAGCGTATTGCCCATTCAAGTTGTGTTGGGTTCTGTTTTCTGAGTTCTTCAATATGATGTTGGTTTCGTCAGATTCTGAGACTGTGAAATTTATCACCTTTCTGACCGGCCTCTGTACTCGGTTTGACCCCAACTTTGACCTTGCATAATTTAAGCGTATGAGCTTCTTTTTCACTCATTCAAGTTGCATTGCTTTCCATTTTTTGAGCTCTTCAAAATGACATTAGTTTCGTTAGATTTTGAGACCTTGAAATTTTTCGCCTTTCTCATTGGCCTTTGTAGGGTTGACCCCCAACTTTGACTAGGCATAAATTGAGCGTATAAGCTCCTTTTTTGCTTGTTCAAGTTGTGTTGAGTTTCGTTTTCTAAGCTCTTCAAGATGACGTTGGTTTCATTAGATTATGAGACTATGAATTTTTTTGCCTTTCTCACTGGCCTTTGTTCCTGGTTTGACCCCGCCAAGTTGTAAGGGGAGTGGCCTTCATCAATTGGCCTTTGTACCCAGTTTGACCCCAACTTTGACTGGGCATAACTTGAGCATATTAGCTCCTTTTTTGGCCTTTCAAGTTGCGTTGGGTTCCGTTTTATGAGCTCTTCAAGATGATGTTGGTTTCGTTAGTTCTAAGACTGTGAAATTTTTTGCCTATCTCACTAGCCTTTGTAAGTTTGACCCTAACTTTGACTGGGCATAACGTGAGCGTATGAGATCCTTTTTTGCTCATTTAGGTTGCGTTGGGTTCCATTTTTTGAGCTCTACAAGATAACATTTGTTTCGTCAGATTATGAGACTGTGAAACTTTTAGCCTTTCTCACTGGCCTTTGTACCCGGTTTCACCCCAACTTTCACCGGGCATAACTTGAGTGTATGAGCTCCTTTTTCGCCCGTCGAAGTTGCGTTGGGTTATGTTTTCTGAGCTATTCAAGATAACATTGGTTTCGTTAGACTCTAAGACTGAAAATTTTCACTTTTCCGACTGACCTCTGTACTTAGTTTTACCCCAGCTTTGACTGAGCATAAATTGAGCATATAAGCTCATTTTACGCCCACTACAGTTGTGTTGGGTTTCATTTTCTGACCTATTCATGATGACGTTTGTTTCGTTAGATTGTGATATTATGAAATTTTTTGCCTTTCTATTTGGCCTATGTATGTGGTTTGACCCCAACTTTGACCGGGCATAACTTGAGCGTATGAACTCATTTTTTGCCTGTTTAAGTTGCGTTGGGTTCCATTTTCTGAGCTCTTCAAGATGACGTTGATTTCTTCAGATTCTGAGATCGTGATTTTTTTTGCCTTTCTGACTAGCCTTTGTACTCGGTCTAACCCCAACTTTGATCGAGCATAACTTGATTGTATGAGCTCCTTTTTCGCCCTTTCAAGTTGTGTTGGGTTCCGTTTTATGAGCTCTTCATGATGACGTTGGTTTTGTTAGATTCTAAGACCTTGAATTTTTTCCCTTGCTCACTGGCCTTTGTACTCGGTTTGACCCCAACTTTGACCGGGCATAACTTGAGTGTATGAGCTCCTTTTTTTCCCTTTCAAGTTGTGCTAGGTTCTGTACTCTTAGCTCTTCAAGATGACATTGGTTTCATCATATTTTGAGACCGTGATTTTTTTTGGCTTTCTCACTATCCTTTGTACCCAGTTTAACCCCAACATTGACCAGGCATAACTTGAGCATATGAGCTCATTTTTTGCCCATTTAGGTTGTGTTGGGTTCTATTTTCTGAGCTCTTCAGATTCAGAGACTTTGAATTTTTTTGCCTTTCTCACTGGCCTTTGTACTCGATTTGACACCAACTTTAACAGGGCATAACTTGAGCGTATGAGCTAGTTTTTTGCCCGTTCAAGTTGCATTGGGTTATGTTTTCTGAGCTCTTTGAGATGACGTTGGTTTCGTTAGATTCTGAGACTGTGAAATTTTTCACCTTTTTGATTGGCCTCTGTACTCAGTTTGACCCCAACTTTGACCAGGCATAACTTGAGCGTATGAACTCCTTTTTCACCCGTTCAAATTGCGTTGGGTTCCGTTTTCTGAGCTTTTCAAAATGACATTGGTTTTGTTAGATTCTGAGACTGCAAAATTTTCACCTTTCTGACTAGTAGGAAATCGGTTTGACCCCATCTTTGACTGGGCATAACTTGAGCGTATGAGCTCCTTTTTCACCCTTCCAAGTTGCGTTGTGTTCCATTTTTTGAGCTTTTCAAGATTACGTTGGTTTCGCCAGATTCTGAGACCATGAAATTTTTCACCATTCTCATTGGCCTTTGTTTCCCGATTTGACCTCAACTTTGACCGGGCATAACTTGAGCATATTAACTCCTTTTTCACATGTTCAAGTTGCGTTGGGTTCCATTTTCTAAGCTCTTCAAGATGATGTTTGTTTTTTCAAATTCTAAGACTGTGAAATTTTTTGCCTCTCACTGGCCTTTGTACCAATTTGTCACTAATTTTGATTGGGCATAACTTGAGCATATGAGTTCCTTTTTTGTTCGTTCAAGTTTTGTTGGGTTCCATTTTCTGAGCTCTTCAAAATGACGTTGGTTTCATCAGATTTTGATACTGTGAAATTTTTCGTCTTTTTGACTGGCCTCTATACTCGGTTTGACCCCAACTTTGACCGGGCATAACTTGAGTGTATGAGCTCCTTTTTTGCCTGTTCAAGTTACATTAGGTACCATTTTCTAAGCTCTTCAAGATGACGTTGGTTTCGTCAGATTATGAGATTGTGAAAATTTTCACATTTTTGACTGCCCTAGAGTATTTAGTTTGACCCCAACTTTGACCAGGCATAAATTGAGCGTATGAGCTCCTTTTTTTCCCGTTCAAGTTGCGTTGGGTTTCGTTTTCTGAGCTCTTCAATATGACGTTCATTTTTTCAGATTCAAAGACTGCGAAATTTTTAGCCTTTTTGATTGGCTTTGTATCAGGTTTGACTTCAACTTTGACCAGACATAACTTGAGCGTTTGAGCTCCTTTTTTGCTCATTCAAGTTGTGTTGGGTTCCATTTTCTGAGCTCATTAAGATGACGTTGGTTTCATAAGAGTCCAAGATAGTGAAATTTTTGACCTTTCTCACTGGCCTTTGTACTCGATTTGACCCCAACTATGACTGGGCATAACTTAAGTGTATGAGCTCCTTTTTCGCCCGTTCAAGTTGCGTTGGGTTTCATTTTCTGAGATCTTCAAGATGACGTTGGTTTCATCAAATTTTGAGACTAAAAATTTTTACCTTTAAGATTGGCCTCTATACTAAGTTTGACCCCAACTTTGACCAGGCATAAATTGAGCGTATGCTCCTTTTTCACCCGTTCAAGTTGCGTTGGGTTTCGTTTTGTGAGCTCTTCAAGATGACGTTGGTTTCGTTAGATTCTGAGATTGAATTTTTTTGCCTTTCTCATTGGTCTTTGTTCCCAGTTTGACCCCAACTTTAACCAGGCATAACTTGAGCGTATGAGCTCCTTTTTTGCTCATTCAAGTTGCGTTGGGTTTCATTTTGTAGACACTTAAAAATGACTTAGGCTTGCAAGCTCTATTTTTACCACTTTCGTCTTAGCATAATTATGACATTTATTTATGTCCATCCACATTCGACTATTAATTAAATAATTTACAATTGTTTAATTAATTCATGTCTATTGTATTCTTCATGATTATTAAATAAATAAATTTTATTTATTTATTAAATACGTCAAAGTCTTCCCTTAATTAAATAAATTTCTTAATTTATTTAATTATCTTTATTCATTTATTCTTCCTGATTATTAAATAAATGAATTTCATTTATTTATTTAATATGTCACTAATCTTCATAATTAAATGAATTTATTAATTTATTTAATTACTAATCATATCTTCTAAATTAAGGAATTATCTTTAATTACTTAATTGCAAAATTTAACATTTCTATCATTTTAAATAAATAAATTATTTAAAATGATATCATATTCTTGATTGTTAGTTCATTTTTAGTAAATAATCTGAAAATTGATTATTTATTATCTCACAAAATCCATATTTTGAGTTGATTTAATTCAAATTGGTAACTTTCTTCCAAAAATCAAGTAATTGAGCAAATTATTGATTTTCCAAATCTGATCTTCAGTTCAACTCTTATCTTCCTAATTTTTTGAATCTCACAAATTAGGTAGTCTTTATCTTCTTGATTTTCGAAAATCTTTATTTTTCTAATTAATTATCTCATTTATTCTCCACCACAGATTTGATTTTCTTAGATGACATCTCGACCACTCATTTAATGATTTTTCCCTAACCCTGATTAGGGATTGTCAGATTAAATATTGTCTTCTGATTTTAGGTCTCTGTTGAAAGTCGATCTCGTCCATCTATTCAAAATGGCATTTTCTATAAAATGCTATTTTGCTCACATTTTGAGATTAGACACATGAATTTCGTTATTCTGATACATTAATGCTTAGAATTATTTTGGCATTTTAGAGTCATTTTGTCATTGGCATAGGCATAGTATTTAGTTAAATCCTTCAAAGCTTGTTTAGGACTTCATCATAGTCATTTCTCGCATGTTCGATCTGAGGGAAACACAACCATCAACAAGTTAGAAGGTACTATCGAGGTGAATCATGGAAACTCCTATGAATGACATGTATAATTGTTCTTATTTTTAGTTTTCATTGTTCTTGATAGGTCTTTGGGTTTATTTTATATGTTTTATTGATTGATAATCTAACCTGAAAAATAACCCTTAGATACACATTTTTTTAGCTCTTTAAGTTGACGTTGGTTTCATCAGATTCTGAGACTGTGAAATTTTTTCATCTTTTTGACTGGTGATGTAGGAGCATCTAGGGTGTAAGAGAGCAATCTTTCATCACAAAAAAAATCTTGTTTCTTTTCAATAGGGCTAATTTTGCTAGGGGTACTATTTTAGTAAGTTTGCATTTGTGCATAGTTGGACACAAAATCTTACACAGACCTCCAAAATGGTAAATTGAAACCAATGGTGAAGAAATCACTTCAATACGATTTGTCATTGAGAGATATTGAAATTTTAATTTTCAAAAATCCTAGTAAAATCATCGAAGTCAATTTTGAGGCACTTAGAGGTTTTGGATGGGCCTAAAAATTGGTGGAAAATGAAAGTAGATGGCTTTTAGGCCCTCCTTTGAGGCGGGAGTTTTCTTAAGAGCTTTCCAAAAATGTATTATAATAGAAAATCCAACGGTCGGATCAAAAGTTATGACCCCGCCAAGTTTTAAGGGGAGTGGCCTTCATCAATTGGCCTTTGTACCTAGTTTGACCCCAACTTTGACTGGGCATAACTTGAGCGTATGAGCTCCTTTTTCGCCGTTTCAAGTTGCGTTGGGTTCCATTTTCTGAGCTTTTTAAGATGAAGTTGGTTTCGTTAGATTATGAGATCATGAAATTTTTCACCTTTCTTACTAGCCTTTGTACCCGATTTGACCCCAACTTTGACTGGGCATAATTTGAGTGTATGAGCTCCTTTTTCGCCTATTCAGGTGGCATTGGGTTCTGTTATCTAAGCTCTTCAAGATGATGTTTGTTTCATCAGATTCTATGTTTGTGAAAGTTTTTGCTTTTCTCATTGGCCTTTGTACCCGGTTTGACCCCAACTTTGACTGGGCATAACTTGAGCATATGAGCTCCTTTTTCGCCCGTTCAAGTTGCGTTGGGTTTCATTTTATGAGCTCTTTAAGATGATGTTGGTTTCGTCATAGTCTAAGACTGATTTTTTTTGCCTTTCTGATTGGCCTCTTGGTTTGACCCCAACTTTGGCTGGGCATAACTTGAGCGTATGGGCTCCTTTTTCGTGCGTTCAAGTTGCGTTGGGTTTCGTTTTCTGAGCTCTTCAAGATGACTTTGATTTCGTCAAATTCTAAGACTATGAAATTTCATGTTTTTGACTGGCCTATGTACTCGGTTTGACTACAACTTTGACCAGGCATAAATAGAGCGTATGAGCTCATTTTTCTCCCGTTCAAGTTGTGTTGGGTTTCATTTTCTAAGCTCTTTAAGATGATATTGGTTTTGTTAGATTCTAAGACTTTAAAAATTTTCGCCTTTGTCACTAGCCTTTTGTTCCCAGTTTGACCCCAACTTTGACTAGGCAAAACTTGAGCATATGAGCTCCTTTTTCACCCATTCAAGTTGTGTTGGGTTCTATTTTTTTAGCTCTTCAAGATGACATTGGTTTCATCAGATTATGAGACTGTAATTTTTTTCGCTTTTCTGACTAGTGATGCAAGAGCTATAGGGTGTAAGAGCAATCTTGCATCACCTAAAAAAATGTTGTTTCTTTTCAATAAGGGTTAATTTTGGCAGGGTTACTATTTTAGTAAGTTTGCATTTGTGCATAGTTGGACATGAAATCTTACACAAACTTCCAAAATGGTAAATTGAAGCCAATTGTGAAGAAATCACTTCAATACCATTTGTCATTTGAGAGATATTGAAATTTTAATTTTCAAAAGTCTTAGGAATATCTTCTTAGTCAATTTTGAGGCTCAGGATGGGCTTGAAAATTAGTGGAAAACGAAAGTAGTTGGCCTTTAGGCCCTACTTTTGGGTGGAATATTTTTTGAGAGCTTTTTGAAAAGGTATTATAATAGAAAATTTGACGGTCCGATAAAAAATTATGACCCCGCCAAGTTGTAAGGGGAGTGACCTTCATCAACTGGCTTTTGTACACAGTTTGACCCCAACTTTGACTGGGCATAAATTGAGCGTATGAGCTCTTTTTTTTCCTTTTCAAGTTGCTTTGGGTCCAATTTTCTGAGTTGTTCAAGATGATGTTTGTTTCGTCAGATTCTGAGACAATTATTTTTTTTGCCTTTCTCACTGTCCTTTGTACCCGATTTGACCCCAACATTGATTAGGCATAACTTGAGGGTATGAGCTCCTTTTTCACTCGTTCAGTTTGCATTGAGTTCCATTTTTTGAGCTCTTCAACATGATGTTTGCTTCGTCAGATTTTGCGACTGTGAATTTTTTTGTCTTTCTTGCTAGCCTTTGTTCCCAGTTTGACACCAATTTTAACCAGGCTTAACTTGAGCGTATGAGCTGCTTTTTTGTCCATTCAAGTTGTGTTGGGTATTGTTTTTTGAGCTCTTAGAGATAATGTTGGTATCATCAGATTCTAAGACTGAAATTTTTCACTTTTCTGACTAGTTTCTGTACTCAGTTTGACCCCAACTTTGACTGGGCATAACTTGAGCGTATGAGCTCCTTTTGTGTACGTTCAAGTTGCGTTGGGTTCCGTTTTTTGAGCTTTTCAAAATGACATTGGTTTCGTTAGATTCTGAGACTACGAAATTTTTTGCTTTTCTAACTGGCCTTTGTAATTGGTTTGACCCCAACTTTGACCGAGCATAATTTGAGCGTATGAGCTCCTTGTTCGCCCTTTCAAGTTGCGTTGCATTCCATTTTTTGAGATCTTCAAGATGACATTGGTTTCGTCAGATTCTGAGACTGTAAAAATTTTCACCTTTCTTACTGGCCTTTGTACCGAGTTTGACCCTAACTTTGACCTGGCATAACTTGAGCGTATTAGGTCCTTTTTCGCCCGTTAAGGTTGCGTTGGGTTTTGTTTTATGAGCTCTTCAAGATGACATTTGTTTTGTTAGTTTCTGAGACTTTGATTTTTTTTTCCTTTTTCACTGGCCTTTGTACCCGTTTGACCCCTATTTTGACCGAACGTAACTTGAGCATACTATGAGCTCATTTTTTGCCCGTTCAAGTTGTGTTGGGTTTCGCTTTCTGAGCTCTTCAAGATGGCGTTGGTTTTGTCAGATTTTGAGACTGAAATTTTTTGCCTTTCTGACTGGCCTCTATACTCGGTTTGACTCCAACTTTGACCGTGCATAACTTGAGTGTATGAGTTTCTTTTTCGCCCATTCAAGTTACGTTGTGTCATGTTTTTTGAGCTCTTCAAGATGATGTTGGTTTATTCCGATTTTGAGACTGTGAAATTTTTTGCCTTTCTGTTTGGCCTCTATACTCGGTTTGACCCCAACTTTGACTGGGCATAACTTGAGCGTATGAGCTCCTTTTTTTGCCCGTTCAAGTTGTCTTAGGTTCCCTTTTCTGAGCTTTTGAATATGACGTTGGTTTCGTCAGATTCTAAGAGTACAATTTTTTTTGCCTTTCTGATTGGCCTTTATACCCGTTATGACCCCAACTTTGACCGGGCATAACGTGAGTGTATGAGCTCATTTTTTGCCCATTCAAGTTGTGTTGGGTTCCGTTTTCTGAGCCCTTCAAGATGACGTTTGTTTCCTCAAATTCTAAGACTGTAAAATTTTTCACTTTTGTCACTAGCCTCTGTACTCGGTTTGACACCAACTTTGACATGGCCTAACTTGAGCGTATGAGCTCCTTTTTCGCCCGTTCAAGTTGCGTTGGGTTCCATTTTCTGATCTCTTCAAGACGATGTTGGTTTCGTCAGATTTTGAGACTGTGATTTTTTTTGCCTTTTTGACTAGTTTCTGTACTCAGTTTGACCCCAACTTTGACTAGGCATAAATTGAGCGTATTTAGCTCATTTTTTGCTTGTTCAATTTGTATTGGGTTTTGTTTTCTGAGCTCTTGAAGATGACGTTGGTTTTGTTAGATTCTGAGACTGTGAAATTTTTCACCTTTCTCACTGGCCTTTGTTCCTGGTTTGAACCCAACTTCAACCGGGCATAACATGAGCATATGAGCTCCTTTTTCTCCTGTTCAAGTTGGGTTGGGTTCCATTTTATGAATTCTTCAAAATGACGTTGGTTTCATCAGATTTTGTGACTGTGATTTTTTTTGTCTTTTGTCATTGGCCTTTGTACCCGATTTCACTCTAACTTTGAATGGACATAACTTGAGCATATTAGCTCATTTTTCACCTGTTTAGGTTGCGTTGGGTTTCATTTTCTAAGCTCTTCAAAATAATGTTTGTTTTGTTTGATTTTGAGACTGAAATTTTACACCTTTCTCATTGGCCTTTGTACCTGGTTTGAGCCCAACTTTGACTAGGCATAAGTTGAGCATATGAGCTCATTTTTCGCCGGTTCAAGTTGCATTGGGTTTCGTTTTTTAAGCTCTTCAAGATGATGTTGGTCTCATTAGATTCTAAGACTAATTTTTTTTGCCTTACTGATTGGCCTCCTCGGTTTGACCCCAACTTTGACTTGGCATAACTTGAGCGTATGAGCTCCTTTTTTACCCGTTCAAGTTGCGTTGGGTTCCATTTTTTGACCTCTTCAAAATGACATTTGTTTCATTAGATTTTGAGACTATGAAATTTTTTGCTTTTCTGATTTGCCTGTGTAGTTGGTTTGACCCCAACTTTGACTAGGCATAACTTGAGCATATGAGCTCCTTTTTCGCCTGTTCAAGTTGTGTTGGGTTTCTTTTTCTGAGCTCTTCAAGATGATGTGGTTTTGTTAGATTCTGAGACTGTGAAATTTTTCGCCTTTCTCACTGGCCTGTGTTCCTGGTTTGACCCCAACTTTGATCGTGCATAACTTGAGTGTATGAGCTCATTTTTCGATCGTTCAAGTTGGATTGGGTTCCATTTTTTGAGCTCTTCAAGATGATGTTGGTTTTGATAGAGTTTGAGGCTGTGAATTTTTTTCCTTTCTCACTGGCCTTTGTTCTCGGTTTGACCCCAACTTTGACCATGCATAACTTGAGCGTATGAGCTCCTTTTTTGCCCATTCAAGTTGCATTGGGTTTCATTTTCTGAGCTCTTCAAGATGATGTTGGTTTTGTTAGATTCTGAAACTGTGAAATTTTTTGCCATTGTCACTGGCCTTTGTTCCCGGTTTGACCACAACTTTGACCGAGCATAACTTGAGTGTATGAACTCCTTTTTCGCCCTTTCAAGTTGTGTTGGGTTTCATTTTTTTAGCTCTTCAACATGACGTTGGTTTCGCCAGATTCTGAGACTGTGAAATTTTTCGCCTTTCTAACTGGTGATGCAGAAGCATCTAGGGTGTGAGAGCAATCTTGCATCATGCAAAAATAAATGTTGTTTCTTTTCAATAAGGGCTAATTTTGGTAGTGTTACTATTTTAGTAAGTTTGCATTTGTGCATAGTTGGACACAAAATCTTACACAGACCTCCAGAATGGTAAAATGAAGCCAATGGTCAAGAAATCACTTCAATACCATTTGTCATTTGAGAGATATTGAAATTTTAATTTTCAAAAATCCTTGTAAAATCTTTGGAGTCAATTTTGAGGCACTTAGAGGCTCCGGATGGCCCTAAAAATTTGTGGAAAATGAAAGTACTTGGCTTTTGGGGCCTTTTTTTTTGACGAAAGATTTCTCAAGAGCTTTCTAAAAAGGTATTATAATAGAAAATCTGATGGTTGGATCAAAAGTTATGACCCCACCAAGTTGTAAGGGGAGTGGCCTTCATCAACTTGTACCTAGTTTGACCCCAACTTTGACCGGGCATAACTTGAGCGTATGAGCTCCTTTTTCGCCCTTTCAAGTTGCATTGGGTTTTGTTTTCTGAGTTCTTCAAGATGATGTTGGTTTCGTCAGATTCTGCGACTATGAAATTTTTCGCCTTTCTCATTAGCTTTTGTACTAGGTTTGACCCCAACTTTGACCGAGCATAATTTGACCGTATGAGCTCCTTTTTTGCCCGTTTAGGTTGCGTTGGGTTGAATTTTATGAGCTCTTCAAGATGACGTTTATTTCATTAGATTCTAAGACTAAAATTTTTCACCTTTGTCAGTGGCCTTTGTACCTGGTTTGACCCTAACTTTGACCGGGCATAACTTGAGCGTATGAGCTCCTTTTTCGCCCGTTCAAGTTGCGTTGGGTTCCGTTTTCTAAGCTATTCAAGATGACCTTGGCTTTGTTAGATTATGAGACTGTGAACTATTTTTCCTTTCTAATTGGCCTCTGTACTCGGTTTGACCCCAACTTTGATTGGGCATAACTTGAGTGTATGAGCTCCTTTTTCGCTCGTTTAAGTTGCGTTGGGTTTCATTTTCTGAGATCTTCAAAATGACGCTGGTTTCGTCATATTTTGAGACTACAAATTTTTTTACCTTACTGACTGGCCTTTGTAATCCATTTGACCCCAACTTTGACCGGGCATAACTTGAGCGTATGAGCTCCTTTTTTGCCCGTTTAAGTTGCGTTGGGTTATGTTTTCTGAGCTCTTCAAAATGATGTTGGTTTCGTTAGATTCTGAGATTGATTTTTTTTGCCTTTTTGTCTGGCGTCTATGCGCGGTTTGACCCCAACTTTGACCGAGCATAACTTGAGCGTATGAGCTCCTTTTTCGCCTATTCAAGTTGCGTTGGGTTCTATTTTCTGAGCTCTTCAAGATGACATTGGTTTCGTTAGATTCTGAGAGTGTAAAATTTTTCGCCTTTCTGATTAGCCTTTGTAATCGATTTGACCCCAACTTTGATCGGGCATAAATTGAGCGTATGAGCTCTTTTCTTGCATCACCAAAAAAAATGTTGTTTCTTTTCAATAATGGCTAGTTTTGGTAGGGTGACTATTTTAGTAAGTGTGCATTTGTGCATAGTTGGACACAAAATCTTACACAGACCTCCAAAAAGGTAAATTGAAGCCAATGGTGAAGAAATCACTTCAATACCATTTGTCGTTTGAGAGATATTGAAATTTTAATTTTTGAAAATCTTAGTAAAATCTTCAGAGTCAATTTTGAGGCATTTCGATGCTCCGAATGGGCCTTAAAATTGGTGGAAAACAAAAGTAGTTGGTCTTTAGAATCTACTTTCTGGTGGAAAATTTCTTGAGAGCTTTTTGAAAAGGTTTTATAATAGAAAATATGACGGTCAGATAAAAAATTATGACCCTACCAAGTTGTAAGGGGAGTGGCCTTCATCAACTAGTCTTTGTACCCAGTTTGACCCCAACTTTGATCGGGCATAACTTGAGTGTATGAACTCCTTTTTCGCCTTTTCAAGTTGCATTGGGTTCTATTTTTTTGAGCTCTTCAAAATGAGGTTGGTTTCATCAGATTCTGTGACCGTGATTTTTTTTGTCTTTCTCACTGGCCTTTGTACCCAGTTTGACCCCAACTTTGACCGGGCATAACTTGAGCATATGAGCTCCTTTTTCGCCAATTCAAGTTGCGTTGGGTTCCATTTTTTGAGCTCTTCAAAATAACATTTGTTTTGTCAAATTCTGAGAGTGAAATTTTTCACCTTTCTCAGTGGCCTTTGTACTTGATTTGATCCCAACTTTGACCGGGCATAACTTGAGCGTATGAGCTCCTTTTTTGCTCGTTCAAGTTGCATTGGGATCCATTTTCTGAGCTCTTCAAGATGACCTTAGTTTTGTTAGATTATGAGACTGAATTTTTTGCCTTTCTGATTAGCCTTTGTACTCAGTTTGACTCCAATTTTGACCAGGCATAACTTGAGCGTATGAGCTCTTTTTCGCTCATTCAAGTTGCGTTGGGTTCCATTTTCTGATCTCTTCAAAGTGACGTTGGTTTAGTCAGATTTTGAGATTGTGAAATTTTTCACCTTTCTGACTAGCCTGTGTAATTGGTTTGACCCCAACTTTGACTGGGCATAACTTGAGAGCTTTTTTGCCCGTTCAAGTTGCGTTGGGTTCTATTTTCCGAGCTCTTCAAGATGACGTTGGTTTTATCAGATTCTGAGACTGTGAAATTTTTCACCTTTCTGTCTAGCATTCAAGTTGTGTTGGGTTTTGTTTTCTAAGCTCTTCAAGATGACGTTGGTTTCGTCAGATTCTGAGACTGTAAATTTTTTTGTGTTTCTGACTGGCCTCTGTAATCGGTTTGACCCCAAATTTGACCCGGAATAACTTGAGCATATGAGCTCCTTTTTCGCCTGTTCAAATCACGTTGGGTTTTATTTTTTGAGCTCCTCAAGATGACGTTGGTTTCTTCATATTCTGAGACTGTGAATTTTTTTTCCTTTCTAAATGGTGATGCATGAGCATCTAGGGTGTAAGAGCAATCTTGCATCACCCAAAAAAAATGTTCTTTCTTTTCAATAATGACTAATTTTGGCAAGGTTACTATTTTAGTAAGTTTGCATTTGTGCATAGTTGGACACGAAATCTTACACAAACCTCCAAAATGGTAAATTGAAGCCAATGGTGAAGAAATCACTTCAATACCATTTGTCGTTTGAGAGATGTTGAAATTTTAATTTTCAAAAATCCTAGTAAAATCTTTAGAGTCAATTTTGAGGCACTTAGAGGCTCCAAATGGGCTTGAAAATTGGTGGAAAACAAAAGTAGTTGGCCTTTAGGACCTACTTTCTGGTGGAAGATTTCTCGAGAGCTTTTTGAAAAGGTAAAATCCAATGGTCAGATCATAAGTTATGACCCCACCAAGTTGTAAGGGGAGTGGCTTTCATCAATTGGCTTTTGTATCCAGTTTGACCCCAACTTTGACCAGACATAACTTGAGCATATGAACTCCTTTTTCACCCTTTCAAGTTGCGTTGGGTTCCGTTTTCTGAGCTCCTCAAGATGACGTTGGTTTTGTCAATTTCTGTGACCATGAAAATCTTTTGCCTTTCTCACTGGTCTTTGTACCCGGTTTGACCCCAATGTTGACTGGGCATAACTTGAGCGTATGAACTCCTTTTTCGCCATTCAGGTTGCATTGGGTTTCATTTTCTAATATCTTCAAGATGACGTTTGTTTCATCAGAGTCTGAGACTATGAATTTTTTTTCCTTTCTTAGTGGCCTTTGTACTCGGTTTGACCCCAACTTTGACCGGGCATAACTTGAGCGTATGAGGTCCTTTTTCTCCCTTTTAAGTTGCATTGGGTTCCGTTTTCCAAGCTCTTCAAGCTGACCTTGGTTTTGTTAGATTTTGAGACTATGAAAATTTTCACCTTTCTAAGTGGCCTTTGTACTTGGTTTGACCCCAACTTTGACCAAACATAACTTGAGCATATGAGCTCCTTTTTCACCCGTTCAAGTTGCGTTGGGTTCCATTTTTTGAGTTCTTCAAAATGACGCTGGTTTTGTTAGATTCTGAGACTACATTTTTTTTGCCTTTTTGACTAGCCTGTGTAATCGGTTTGACCCCAACTTTGACCGGGCATAAGTTTAGTGTATGAGCTCCTTTTTTGCTCGTTCAAGTTGCGTTGGGTTCTATTTTTTGAGCTCTTCAAGATGATGTTGGTTTCGTTAGATTTTGAAACTATGAATTTTTTTGCCTTTCTATTTGGCCTCTGTACGCGGTTTGACCCCAACTTTAACCAGACATAACTTGAGTGTATGAGCTGCTTTTTCGCCCGTTCAAGTTGCAATGCATTCCGATTTCTGAGCTCTTCAAGACGACGTTGGTTTCGTCAGATTCTGAGACTGTAAAATTTTTCACCTTTCTGACTGGCCTCTGTGATCAGTTTGACTCCAACTTTGACTGGTCATAACTTGAACATATGAGCTCCTTTTTCGCCTATTCAAGTTGCGTTGGGTTTCATTTTCTCAGGTCTTCAAGATGACATTAGTTTCTTTAGATTTTGAGAATGTGATTTTTTTTGCCTTTTTGACTGGTGATGCATGAGCATCTATAGGGTGTGAGAGCAATCTTACGTCACCAAAAAAAAATGTTTCTTTTCAATAATGGCTAATTTTGGCAGGGGTACTATTTTAATAAGTTTGCATTTGTGCATAGTTGGACACAAAATCTTACATAGACCTCCAGAATGTTAAATTGAAGCCAATGGTGAAGAAATCACTTCAATACCATTTGTTGTTTGAGATTTTGAAATTTTAATTTTCAAAAATCCTAGTAAAATCTTCAGAGTCAATTTTGAGGCACTTAGAGGCTCTGGATGGGCCTGAAAATTGGTGGAAAACGAAAGTAGTTGGCCTTTAGGACCTACTTTTTGGTGGAAGATTTATCGAGAAATTTTCAAAAAGGTATTATAATAGAAAATCTACTGGTCAGATCAAAAGTTATGACCCCGCCAAGTTGTAAGGGGTGGCCTTCATCAACTGGCCTTTGTACCCAGTTTGACCCGAACTTTGACTAGACATAACTTGAGCGTATGAGCTCCTTTTTTGCCATTTCAAGTTGAGTTGGGTTATGTTTTCTGAGCTCTTCAAGATGATGTTGGTTTCGTTAGATTCTGTGATCGTGAAATTTTCACCTTTCTCATTGGGCTTTGTACCCAGTTTGACCCAAACTTTGACCAGACATTACTTGAGCATATGAGCTCATTTTTCGCCTGTTCAGGTTGCGTTGGTTTCCATTTTCTAAGCTCTTCAAGATGATGTTGTTTCATCAGATTTTGACAATGTAATTTTTTTTCCTTTTTCAATGGCCTTTGTACCCGGTTTGACCCTAACTTTGACCGGGCATAACTTGAGTGTATGAGCTCCTTTTTCGCTCGTTCAAGTTGCGTTGGGTTCCAATTTTTGAGCTCTTCAAGATGACCTTGGTTTTGTCAAATTCTAAGACTGTGAAATCTTTCGCCTTTCTAATGGGCCTCTGTACTCGGTTTGACCCCAACTTTGATTGGACATAACTTGAGCATATGAGCTCCTTTTTCGCCCATTCAAGTTGCATTGGATTTCATTTTCTAAGCTCTTCAAGATGATGCCAGTTTCGTCAGATTCTAAGATTGTGAATTTTTTTCGCCTTTCTGATTGGCCTCTATACTCAGTTTGACTCCAACTTTGACCAGACATAACTTAGTGTATGAACTCCTTTTTCACCTGTTCAAGTTGCGTTGGGTTCCATTTTTTGAGCTCTTGAAAATGAAGTTGGTTTTGTTAGATTCTGAAACTATGGAAATTTTCACCTTTTTGACTATCCTATGTAATCGGTTTGACCCCAACTTTGACGGGGCATAACTTGAGCGTATGATCTGCTTTTTCACTCGTTCAAGTTGCGTTGGGTTTCATTTTTTGAGCTCTTCAAGATGACATTGGTTTCATTATATTTTGATACTATGAAATTTTTTGCCTTTCTCACTGGCCTATGTTCCTGGTTTGACCCCAATTTTGACCGGGCATAACTTGAGCGTATGAGCTCTTTCGCCCATTCAAGTTGCGTTGGGTTTCATTTTTTGAGCTCTTCAAGATGACGTTGGTTTCATTAGATTCTGAGAATTTGAACTTTTTTTCCATTGTCACTGGCCTTTATTCCCGGTTTGACCTCAATTTTGACCCGGCATAACTTAACTTGAGCGTATGAGCTCATTTTTCGCCCGTTCAAGTTGCGTTGGGTTTTATTTTTTTAGCTCTTCAATATGACGTTGGTTTTGCCAAATTCCGAGACTATGAATTTTTTTTTCCTTTTTGATTGGTGATGTAGGAGCATCTAGGGTGTAAGAGCAATCTTGCATTACCAAAAAAAACTGTTGTTTCTTTTCAATAAGGGCTAGTTTTGGCAGGGTTACTATTTTAGTAAATTTCCATTTGTGCATAGTTGGACATGAAATCTTACACAGACCTCTAGAATGGTAATTTGAAGCCAATTGTGAAGAAATCACTTCAATACCATTTTTCATTTGAGAGATATTGGAATTTTAATTTTTGAAAATCCTAGTAAAATCTTCAGAGTCAATTTTGAGGCACTTAAAGGGGGCCTGAAAATTGGTGGAAAACGAAAGTAGTTGGCCTTTAGGCCAAAATTTTAGGCAGAAGATTACTCGAGAGCTTTTCGAAAAGGTATTATAATAGAAAATTTGACGGTCAGATCAAAAATTATGACATTGCCAAGTTATAAGGGGAGTGACCTTCATCAATTGGCCTTTGTACCTAGTTTGACTCCTACTTTGACCGGGCATAACTTGAGCGTATGAGCTCCTTTTTTGCTCGTTCAAGTTGCATTGGGTTCCATTTTCTAAGCTCTTCAAGATGACGTTTGTTTTGTCAGATTCTAAGACAGTGAAATTTTTCGCCTTTCTCACTGTCCTTTGTACCTAGTTTGACCCCAACATTGACCATGCATAACTTGAGCGTATGAGCTCCTTTTTCACCCATTCAAGTTGTGTTGGGTTCCATTATCTAAGCTCTTCAAGATGACGTTTGTTTTGTCAGATTTTGAGACTGTAAAAATTTTCACCTTTCTCATTGGCCTTTGTACCCGGTTTGACACCAACTTTGACCGGGCTTAACTTGAGCGTATGAGCTCCTTTTTTTCCCATTCAAGTTGCGTTGGGTTCCATTTTTCATGCTCTTCAAGATGATATTAGTTTCGTTAGATTCTAAGATTGTGAAAATTTTCACCTTTCTGATTGGCCTTTGTACTCGATTTGACCCCAACTTTGACCGAGCATAACTTGAGCGTATGAGCTCCTTTTTTGCCCATTCAAGTTGCATTGGTTTTCATTTTCTGAGCTCTTCAAAATGACGTCGATTTCATTAGATTTTGAGACAGCAAAATTTTTTGCCTTTTTGACTGGCCTAATAATCAATTTGACCCCAACTTTGATCGGTCATAACTTGAGCGTATGAGCTCTTTTTTTCCCTTTCAAGTTGCATTGTGTTATGTTTTCTAAGCTGTTCAAGATGATGTTGATTTCGTTAGATTTTGAGACCATGAATTTTTTTGCCTTTTTCGCTAGCCTTTGTTCTCGGTTTGATCCCAACTTTGACCGGGCATAACTTGAGCGTATGAGCTCCTTTTTCGCTTGTTCAAGTTGTGTTGGGTTCCATTTTTTGAGCTCTTCAAGATGACATTGGTTTTTTCATATTATGAGACTGTGAAATTTTTTGCCTTTTTGATTGGCCTCTGTACTCGGTTTGACCCCAACTTTGTTTGGGTATAATTTGAGCATATGAGCTCGTTTTTCACCCATTCAAGTTGCGTTGGGTTTCATTTTCTGAGCTCTTGAAGATGACGTTGGTTTCGTTAGATTATGAGACTATGAAAATTTTTGCCTTTCTCACTGGCCTTTGTTCCTAGTTTGACCCCAACTTTAACTGGGCATAACTTGAGCGTATGAGCTCCTTCTTCGCCCGTTCAAGTTGTGTTGGGTTCCATTTTCTGAGCTCTTCAAGATGATGTTGGTTTTATCAGATTCTGCGACCATGAAATTTTTCTCCTTTCTCACTGGCCTTTGTACCACTCGGTTTGACCCTAACTTTGACCGGACATAACTTGAGCGTATGAGCTCCTTTTTTTCCCATTTAGGTTGCATTGGGTTCCATTTTCTGAGCTCTTCAAGATTACATTTGTTTTTTCAGATTCTAAGACTATGAAGTTTTTCACCTTTCTCACTGGCCTTTGTACCCATTTTGACCCCAACTTTGACTGGGCATAACTTGAGCATATGAGCTCCTTTTTCGCCCATTCAAGTTGCGTTGGGTTTCATTTTCTAAGCTCTTCAAGATGACGTTGGTTTCATCAAATTATGAGACTGTGATTTTTTTTTCCTTTCTAACTGGCCTCTGCTCCCCCTAAGATGATTAAGGCATTTTTCACTGTTCTACTCTCCCCCTTTGACATCAATGGAAAAGATGGGGAATCTGCATACAAAATTTCTATAAACAAACTATACAAACATGCCTCACTAACTTACATAGACTTGAATAGATCTGCAAAATTATTCTTCAACAAGTTCAAACTTGTGTCCCAACCCTTCTTTAGACTCTCCAAAATAGTTATGTGACCACAAAATAAATAAGATTACATCTATGCTAATTCAAGGTTTGCCGGATCACTGACTGCCAAAGCTTCTTGTGCTTCCTTCAATGCAGTCAATTTTGTTTTTATCTTCAGACCAATTAGGCCTCTAAGCTCACATGATCTTTCCATAATTCTATCATTATCATGCTTCAAACTCTTTATCTTTTCAAGTAGGGATATAACCTGACCTTCTTTCTTTCCAACAAAAATAGTTAAAGGATTAAAGGCTTCAAAAATATCAGCTAATTGTTTCTCATGATCCTTAATCTTCTTCTCATTATCCCCAGTAAATTTAAACAAAGATAAACATGACTTATAGATCTTTACTCCTTCAGATAGTGCACTTTTAATGTTCTTCACATAGGTAGCTAATAATGATTTGTCATTAGCAATCATTCACCCCTATTGAACCTTTTATCATCAAATTCCTTTTGTACCTTGTCCTTAGATGACTTCTCAAGGGACTCAAAATGAGTACTTATAGAATTAATAAGCTTCTTCATCTCACTGAAGGGAGAACTAAATGGATCCTTAACATGAGAAGGCATGATTCTCTCTAGAATACCAAATGCAAGACTCAATAGCTCACTATCCTCAATGTGAGACTTCAACAATTCTTTCCTAGCTTTCGCTTGAGCAAATGATGCAACTTTCAATTTTTGAATGGGAGACAAAGTAGCCAAATTAATAGGAGCTTCACCTAGTTCAAGGTCAAACTCTTCCTATTGCTCTTCTAGAAATTTCTTCACTTCCTTTGCAGTGTCTCTTGCTTCCACAGGGAATTCCTTTACTTCAACCTTCTTTTCTTTAATCATTGTTTCCTTAGCTACATATTCTTGCTTGTCTTTAGGAATCTCAACCTTTTCAGTTGTCACAACTTCAGGAGCTTCAGTCTCCATAGGAACTTCTATATCATGCACATCAAGAGGAATTTGAGTGTCCTCAATTGTATCTTCCTTTACCTCTTCATCCACCAGACCAGATGCAATACCTTCATCATGACCTTCAGAAACAACATTGATTATGTTCCTTAACAAAACTTCCTTTAGAATTCTTTCAGTTTCTTTTGCTACCTCTTCAGTCCAACTAATCATAAGCTTGTTTACTCTTGTTATTCTCTTGAGATCCTTCTTAGCACCATTCATAATTGACTTCATTTCCTCAATAGACATCACTGGACATAAATTTGCAAGAATACACTCTCTCATCTACTCATCTTCAGTTCTTGCATTTACTCTCCCCATTTCCAAAACTTCATACAATTCCTTAGGCAACTCATACATGATCTCAATGAGAGTCATATTGAAAGCATTCAAATACTTTATTGTTGCTTCTTCAAGGATTCTTTGACCAACACTGTCAAAGGTATCATACCATTCACATAGTGGCTTAAGATTACCATCCTTTAATGTACCTCTCTCAACTTCCTTTACAAACATACCTAGTTTGTCAGTTTTCATCTTCTTCTTTGCTTTCTCTTCTTCACCAGAGGGCTTTTCCTTAGAGACTGTTATTGCCTTTGTGCCCTTTTTCTTGATTTCTCTCACTTCTTCATTAGATTTTGTTTCCTCATCTTCCTCAACTGCAACATAAACTCTTTTGCTTTTATCCTTCTTCCTTTTTCCTTCTCTACCAGATGTCTTCACTTGAGCTTTCACAAGGGTTGATTTCACTGTAGAACCAGATAAGGGTGCAGAGCTCCTTGTTGATCTAGTTCGGGCAGAAGATGTTGCCGGACTAGCAAATTCAGTTCTAGCATGCTCTTCTTTAGCTTGTTCTCTCTTTCTTTTGGATTCTCTCACAACTTCTGCAGATATACCCATGCTCTCTACAAAGGCTTCAACTTCCTTCCTTACCTTCCAAACTATCATAGGTTTCTTCAACTGCTCATGTACTTGCATATCTTTTTCTTCATAGGTTCCAAACCTCTCTTCTGTCGAATCCAGAGGTTTACCCAACAAATGTTGTGCATATAGTTCCAAGATGTTCTCCTCAATTTCATAGCCCATTGGCACAATCCAGACCGTTCTAGGATCTATAGCTTCCATCAAGCATTGATCAATGTCAACCATAAAATAGATAGTGTCCTTGTACTTCTCCACAATAGACTTAGGAATTCTTTCCCTTTCTTGCATCTCACTCTAAAAATTCTTGAAATAACCCTAGATAATAGTTTTCTGTTGGACTCAAGGAACACTGAGAGGGGGGGAGTGAATTAGTGTTCAAAAAAATTTAGATTTCAATCCAGATATTAAACCATTCACAACATTTAAACAAAAGTAAAGATGCAAGCACATGAAGGAGACAATCAAGACGCCATAACACCAAAATTTTTACATGGAAACCTTGTTAAGGGAAAAACCATGGTGGAGATTAATCCACAATTTATACTTTGTTAAAAGTATGAAGAAAAGGGGATTGCACATGCATTCAGGCACACTTCCTAGAGCTCACTTCTCAAAATAAGGAAGGCTCACTGCCTTACAAAATGTTTTTGATTACAAAAAAAGGTTGAACTGAGAAGATATCATCTATAAATATCTAGTTTCAGTTCCGATGAAGCTCATGTATCAAATTCTAGACCTTCTGTCTGACTCTGCACTTAACTCTACTCTACCTTAATTCACTTCACAAAATCCTCTTTTGCATAAGTAGAATTCACTCAAATTATCTTCTGATATTCACACAAACATTTTCTCTACTCTATACACACACTCATATCTCAAAATGAATTTCCCGAACTCACATATATATCGGCTAGCAAGAATTCAATCGCTATATGTCAGCTTCAAATAAAATACAAATATTCTCCATATGTCAGCTCAAATCATGAACAATTTATGATGCACATCCATATAGGTTGGCCAAACCATAGCTAAGACCCAAAAAAAAATGCTTGAACATGAAAACATTTAAACAATTATCCCTTATACATCCATGACATGCTACACTCATTAAGTCGGCCACCAATGATTTAATAAATAGAAAATCATCTTGCCGGATCTCCTAACTCGTACACCGATTAATGGAACAATACAAAACTTAAAAATAAAATAAAATAGATGCATAAAAAGTTGTCACAGGGATCCAAAACTCAAAATGATGATTTGGTGAAGCATATAGATTGACATACTGACCGGATACCCTGTTCTTCATTCTTTCTGTCGGTAATACTCTATTCACAACTTTTCCTACTAGTATGAACAAATTCTGATCTGTGGACCAAAATAATGACTTTAGTTGCCATCAATGACAACACTAGAAGCCATATGCCAAAAATCTCCACCTTTGGCATTGATGGCAACACTTAGTGAAAAATGACTAAGTGTCGAAACTAGAGATATGCTGGCAAAACTCAAAATTTTCAAAACACAACTTCTTTTCAAAACACTGCCCCCCCTTAGAATTTCAAGGAATTTTTTACTGCACTCTCTCCCCCTTTGACATCAATGAAAACATATTTGGATATCCCTTTTTGCTAATTCAAAAAAATTGATCAAAATTTTGAAGAATTACAATTGTTGCACAGTTAGAAAATTATCTTGTACTTATCTTTCATTTCCAGAAGAAATTTCTTCCAAGCTTCTACTGCAATTCCAATGATTAAGATCAAGCTGCTATTTTTTGATGTCCAGTTGATAATCTGGATGAGAGATTCTGGAATTGTAATCACTTCTTCTAACTTCTCTCCTTTCCTTAGAACCTTAATTAGCTGCTCCAATCTACATTTAGTTAGATCCTTTACTTCCCAAAAAGTGTCGACAAGGGTGTTTCTAGCAAAGTGAACTTTTGCATGCTCAGACTGCAACTCATGAATCCTTTTCTTGACTGCACCATCCTGATCCTAAAACATGTTATAATCCTGACCAATTTTTTTCAACTCAAATTGAATTTACTCCAGCTTATATTTGTATTTCCCGACTACATGAGGCCAACAAAGACAATAATTGTAGATGTTATTAGATGAGTTTTTGCACTACCTCAACACATTCATTTGCCCTTTTAGTTTCGTAAGGGATAGCTTGAGCTACTCCTTCAAATGTAGAATTATTTCTTCCTCTTTCTTGTCTTGAGACTCAGAGGCCATAGCCTCCCTAATACATTCAATCATCTCTTTAGGGAACACATTATGCAAACTTTCTAATCCAATTTTATTGTGTGCAAAATAATTTCTTAGAGTGCTCTCAATCAGGTCCTACTCATATGAGGGTCTGTCTAACCAAATATCAACAATCTTCTGCATTCCATCTTTCTCTTGAACAATTTGCAGTATCTTTGTTTTGAATAAAGCACCTTCTTCCATTATTACATTCGGTTCAACTGATTCTGGTTCATCCCTTGGAGTGTACTCATCAGAATCTTCATATGGTATATCCACAATTTCCCGTTCTTTGCCTTTTCCTTCAAGTTTTGGAGACTTGTGCACTAGAGGAGTGTCATCAACAAACTCTAGTGCTCTTTTATGCTTCTTTCCCATCTCACCGGAAGATGATCCAACTTCAAGTGTTTTTACTGGAATGGAAATGCTAGTTTCTCCAAACTTCCCTAGCAACTCTTTAAAGAAATTTGAATACTCTTGCTCACAATTTTCCAAAGTATTAGAATGTTCAAAATTTTGCTTACAAACTAGTTCATTCTCCTTCCATACCACATTATCATTCTGAGGCAATCAATTCAAAAATTACATCATGATGCATATGACCAAAGTACCAAACCTGAAGGGGTAATCTACTTCCATTTTTAGTTGCACATTCTCCATCAATCATTCTTTTAGCAAACTGCATAGGTCAAAGTCTTGATCCTCCATTATCATTTTATGAGAAATGTAAACTGCACCTACCGAGGTTGTGTCTTCCTAGTTTCTTAAGAAAAATTTGTATGAAATTTCGTGCGTAATGTACCTTGTTATCAGATCTTTGATTTTTGAAATTATCAGTTCCCTCTGATCTCCTGTTACTCCGGTTAGGGTTTCAACTTCCTTGTTCTGAATCAACTTTTTTTTTGGTATATCCCCAACATTGCATAATCCAGTTAGATTTCTAATCACTTATTTCTAAATGAGATATGGTTTATCCAAGGTTAGAATGTCATCATTCAATCTGTTCAGGATAAACCTAACAACTTCTGCATTGTTGAAATAAGGAAACTCATTCCAAATGTCCAAACTTCTATGTTTCACACCTTTAAGCCACTTCAATTCATCAGCTGAAAACATATTTCTCACATCCCTAATCTTTCTAATGCTATATTCATCCAAATTCACCATTCTTTTGATTTTCTTTATTTTACTTTCTGTACCAAATAAGGTTTTCTACGAAACACAAAATTTTGAATTCTATAAGCAACTGAAATACCTGATGAATTCGCCACCAAATTGACTTGAATCCTTCGAAATTCTGCTGCAGAGGTTCTCTCTCTATTTTTCTTCAATGCAAGGTGACAAATGAGGGTTCCAAATACCCTTTTATAATTCGTTCACCTAACCTTTTTATGGCATTAAATGTTTTTCCCTGGGTGTTCCAATTACTCTGCTTTCTTAGACAACAGGAGAAGAATTCATCTGCAAACCTTCTAGATCTCAATTTTCTGCACAAGTGATCACATATACATTTGTAGATTGATAGCACGACTACTATCAATTTCTTGCATTTCGGTGCTAGCTACTGATAGGGGGATAAAGGATTTTTCTTGAAAAAATCCCCCTAGGCCAATGGCCTAAGATCAATTTTTGGATGAATTACCGGAGGCTGCTTCTGATGTGGGCTTATTTCCTTCATCAGATTCACTCTTCTTTACCCAAATTTTCTTCATTTGATCTCTTATTTCTTGCACAGTCACTTTCCCTTTTCCTTTGTCATCTTTCTATGAAATTCTTCCTTTGTATACCAGACCTCTTCTATCCATGCTTTTGTTCCTACAGAATCTTGTAATGTGACCAAATCTGTTTCAATTGTAACACTCCATATTTCTTTGTCTAGAACATTCATTCCATTGATTTTCCTTTGATTTGCATTGATTAGAAACATGCCCAAATCTTCCACAGGTGTAGCATTTAACATTCCTTACACTAACAAACATACTTATGCATTCAATTGAGTTATGACCAAACTTATTGCAACTAAAACACTGACCTAGAAATGATGGACTGCTTGAATTTGTTTTACTTCTACACTGAGAAGCCATATGACCAAATTTATTACAAGCAAAGTAGTAACCATTAAAATTATGAGCATTGGGTTGTCTTACTAGATACTTTCTCCCTTTGTTCATATGATTTCTTTGTCTAAAATCCTTATGTTCAGATCTGGAGCTTTCTCCTTTCTCATATCCAAGACCTCGCTTATCATTTGCATCCTTCTATCCTTTAGTTAGTTCATCAATCTTAGAAAAATTGATCTTAAACTTCTCCTTGTATTCATTTGCAGTAGTGAGTTCATCTCTGAGAATAACTATCTGTCTTTCAAGCTCTTGTTCATTATTCCTAGATTGTTGTAGTTCAATCTCCAGCTGAATGAATCCACTATTAACTCTGCTGCATTCTTCAGATTTTTCTTTTAAGGACTGGGCCATATTCTTCTCATTCTTCTTCCTTTCTTCAATCTCCTTAGTTAGCTTCATCGCCACAAATTCCATCTCAATCTTTAGAGTAGCATTGTTCCTAGCAAGTTTTTCACATTCTTCAATTATTTCTTTTAGGGTTTGATTCAGGTGGACATCTTCCAAACTTTTATTTTCTTTCTGCTTCAGTTGATCACAAAGTTCCTTCCTCTTTTCTCTTGACTCATTGATTTTAACCTTCAATGATTGAATGAATTTTTCGGCATCCACAAGATTTGCTTTTAATTCCATGACTTCCACTTTATACCGATCAAGATCATCAAGTGCCACCATAAGCTATTGTTGAAGACCACTAGAGTCCATTGCAATCTAAGATCCACCTCAAGCTGTTAAATTTTCTGCAGAGGAACCTTGCTCTGATACCAATTGTTGGACTCAAGGAACACTGAGAGGGGGGAGGTGAATCAATGTTCAACAAAATTTAGATTTCAATCCAGATATTAAACCATTCACAACATTTAAACAAAAGTAAAGATGCAAGCACATGAAGGAGATAATCAAGACACCATAACACCAATATTTTTACGTGGAAACCCTGTTAAGGGAAAAACCATGGTGGAGATTAATCCACAATTTATTCTCTATTAAAAGTATGAAGAAAAGGGGAATGCACATGCATTCAGGCACATTGCATAGAGCTCACTGCTCAAAATAAGGAAGGATCACTACCTTACAAAATGTTTGTGATTACAACAAAAGGTTGAACTAAGAAGATACAATCTATAAATGTCTAGTTTCAGTTCCGATGAAGCTCATGTATCAAATTTTGGACTTTTTGTCTGACTCTGTACTTAGCTCTGCTCTGCCTTAATTCACTTCATAAAATCCTCTTCTGCACAAGTAGAATTCACTCAATTGATCTTTTGATATTCAAACACACATTTTCTCTACTCTATACACACACTCATACCTCAAAATGAATTTCCCAAACTCACATATATATCCGCTAGCAATAATTCAATCGCTATATGTCAGCTTCAAATAAAATACAAATATTCTCCATATGTTGGCTCAAATCATGAAAAATTTATGATGCACATACATATAGGTTGGCCAAACCATAGGTAAGAATAATAAAAAAATGCTTGAACATGAAAATATTTAAACAATTATCCCTTATACATCTGCGACATGCTACACTCATTAAGTTGGCCACCAATGAGTTAATAAACAAAAAATCATCCCGTCAGATCTCCTAACTCGTACATCGATTAATGCAACAATACAAAACTTAAAAATAAAATAAAATAGATGCATAACAAGTTGTCCCGAGGATCCACAACTCAAAATGATGATTTGGTGAAGCATATAGATCGACATATTGACCAGATACTATGTTCTTCATTCTTTATGTATGTAATACTCTGTTCACAACTTTGCTTGCCACTATGAGCGAATTCTGATCTACAGACTGGAATAATGACTTCAGTTGCCATCAATGACAACACTAGAAGCCATATTCCAACATTTTCCTTGTCTTACTATCTCCAACTTTGTGCAAGATATCTCTAATTTGAACAACTACCAGTATATTAGCTTTCCATTGTCCTTTTCCAAATCCCAGAACTTCACTCATAAAGTAGAAGAATAGACATAATAGAAAATTACCATACTTAAAGGAATTCTTCTTATCTTTCTTGATCTTACCAAAATTCTCCATTAGTTGGCTTTAGAGTAACTCACATAGATCATACTCGGCATTCTCCTTCACCATCTGATATGTTGCATAGATAATTGTACCAGATACATAATTATCCTGACTGGAATGATAGATCTTGTAACCAATGACTATCGAGGCAAATTTGACATCCACTTCAATAATATAATCAATTGTCATAGCTCTTTTATCAAACATTGAATCAGTTGCATCAGTAACTATTTGATTCTTCATGGACTTCAAGATCGACAACCCACTGGAGGAATTTAAACCAGTAACAACACTTATGGCTTCTTTTGTAATCTTAAAAGGTTGACTCAACCACATAAATTCAACATGAACTTAGCTCAAAATATACCGGAACCACTCGTTTTCTTCAAACACGATAAATTTTACAATCTACATGAATTTCTTCTCCTCTAAGGTTTTGAATTTAGGTTTAACACAAAAATCCTCTCCCACAAGGTGATTGGAGTACAAATTCATCAACTGTGAGCTCCCTAACTCCTCAATATTTGCATGAATGTATGCTCTAATGTATTCAATATGCAAGACACCATACGAAACAGATGAAAATACACCTAAGGGCTATGCCTCAATAGATTTGAAAGGATGCCACTTGAATTTCAAATGGGGTCTATCCTTGATATCAACTACCATCAGAGCAACCATTTTCACAAATTCACAAGTTTTCTCGATAAATACCTTTTCATCGGATTAGGGTTTGATCGCCGAATTGCCTTCACACTTGAATCTTTTCCAAATTTTTCCAAAGTTCACTTCAAAGCTCTCCAAACTTCTTCTTCTCAAAGTGAAAAGTGACAAATGAAGAATAAAAATGAGCTTTTATCATTCACACACCTAACCTTTTGTTGCTATAAATGCTTTTTCCCTAACTCATTCAAATACCCTGTTTCCATACTCTGTGAAAGATAACTCTTCTGTGGACCTTCAACTCTGCATAAATACATTCTCCAATTGTTTCAACAACATCTATAGATCATCAATGCAATCACTGCACTCATCCATATCCTAGTATCAACTACTGATAGGGGGTTTGAATGATTTTCTTGATAGCTCCCCCTAGGCCAGAAGCCATGAACTAATTCCTGGATGAATTACCAGATCCAAATTCTGGTGTGGAATCATTTCCTGCAACAGATGGACTCTTCTTCACCCATATCTTCTTCATTTGCTTCCTGATCTCATTTGTAGTGACTTTTCCTTTTCCCTTTTCATCCTTCTGCATGTTTCTTCCTTGATTTACCAAACCCTTTCTACTTCTACAAAATCTAAAAATGTGACCTGATTTGTTGCAATTGTAGCACACCACATTTCTTTGTCTAGACTAGTTGTTCCATTGATTTCTCTTGATCTGCACTGGTTAGCAATATGGCCAAATCTATTTCATGTATAACATTTGACATCTCTATAAAAGTTGTTCATCATATTTCTACATTCATTTGACTTATGACCATTATTGCAATTAAAGCACTGACCTGAGAATGATGGACCAATTGGATTCATTTTGTTTCTACATTGAGTAGCCATATGACCAAATTTATTGCAAACAAAACAGTAACCATTGAATCTTTGAGCATTAGGTTGTCTTACCGGATAACTTCCAGCTTTGTTGATTTGATTACCTTGCCTAAATCTCCTTTGTCCAAATCCAAAACTTTCTCCTTTCTCATATCCAAGACCTCGCTTGTCACCTTCAGTCCTCTGAATTTTAATCAGTTTATCAAGCTTGGCTGAGCTAATCCATAAATTCTCCTTGAATTCATTTGTAGTAGCAAGTTCATCTCTGAGATCAACAATTTTCTTTTCAAGCTCTTCTTCATCATTTCTGGATTATTCCAATTCAAGCTCCAACTGATTGAATCCATCAGTAATTTGGATGCATTCTTTAGATTTCTCTTTCAAGGACTGAGAAATTTTCTCTTCATTCTTCTTTATGTCTTCAATCTCCTTAGTCATCCTCATCATAATAGATTCCATCTCATGCATTAGAATTGCATTATCTCTGGAAATTTTTTCACATTCTTCTATCTTTTCCTCCAGAGCTTGACTTAGTTGTTCATCTTCAATGCTTTTACTATCTTTCTGCTTGATCTGATCACAGAGTTCCCTTATCTTCTCCCTGGACTTATTGATTTTTCTTTCAATGATTGAATGGATTTCTCAACATTCATGAGTTTTGCTTGCAATTCTCATACTTTAGATTTGGACTGATCAAGATCATCTAGGGCCACCAAAAGTTGTTGTTGAAGATTGCTTGAATCCATTGAATTACTTTCCCAGATCTTCCCCAAGCTATTAAACTTCTTCTGAGGAACTAGGCTTTGATACCAATTGTTGGAATCAAGGAACACTGAGAGGGGGGGTGAATCAGTGTTCTGCAATTTTTAACTTTATTAATTTGATCTTTAAAGCACTTATAACATTCAACCAAAATAAAGATGCATGAACATAAGAAAAGCAACCACAACACCATAACACAAGGATTTTTTATGTGGAAACTTTGTTAGGGGAAAAACCACAGTGGAGGTCAATCCACAATATTATCTGAGTATACTCAAAATGAATGTTTACAAAATGGGAATGCACTTGCACTTAGGCACATTGCTTAGAGATCACTGCTCAAAAATAGAAAGGATCATTGCCTTAGAATCAATGTCAAAGACAACTGGAGTGGTGAACTATGAAATAACATCTACAAATGCCTGAGAATAGTTTCGGTTAAGCACATTGATCACTTTGTTGACCTTCTATCTGATTTGGCTCTTCTGCTATGTTCCGCTCTAACTCTCATAACAAATCCCTTTATGCACAAGTGACACTATGCATAATCACTTTACAATCCTTCTACATTCGCAACACACATCGACACACTTCATACATACATCAAAATGATATAAACAATCGCTTATATATATCCACTACTAAGGATTTAATCGCTACATGTCAGCTTCAACAAAATAGAAAATGTTTACAAGTTGTCGGCTCAATCCATAATTAATTTTCAATGAGCACCCACCAAAGTTAGCCACAACATAGTGAGGACCCAAATTAACATGCTCGAACAAAAAAACTCTTAAACAATTACTCCTCGAATATCCACAACACACTTCATTCACTTAGTCGCCCTTCATGCACTGTTAAACATAAAATTAATCAACCAGATCTGCTAACTTGGACACAAATAGATACGAGGCTTTAAGATTCAAGGATAATATAGATCAAACACAAAAAAACCTTCCCTAAGATCCACAACTCAAAATAATAACATAAAGTTGCATATGAATCGATGAACACAAATTTTTCAGATGCTCTATTCTGACTTGATAGTTAACCACAAAACTTCGATCTGACTTTTAGTATGATCAAATACTGAAGTGTGGACCAGATAACTGACTAGGGTTTCCATTAATGAAAATACTAGAAAACATTTGCAGTGTCTCTTGCCGACAAGCCAATGGGAAGACAAAGGTTCCACTTGTACTTGAGCGTGAAGATAAACTTGAAGATGCAACTAAAGATGTATTTGTAGATGTGTAGGAGCAGTTTGAATTCAATGATTCATTTTGGAGCAACAATATATCTGATATATTTTTAGAGGTAGTTGAACTTGTTCATCTCTTTCAAGAAGTAGTGCCTTAACTTCATTTACATGTAGCTAATAATGATCATGGAAGGCATTGCAAGCTATTGAAGAAAGGAAGCTATTTTGTTGAACCTGTGAATGGTTTTATTTGAGAAGGTTTCATTGATGGCTAGTTTTAATTAGGTAGGTTTTTACCTTTTCAATAAGTGCATTTGCATAAGTTTTCATCTTGTTTTTGTAGATTTGCTTTGTGTTAATATTGCTCGACTCTGTTTCCCAATGGATGGATAAAGACACTTGGATTCTAGAGTTCATCTCCCTTCATTCGTTTCAAAGAACGATCGAAGGAAGCTCCCCAACTAGAGCCAACTGTTATCCTTGAATTCAGTGTGCTCAATTCGTGGGATAACCCCTATGAAATTTGTCTATTTCATAGCCCATGTACTTTAAGCACACAAAACAAGGTGAATTGCATTGGTCCTTGTGTATGGTCCCCATCCTCAAAAAGTCATTCTGAGCAATAACCTTTGTTAGTTCATCAAAATTCACATTTTAAACCAACTTGTGAAAATTTAGTTTGGGGAGTTAGAATTTTTTTTGCACATGTAGGAGCACTGATTTTAGCGCTCTTACATATTTTATGCCTTAGTCATTTTCTAGCACATGTACGAGTGGGGTATTTTTAGCACTTCTACATCTCAAATATCAAGTCACATGTAAAAGCTCTATTTTTCACCACTCTTACATATTTCATGCCTTAGTCATTTTTTGGCACATGTAGGAGCATGGTTTTTTAGCGCTTCTACATCTCAAATCTCAAGTCACATGTAAAATCTCTATTTTTCATCGCTCTTACATATTTCCTACCTTAGTCATTTTATGGCACATGTAGGAGTAGGGTTTTTTAGTGCTTTTACATCTCAAATCTCAAGTCACATGTAAAAGCTCTGTTTTCCACTACTCTTACATATTTCATGTCTTAGTCATTTTCTGGCACATGTAGGAGTGGGGTTTTTTAGCACTTCTACATCTCAAACCACAAGTCACATGCAGAAGCTCTGTTTTTCACCACTCTTTACATATTTTATGCAGAAGCTCTTTTTTTCACCGCTCTTATATATTTCATGTAGAAGCTCAGTTTCTCACCGCTCTTACACTCAAGTGTCCTTCCCACATGCAAAAGCATTGATTTTCACTGCTCTTAGATATTACATACAGAAGCTTTGATTTTCACCGCTCTTACATATTTCATGTAAAAGCTCTATTTTTCACCGCTCTTGCATATTTCATGCCTTAGTCATTTTCTAGCACATGTAGGAGCGGGGTTTTTTAGTGCTTCTACATCTCAAATCTCAAGTCACATGTAAAAGCTCTATTTTTCACCACTCTTACATATTTCATGCCTTAGTCATTTTCTGGCACATGTAGGAGCGAGGTTTTTTAGCACTTCTACATCTCAAAATATGTCACATACAAAAGCTCTGTTTTTCACTGCTCTTACATATTTCATGCAGAAGCTTAGTTTTTCACTGCTCTTACACTCAAGTGTCCTTCCCACATGAAAAAGGTCTATTTTTCACCGCTCTTACATATTTCATGCAAAAGCTCTATTTTTCACCACTTTTACATGAAACTACCAATATGCAGAAGCATTATTTTTTTTTATCACTTTTACATATAATGTTGAAGCGCTGATTTTTAGTGCCAAGAAGAATTTAAAGATGAAGCTTTCTCAATAGCTTCAATGAAAAAAATGATGGATTTCTATCTTATTTTAGAATTGAAAGGCATCAAAAAGCATTCAATCTCATTAGAGGAGTCAATCTCAAGAATCCTCGTTATCTCCAAAGTACACTCCAATGCTAGACAGTGATGAAGTGCACGTCATCATGAATTTTTGATGGAGAAAGATGTTGAAGAAGGGAAATTTTTTCTTTAGATTAGATTTCCCAATTTTAGCATTTTTCATGCTTTATGTAAATAAGTTTTCACATTTTACCTGTCATTTTGCAAAATGTAATTCAATGTAAAAACAAAGATGCTTTCCTATAATGATGGACAACATTTTTGAATAAGTCAACTTGTTAGGTGAGATTTTCCTAGATTTGCTCACCTAATTTTCCTAGATTTACTCTCCTCTCTCATCTATAAATACGAGAGGATTCTTTTGTAATAGTTACCTTCTATCTTTTGCAATAAAGTGTTGCCCATTTGAGAAACAAATACATGAAACTTTGTGTTCATCTTTGTGAATCTGAATTTGATCAATAAAGAAGTGAAGTTGCATACCAAAATTTGTTTTGGGAACAAATTATCTCATGGCTTGATCGAATTGGTGGTGATTAATAATTGGGATCTAAAGGGCTATGAATAATTTTTTGTAAACTTTGAGTTACACTCTTTATTTGAATTTGTGATACTGATTGAATACTATTGGTGAATTCTCTACAAGACTTTGTGCTTGTATTTATTCATGTTGTTCGTGGAATTTTTTGGAAGTATCTAGAAGACTTTGTTCTTCTAATACAACATTGGTTACATATCTTAAAGGATTCACTGGTGAAATTTGTAGAATGACTTTTTGCCTTCGTGAGCTTTTCTTATTTTATCATTTATCGTTATCATGCTGGTATTCCTAGGCTTTGCTTTGACAAGATAGGAATATTGGAATTACTATTATTTTTAGTTTGAAGTTGTATTGAATCGGGAACTTAAAATTGTGAAGCATTGTAAAACATATTCTTTGAAAAAAGAGAGAATCATGAATGTGACACACTCCCATATTTTAATTGTAGTGTAAATTATTGTGAATAATTAATTAGTTTTACTTAGTTTCAATACGCAGTAAGAATGGCGCCTCCCCTTTCTGAGAGGAGAGATTGTATCTCACACAACTTTGGTTGAAATCAAGGTTTTGTAATTTGTTAAAAAGGGATTACATAATTTTCACCCAACAAACTAATATAATAAATATCTCTCTCCTTTCCTAAATCATCATGTTTTGTGAGGAGAGTACCTAACACAACTATAGTTGTCAAGATGTATAGGTGGCATCAAAACTGAAGGTGAAGAAAAATAATCTTTTAGTTGTTGAAAGGCTTGTTGACACTTCTCATCCCACTGAAATGTCATTTTTATGCAAAAGATGAGTGAAAGGTTGACATTTGTCTGCTAGTTGAGCTGTGAAACATCTAATTGATTGAAGTTTTCCTTGAAGGATACACAATTGTTTTAGATTAGTTAGAGGAGGCATGCCAACTATAGCTTTGTCTTTTGCAGGATCCACTTCAATGTCTATATGGGAAGCAATATACCCAAGAAATTTCCCAAAAGTTACATCAAAGACACATTTTTTTGGGTTTAATCTCACTCAATATTCTTCTAATATGTCAAAAAATATTGCAAGGATAGCCAAGTAAGAATCTCTTGTGACCGATTTTGCTAATAAAAAATCCACATAACCTTCCATGATACTTTGAAAAAGTTCATCTAATATTTTTGTCATTTCTCTTTGATAGGTAGCCCCTCCATTCTTTAAACCAAAGGGTATAACATTCCAACAAAAGGTTCCCCAAGGGCAAGTGAGCTTTTTTACGTTGATCTTCAATGGATATACAAATTTGATTATAACTAAAAAATCTATCCACAATCATGTCTTTGTTGGACAAAGGAAAATTATCTTTAGGACATGCTTTTTTATATATCTGATTTATGTGCATATATAAATTCCCCTAGTGGGTTTGTTAACTAGAACTAAGTTGGAAACCCACTCAGGGTAATTACTAGGTATAATGAATCCAACATCCAACAAATTTTGAAGCTCAACCTTGACCAATAAGGCTACTTGATCAGGATGCATTTTGTGAATTTTTTGTTTTACTATTTTTGCATTGGGAAAAACTATCAAATGATGCACCACCAACTCAGGGTTAAGGCCCAACATTTCTAGTTAATACCACACAAAATTTATAGTTTTACTTTTAAAGAATGATGTGAAGTCTTCATTCTCTTATGATGATAAATATGTTACAAAATATGTGATCTTAGGATTTTCAGTTGTACCCAAGTTTGCTTCTTATGACTCTTTTATCAAGATGGAGGATTTTCTTGATACATAGGTATGATAGGAAGGTCAAGGTTTTCACTTTCTACCTTAGATAATTATAAATATTCTCCCCCTTAGAGTTTTTCCTTATGATATTCAATTATTTGTTGCAAGTGAGAGGTTTTGAAGTTTTACCAAAATATGTTTTCTCATCAAGTTCAATGAAAAAACTAGCTTTTTGATCTCTCAAAGGTATAGTTTCTCTTATCCCATAAATTCTGCAATGGCCTCATCATTTTGGAATGTATTTAGAATTGACGGACCTTTTTGATACCAATATATAAGGTAAGGATAAACAAGTGAAAGCTCTTTAGATTGTGATGAGGAGGTAAATTATTAGCTTGAAAGGTACCTTGTTAGGGGAATTATATCGAAGCCCTTCATCATTATGACTTCTTGTGATAGATATAGGTTCAATGATTCCTTGTTCTCGATGAGCTAGGCCTTTACCCTGAGAATCCATGTTACTATTTATGCGAAGGCCTTTAGGATAGTTTTCCATAGGTAAAATGGGTACATGATCTTATTCACCCTTATATGACCATGTTTAGACATCATTTTTAATGTTTTCTCTTCCCAATTCACCCCAACACAAGAATGTGGTAGATTTAGATTCGATAACCACAATTGATATATCTTGCATAGGTTTATGTCTACCATATGGCTTAGGTGAGAGAGGAAGTTGGCCCAAAAATAAAGCTTGTTTCATGATATAGTCTCCCAACCAATTATCATTAACTTGAACCTTGATCTTAGGAGGATAAGTGTGTGGATCAAAAGACAAGGATAAAGTATATGGATCTATGTAAGATGATGATGATGGAGTAGCTTGATTGTTAGGCACTTGGGTGGGTTTGTGATATTTTTCTTCCAAGGTTTTGAAATACTCAAAAGGGTGAGGATCCCTAGAAATAGTGACTTCAGAACCCTCATAGGGTAATTTTAGGCATTGATGATATATCGATAAAACAACTATTGAGGCATGTATCTATTGAGGGTGGTTTTAACACATCCAACTTGTTAAGCAATAACAAGTTATCGCTTCTCTTGAAAAGTAGGGAAACTACTCCAAGGTTCCTTTCTAGTTAGGTTGATCATGTGGGATAACACACTTGTTGTTGTCAACATATTTCACAAGGGATCTAGGCATTAACTTTTATAGAAATAATATCTAAAACATGCAATTCAAAAATAATAATTCAATTGTTTAAGAAATAAATTACATTTTAAATTTGTAGCAAATTTATATCAATTTAATGATCTTTTCAATAATTCTAAACTAATTTTAAATAAAATTCAAAAGATAAGAAGAGTAATAAGAGAGATTGAAATAAATTCTAAGCCTAACAAATAATGGTAAAACCTATTTTAGTAATCAATTATGAATGTTTAAATGAAATCCCACAAAATCATTATCAATGCAAATAGTCATTCACACATTTGTTGTTCAACAATGATGCAATATTCAAAGGAAATGTAATCAACATAAGATTTTTAGATTTCATGCAATTGGAAAACCATCAGGCATGTGCGGATCTGAGATGAAATCTTAATTCTAGATCAATACTCAAGATTTCACTAATTTATTCAATTTAGACAACACAAAAATAGTCATACCATTAATAATGAGCCAAATTGAGACGCATGCAAAATAGGCATAATCCTTTGATTAATCAAATTTTAGATCTCCACAAAGTCAGTAAGAAAATTCATGGTAAGAATGCATAAGTTTCTTTTTCACAATACATCAAAATCCAATCCTTAGAAATGACCGAAAATCAAAATTATATAGAAAACTGAGTTCCTATAATTGTGGATCTGACAAAAAGCTAACTAGAACCAACTCCAGTGCTCCAGTTCTAACTAAAAACAAACTGAAACATAACTAAAGCAAAACTGCGTGCCCCAGTTTGAGTCTTAGTTCAACTAAGCTAAAACTTAGGAAAATAAAAATCCAAATGAAAGTAAATACAACTATCTAAATTTCCAATAGCAGCTTTATTTCTCTAGTTATTTGGAGAAGCTATCAATGAATGTCGACACCACTTCATTCATTGTCTCCATTGCTGGCCCTTTATGATAGTGGAGCTTTATCTTCTGATCAAAAGTTATTTTTTCATTTGCTGCTGTAAATTACTAAAGGCAACCAACTCCTCCTGAATGGACTGAAGTTTTTCCTTTTTATTCATCGTTTTATCAATTCTTGCTTGTGTGACCTGTCCTTGCATTTAATTTTGCAATTCCTCTACCATCTTGCTAGGATCTCTTACCAAAATAGGAATTTCCAAAAATGTGCAGCCTAGGTCTTTAATGGCTTGATGAATTATGTTCATGTCTTGTTCTGGTTGACTTCTATCTTTGTTCAACCTTAGCTTGCACCTATTTAAAATCTTTACTTGGAACTCAACTTCTCTTACCCACTCATGAAGTTGATCTTGATTATCCTCTTCTATCACAATAACTTTTAGTAGTTCCTCCATTGATGTTTTCTTTACTTTGTACAAAATCATGATGTAATCCTCCCAAATTAATAATTCCTCATCAATGGTCAACTCAATTTGTTGATTAGATGCACTATCTTCATCACTAATCAAGTGATAAGAATTTATTAATTTCTTTAGCACCTCAATTGCTAAAGCCAAAAAAATAGATTTTCGTTGTTGCACTGCAAGGATTCATCCATCTAGGTAAGAATGCCTAACCTCATCTTTCAATGTAACCTATAATGCAAACTCAAGAGATGTAGTCTCAACTAGTCCAATCAAGTTATTTATATAGGTCATAAGTTGGGCCACTTGAGCTTTTAGCTCTTCCTTTGTATTTCGTCTTTCTTTCTGTGTCCTCTTCAAAATTGTAGAGACAAACATTTGGAGAGACTTCTTCTCTCCTTCCCTAGTCTGGACTCCCAGATCAACTTGCTTGATTTGGTAGTCCTCTGGCCTTATTTTTTATTCAAGTTTATCAACTAACAAGATGACTATTTCTATTATTCTATTATCTTTCTTGTCCATCGTTATAGTTGATATTGTCCTAGATCTCTTTCTTCTACAAATTAGAGACTAAAAAGCTTCTAACAAAATGCTCAAACTTTGATCTAAGTTACTTTCCACGTATGATGTCCTTTGCCTTCTTTGAATAGTGTGGTTTAGTCAGATAGGAACAACAAAAAATGTTTCTCTATGGGGAGAAGAGAGGATCTCAGTATTATGGGAGCCTTCTCCATCATCTTCTTGTTTGGCATCCCATTGCTTAATTTTTGGTCTAACCTCTTCTTCTTCTTGGAACTTTTCAACATGAATCTCTTCTTCTAGGCTTGTTAACGAGGTGAGATATATGTTAGGAAAATATTCAACGAGTATATAATTCTTACGCGGCCTCATCGATCTAATTGAAGCATACATCCCTTCATATAACACTAGATTGGGTACCACCAGAGAGCAGTGCTCAATGCCTATGAGAGACAAATATGTGTCTTGATGCCTACAACATCTGTATGCATGGCCAAAATAGGCCCTTCAATCAACGTTTCCTCTGCTCCTCAAACATCCCACACAATCAAGGCAAGTAGAATACCCCTTGGCTTTAGCTTCACTCCTCCTACTGCCCCTAGTGGTTGGAACTCCGATGGAATGAGTGGTGGTGGCACTGGTGTTGGATTTTGCGGTGTTCACGATGGTAATGTCAGTGGTGGCATCGGTGGTGGCTTTGGTGGGGACCATGGTGGTGGTAATGACAGTGGTCATGACAGAGGCTCTGGTGGGGGCTTGGGAGGTGATTCTAGAGGTGGTTTCGGAGGTGGTTCTGGTGGTGGCTCTACTAGTACTACATCATCTAATGACCTTGTTTTGAAAACTTTGCTTCAAAACATGGGTTAGATGCAAAATCAGTTAGCAAGCCTATCCTAGGATTTTTCTCAACCTATCTTTCAACCTTTCTTCTGACACAACCCCCTATCTATAACAATCTTAAACACTCCTTTCTCTTAGGGAATGGAGATTCCTAACTTTGAGAATTATGGTGGTAAAGGGGATCCCCAAACACACGTATCCACTTTTAATGCAATGTGTACGAATTTATTACACCATGATGCTTTAATGGCTAAATTTTTTCCTCAATCTCTCAAGGATACAACACTAGAGTGGTACTTTTCCTTGCTCAAAAATTTTATATTCTCATTTGATCAATTGGTCAATCAGTTTCTCCAACAATTCCAGGATAACATCAGTCCAAAGATGACCTTCTTGGATCTCATCTGATGTAAGTAGGGATAGCATGAGAAGATCATTGATTTCATTGCACGATACCAAGTGCTCTTTTCACAAATCCCTTACCGGCTCCCTGACTCAAATGTACAAAAGGTATTCATAGGCAACCTGCAGTGAGCTTGGTAGGAGAAGTTTTCCTTAATGAAATATCTATCTTTTGCACATCTATGTGTTGTGCTACACGAGTATCAGTAGACAGTTGTTTAGTTCGGGGGATCCTCCTCATGCTCCCATTTTGAAGGAAGATCTATAGTGTCAATTTCAAGGAAAGGAAAGTTTATTAAAAATGTGTTTGCTGTGACTAATTGATTTGTAATTAAAAGGTTTACAAAATAATTTGCACTTTACTCCTAATTACAGAATTATCTCGATCACAAATACAATTATGTGGTTATGTATTTTAACCTTTGAAATTATAGAAATTGAGTTCACTTAATCCTTTGCACAACTGAATAATTCTAACTAATAACTTAAAGAAGGAAATTGAAACTGAAAGAATAAGATAGAATTATAAGGAAAAAGAGAAGAAGAAAGATCACGAGCTTGGTAATGGAGTTCACTCAACATGAGCTATGTCTTCGGGTCTAGTTCTCAATGAGGAACCACTTTATTAATGATGACAAGCTTTAACTGCTTCTATACACCATCCAAGCTTTAGATCTGCATTACAAGATCACTCACAGTCTCCTCTTGCACCTAAAGATACTTGCATACTCTCTTTCTTGAATTAGGCTTCAATCGCCTCATAACCCTATTGGGTGAAAATTATGTAATATCCTTTAAATAGATTACAAAACCTTGATTTCAACCATATCTATGTGAGATACAATCTCTCCTCTCAGAAAGGGGAGGCGCCCTTCTTACTGCTTATTAAAACTAAGGTAAAACTAATTAGATATTTATAATAACAATATGGGGTGTGTCACATTCATGATTCTCTTTTTTTTTTGAGAATATGTTTTACAATGGTTCATGGTTTTAAGTTCTTGATTTAATACAACTTAAAAAATAAAAACAAAAGTAGTAATTCCAATATCCCTATCTTGTCAAAGCAAATCCTAGAGACACTAGCATGATAACGATAAATGATAAAACAAGAAATAAAAGCTCATGAAGGCACAAAGTTGTTCTGTAGCTTTCACCAATGGATCCTTTAAGATATGTAACCAACATTGTATTAGAAGCACAAAGTCTTCTAGATACTTCACGACAATTTCACGAACATCACAAATAAATACAAGCACAAAGTCTTGTAGAGAACTTACCAATAGTTATTAAATCAATATCACAAATTCAAATAAAGAGTGCAACACAAAGTTTACACATATTTATTCAAAGCCCTTTTGATCTTAGTTACTAATCACCACAAATTCAATCAAGCCATAAGATAATTGATTCCCAAAACAAAGTCTAGTATGCAACTTCACTTCTTTATTGATCAAATCCAAATTCACAAAGATGAACACAAAGTTTCATCTATTTGCTTCAAAATGGGCAGCACTTCATTGCAAAAGATAAAATGTAAGCTTTACAAAAGAAATCCATCATATTTATAAAAGGGAGGGAAGAGAAAATCTAGGAAAAGTAGATGAGTGAATCTAGGAAAGTTAGGTGAGAAAAATTAGGAAGAACTCACCTAACAAGTCGACTTATTCAAACATGTTGTCCATCATTTTAGGAAAACATCTTTGTTTTTAGATGTAATTACATCTTCAAAAAAGACATGTAAGATGTCAAAAACTATTTATAAAATGCGTAAATGAAAGCATAGAGTTATCTAACACTGGAGATAAGAAGTCTTTATGGTTCCTTGCATTGGGCATGAAAGCCTTCATATTTCTTCTTGGTCTCTTGTATGAATGCCTCACTTGGGCCAATGGTGTAATCCACAATGGTGTGGATTCTTGTGATTGATCTCCTGACAGATGAGTGAATCTTCTTTCGTATATCATGATGCATCTTGAGTATATCAAGAGAATGATGTATGTCACAAATTGCATGCATGGAGGTCTTTGAAAAGTTGGCATCCTCCACTTGCTTCATGACAAATTCTTTGTAGATCTAAGAAAGTTCGCTGATCGGGAGGAAAGTATGGTTTTCATCAAGGAGCTTACCTGGTAAATCCTTATTTCCATTTTCTAGGATAACACGATGTCCTTTGAAATCTTCTTGTACTTGGTGGATATCTTCAATAAGAGAATTGATCACTTGAATGCGGTGCTTGAGAGATTCTCTTACCTCCACATATTTCTCTTTGTCGGGAATTACCCCAATTTCCACCAACTTACTCAACTTTGCCTCTTTTATTTGTGACCAAAATGAGAGGAATCTTTCCATTTCTTTTTTCTCTTGGGAAAGTATGATTTCTTCTTTATCAAGCTCTAATTTTAGCTTGGATATCTAAGTGGTCTTCTCATCTGCAGCTGTTATGACTTGTGAACCATGTTCTATCATTTCATCAATGAAATTATACAACACCTTACCCTTGGAGGAAAACTTCTCTGCCTTTTGTACTACTAGTTCCTCAAAGCTTACCATAGCCATAGGTTGTACGTTCCCTGAAGAGCTTGCAAGGTTCCTCAAAATAGCTGCATAACACTCGACTTTCTCCTTGTAAATATTCCTGGCCTATTCCATCTTGTCAAGCCTTCCCACTAATGCATCTAGGACCACTTGTGCATCTGTCTTTGCACTTGCATTTGTCACTTTTGTGAGCTGGACTCTCATGATAGTGTAGTCCTCCATGTTCACATCACCTTCTTCTTGTGGGGGTAGACCAATCTCCACAAACTTATGACTAGTTTTATCAACATGAAGCCTTGAATGAACTTTCGACTTTTTCTTCCCCTTGGCTTTGGGAGGAGCTATCTCTTCAAGACCAAGGTCATCTAGGAAGATCATTTGTTTCTTTCAATTCAATACTTGAGAGATCAACCAAGGGGGGAGGGAGGAAGTATACACTTCTTGAATTATAGTCAATTCCTATGTTGCAGCCACTTCTGTAGAAATGATTGGTATTGTAAAAATTGGGGTAGTATCGGTCATGATTGCTCAAATGGACTACAAACCAAGTTGACTCTGCAAAGAATCGTTCATGAATCTGTCGAATTCAACTTCTAATGTGATATCAAAAGATGGAGACAACAAGCTTGGGATGGATGAGGGAGAGCTTGAAAATATATCAATAGTTTATGAGTTTGAAACTGTAGGAGTGGCAAGGATGGTTGATACTACAGGGGGAATAGAAACGTCCACTGCATGTATGATAGATGTGGGAATAGGTGAAGTAGGAAGAGGAGGTGGAGGAGTGGCAGGATTAGGAGGTGTATGAGGGATATTTGAAGTAACACGCGATAACGTTTGGGGAAGATCTTCAACAACATTCTCATGAGGAGATATAATTTTTTCATTGTCATGCCTAAGTTCTTCCTCATTACCTTTTTCACCTTCATCTTCTTTGGAATCTTCCTCTTCTACAAATTCTTCTTCTTCAAACTCTTCCTCTTTATTAGATTCCTCACTTTCGTTTCCTTCTTCTTCAGATGTTTGTTCCTGTTCCTCAGAAGCTGACCCTTTTCCTTCTACATGAGTTGGTTCAGATTCTATTGCCTCTTGTTCTTCAATTGTCCATGTAACATTCTTACCAATGGTGAACTTGATTCTTGGACCTCTTTGGGAAGAAGAGGGAGTAGCTGCATGCTTTTCTTTTGTGCAGAGTTCCTGCCATTGGCTAGTTTCTCCTCTCGATACTTCTTCTGATTCTTTCCTAAAATCTTTCATTTGGAAGCCATGTTTATGCAACCATTCAACTATGTTGGATAAGATGGGGGAAAGCCTGTCTCTGATGGAGAAACTTTCCTTTTTAGAGCATTGCACTGAAGGTAAGGGTATCCTAACAATTTCATCTTCTTCGTAGGCATAGTTTATGATGTCGTCAAGATCTTTGAAATCCTCTACTAGATCAGCTACACCAAGATCTCTAATCTGCTCTACTGTTAGCTTATAAAAATCCATTTTGTGAATGTCTTCTTCATCTTTTTAGTCCACCCATATGTCTTCAAAGTAGTAGACATGTTGGTGATATTTCTTTAGTTTCCTCTTTACATCTCGGTAATCAAAGGAAAATCTATATTTGTATGTTCTTACAATCATGATCTACATTTCTGCGGCAACTGACTTTTCTTTTTGTACACTTTGAATGGTGTATTTACCAATTATCAGTGGAAACTTGAGATCCAGTTTGTGAATTCTCATGAGTTCCTTGTGAATTGAGATCAATTATCTGCACAACTCCATGAGTATCCACTTATTTGAAGGATATCTGGGCAACATTTATGGACACCGAATATAGCAACCTACTCTCATATAGGTGAAAGTTGGAAACTACAAAAAGATACATCTGACCTTAGTCACCACTTTGTAGGCCTCATATGATATTCTCTTCTTTTCAAGAGTCAGATCAAAACTGAAAAGAAGGGGTGCAAAGAAGGAATTTGTGACTCTTCTAAAATGATGAAGACTTTATTTTAATTTCAACTAATAAAAATAATTGTACACAGGTACAAAATATTTGTTTCCCTTTGTAGATAGCCCTGGAAATTGCCTCATTACAACAACAACATACACCAAATAGAAAGTCGTGTAGAACTTCAGAGTGGTTGACACATTTATCAACTGCTCATTAATTTCATCACTTATTTGGGTCCCCCAATCAATATGTGTTTTATTTCTACTGATGATCGTATGTATTCATACATCCAATCCTGAAAATGAGATGACTCAAGCAAGCCTTTCACCTTGCTCAGGAGAGTAATCATATCCCTGACATCCTCTTTAAAATCACTTCGAGGAAGCCCCTTTGGCCAGCTTAAGATAGTAGGCCTAGGTGTTTTTCAACCATTGGGTGTTAATAAAATTTTTAGCCTTAGTTGGATCTTGATCATAAACCTCCTGTGCCTGTTGAATTGAATTTTTTGTATATTGTTCCATGTGTGGAACCCGAAAAACAATATAAAAAAATTCAGGATCTAATCTCATCATTACTTGTCTCAAGGAATCTATTACACTTCTGTTCTCTCAGATGTAGTGGGATGCAACCTAGAGAATGAACTCTGTATTATGAGCAGAAGTTGGGAATGTAGATACCAAGTACAATTTGTTGTGGACAATAGCTCTTAAGCTATCTTCTAAGGCCTTTTTCTCAGTTCTTTTTACAAAATCTTCAAGGTCCTGACAACCAACTTTGGTGTCTTCGATTTTATCCACCTTCGAGATCACCATGGTAGGCAGAAAGACACCCTGATATTTGTATTTCATTTTTCCCTCTTTCTTAGAAGATGACATAGGCTTCTTTGCTGTCATCTAGGAACACTAGGATCAAAGGATATCACCTTCTGGGGTCACCTGACGAGATCTTGAGAGGAACTACAAGAATAGTGAATCAATAGATGTTAGGAGAAAATGTGGTGTTGGAAAGCATGAGGTAAGCAGGCAACTCTGAGCAAGTGCAAATGAGCTATTTTGCATGGAAAATAGAGCATTGAAAAATAATGAGGTTCAAAGTGCAAGTGGAGTGATTTAAGAGTGTTAGAAGAAAAAACTACTTTTTGTGTAGGAGTGCTGAAAATCAGCACTCCTACATCTTGAGATAGTGATTTTACATGTAGGGGCGTTGATTTTTAGCGCTCCTACATTTGTTCTACATTTGGGATGAAGGAAGAGTTAGGGAACTAAAAATCAGCACCATTGCATTTTAGGGAAGTTCAACTTTATGCTCGAGCGTTGAAAATAAATGCTTGAGCATATCCACGTTTAGCTTTCAATTGCATAGGTGGACTTTTTCACTACTTTGACATATTGGAGGAAAGTGCACTCCATGTAGGAGCGGTGATTTTCACCACTCCTACATTTGGAGTTGTTGAAAATCATACTGTAGTGGCGAAAATTTTAACTGCTCTGTCAAGTAAAGAAAGGTAGACTCGATGTTCAAGTAGTAAAAAATCCCACTTGAACAATTAGAAGAATGATCTTTCAAAAAACATTGAAGCTTCATCAATTTCAAATTGCTAACACTAAAATTTTTACTGCTTCGACCTAGGATGGGAAAACACGGGGAGAAGCAGTGGAAAGGTATGAAACAATATGGAAAAAAAGATGAAAAGAAACAAAACCCAGGGCACTGAATGCAAAATATGCAAAACAAAAATAAAAAGCAAGGCGTGATTTGTTTTTACAAGAATTTACCAAGCTATTTACAAAAAAAACACAAAAAGATGAGGGTTTCGAAAATAAAAATGGAGAGAAAAGGCGATGGAGAAGAGAGAATAAAATGTACCTAGTAAACAAAGCACAAAACATTGAAAACCTAGCCCAAAAACTTGAAGAAACTTCATAAACTGATCCACTTTGAGGTTGGATGGAGACCAACACGCAAGGAGGGAGAGGAGAATGACGGTTGAAGAATGAAGAATGATTAACTCAAAATTACTTTAATCAAGTCATTAGAAAGAGTCATTAATGAAACTTGAAGTTCGCATTAATGAAGGTGCACATAAAGGTGAGAAAGATGCACAAGCGGTAATTTTCACCGCTTGTGCATGTAAATTACTTGGTGAAACAAAAAGTGCATAAGCGGCGATTTTCACCGCTTGTGCACCAAAGACATAACAATAGGAGAAAATGCACTGGCGGTGAAAATCACCACTTGTGCACTACAGACTAAGTGAACAAGTGTAGGAGCGTTGAAAATGAGCGCTCCAACACTTGGAGTTAAATTTTTTTTTAGTTAAGGCTCTTGTAGGAGCACTGAAAATCAACTCTCTGACATGAGTAAAAAATTGACTAACTCCCAGGGATTGGGAGTTAATAAAGATACTCATTTTGAAGCTCTTCGAAAGATGAACGGGGGGAAGCACTCAAATAGGCTATTTTAGGTTTTGGACCATGCATCGAGGTGAATTGAAATTTTCCTCATTTTGTATGCTTGAAGTACACAAATTTACGAAACATACAAGTTTCCTAGGGGGTTATCCCAACAATCTGGTGCAACTGGATTCGAGGATAACAAACCCAATTACACTTAAAGAATACAAATACAAGTATCTATGCTTACAAAAAAAACTCTTCTCAAAAGAATTCTCTCATCACTCATCACTTAGTTATCCCAACTGTAAACTCTCACCCCTCTTTTATACATAAATTTTTTCCCATTATGGTTAAAAACCATAAGATTTACAAATCCTCCCTTATCTCCCATTTACATCATGAAATTTTTCCAATCTCCCTTATTTACAAAGATAATCTTCATAAGTCCCCTTTTTAAAACATAAAAATCCTTTAAATAATCTTTTAATATCTTTTAATTTTATTTTAAGCCCCTTTAAAATATCATCAATTGGGCTTTAAGGGGTTAGAGGATTTAAATTTGGGTGATTCCTTTTTTAATAATAGGGGTTAATCCTCAATTTTAGAGGAATTATGCTTTTAATAAAATGAATGGGCCCCAAAATTCTCTCACACCAGGTGTGTGGCGTATTAGTGGAGAGTGAATGGTGGGTAAGAGGAGGTCACGGGTTCAACTCTTGCCCCCTTTTTGCGCCCTTTATGTGGTGAGATAGTCAACAAAACAAACCACCACCATTTACATACATAGTGGAAAGCTAGGCGAGTTGGTTGGTGGATAAAGTGGTGTATGAGAGGTTGGGGGTTCGACCCCCAACCAAACAATTTTATCAAACCAAACAAACTAACCACTAGAGGAGTGTCGAAAACATGCCATGTGTCACATTTTGATTTTCCTACATCTACCACATGTCCATCCATTTTTCCTTGTTGGATTCATCCCCTTCAGTCCCACTCTGAGGTACTCAATTGCGCCTATTCATGAAGTATTGACTTTCCTGTCTAAGATGACATCCTCTAGCAACTCTAACATGTATTCTGGTGAAAGATCATCAACTGATGGAGCTTGAATGTCTGTGTCTTCATCTAGTATCATTGGAGGATCATACAACTTCAGATTCTCAACATTGACAACTGAATAGATGTGCATGTATGGAGGAAGATTAAGGAAAAAGGCATTGGTTATGATCTTTTCCAAGATCTCAAAGGGACCATACCAAATTGGCTTGAGCTTCCTTCCTTTGCCTTGCATTCTTTCCTTGCTGATATGTAACCAAACTCTATCTCCAACCTCGAAATGATGATCGATATGATGCTTATCATGCCGAGCCTTGTATTTGGCCTGATTCTTCTCCAACTGTGCTTCCATTGCCTGATGAATTGCTTGGAATTTATGGATGAACTTCAAAGCCTTCTCTGCATCATGGTGTCCATCTTCAACATCATCCTTCCCAAAAGCAAAGTCCATCGGTGTTTTTGGCAGATAACCAAAACAAGTCTCAAAAGGAGATCTTTTTGTAGAAGAGTGTGTTGGATGGTTGTAAGCATGCTACACATAGTGTAGATTTTCATCCCATAGCTTGGGATGCTTAGTATAGTATCCTCTGAGAAGATGCACAACTGTCCTATTTACTGCCTCTGTCTATCCATTAGTTTGCAGATGGAACATTGTACTTTTCTTCAGTCTTGTGTCCATGAGTTCCCACAATGCTGACCAAAATTCCCCCAAGAATCAAGAATCTTGATCCAATACAATAGAAGTAGGGAGCCCAAAATTAACCCATACAAATTGAAAGTAAATATGTGCTGTCAGTTTAGATGTAACCTGTTTCTTACAAGGCATTAGAATACACATTTTTCTAACCGATCAACTACTATAAATAGATAATCATGTCCCTTCCTAGACATTGGTAGCCCCCCAACAAAATCCATTGAAACACTTTCCCATGGACGGGATGGAACAGGTAGAGGCATGTAAAACCCTAATTTCCTATTGCTAGGTTCACTTGTTGCACACATTACACAACCTCTAATGTACTTAGATACCATTTCTTGTATACGAGGGCAATAACAATATTTCTACAATTGAGTCATTATTTTGCTTACCCCAAAGTGTCCTGCAATCAATGATGTGTGTGCTTCTTTGATTACCTGTGCCTGTTCACCTTTTGGAATACATAGCTTTCCTAAATGATACAAGTTATCCTGCACATAGTAATCTTTCTCTTCTACATGTTTTCCTGCAATTACAACTGAATAGATTTCCTTAAAGTCTTCATCGTTAGCATACTGATCTTGAAAACTTTCATGTACCATGGAACTACCTTTAAGGATAATCAAAGCGTTCATAACAGGAGGCCTAGACAACATATCGACTACTTAATCTCTTCATTTTGCACAATGGATAACCGATACATGTCGATGTTAGGATTAGGCATGTCTTGCTGCAACTGGATCTCATGTTGTATCTCTCTCCTGGGTGGCAATCCCTTTGGTTCCTGAAATAGGTCATCATAGGTAGGTAGATACAATTTTGACCAACTCAGACTTATGTTTCAGATCACACCCCTTGAATGCTTCAAATTTTTCATCCTCTTTGGGTTTTATAAGTAATTATACAAAGTTCTTACTATAATTGACTAACCTTTTCATTTGACCAACATTGACTAGTGCAAGATTAGTCTTAATCTTATGTGCCCATACAACATACTCTTTACCATACTTAAATAGATGATACTTAATATCCAAAGGAACTATGTCTACCTCTACCTCATCAACAAAGTTTGCAGTGATAGCAAATCTCAATTTACATTGTTTTGTTACCTACAGTTGAGCATCATTGCAAACCCATCCAAGCGGATATGGCTTTGGATGAGGTGTTGTAGCTAGATTAAGTTTGTTTATCACCTCTTCAATAAGTTGTGTTGGGTTCTTTTTTCTGAGCTCTTCAAGATGATGTTGGTCTCGTCAGATTCTAAGACTGTGAAAATTTTCACCTTTCTGACTGGCCTTTGTACCCAGTTTGACCCCAACTTTGACTGGGCATAACTTGAGCGTATGAGCTCCTTTTTCACCTGTTCCAATTGCGTTGGGTTCCATTTTCAAGCTCTTCAAGATGATGTTGGTTTTGTTAGATTTTTATACTATGAAATTTTTTGCCTTTCTGACTGGGCTCTGTAGCTGGTTTGACCCCAACTTTGACCAGACATAACTTGAGTGTATGAGCTCCTTTTTCATCTGTTCAAGTTGCATTGGGTTCTATTTTATGAGCTCTTCAAATTGATGTTGGTTTCATTAGATTCTGAGACTGTGAATTTTTTTGCCTTTTTGACTAGCCTTTGTGCCCAGTTTGACCCCATCTTTGACCGGCCATAACTTGAGCGTGTGAGATCCTTTTTCACCCATTCAAGTTGTGTTGGGTTTCATTTTTTGAGCTTTTTAAGATGATGTTGGTTTCATCAGATTCTGAGACTGATTTTTTTTTGCCTTTTTGACTGGCCTTTGTACCTAGTTTGACCCCAACTTTGATTGGGCATAACTTGAGTGTATGAGCTCCTTTTTCACTCATTCACATTGTGTTGGGTTCCATTTTTTGAGCTCTTCAAGATGATGTTGGTGTCATCAAATTTTGAGACTATGAAATTTTTCACGTTTCTGACTGGCTTTTGTACTCGGTTTGACCTCAACTTTGACCAGGCATAACTTGAGTGTATGAGCTCCTTTTTCGCCTGTTCAAGTTGCATTGGGTTCCCTTTTTTGAGCTCTTAAAGATGATGTTGGTTTCGTCAGATTTTGAGGCTGTGAAATTGTTTGCCTTTTTGACTGGTCTCTGTTCCTAGTTTGACCCCAACTTTGACCGGGCATAACTTGAGAATATGAGCTCCTTTTTTGTTCATTAAAGTTGTGTTAAGTTTCATTTTCTGAGCTCTTCAAAATGATGTTGATTTCGTTAGATTATGAGACTATGAATTTTTTTGCCTTTTTGACTGGCCTTTGTACCTAGTTTGACCCCAACTTTGACTAGCCATAACTTGAGCATATGAGCTCCTTTTTCGCCCATTCGAGTTGCGTTGGGTTCTATTTTTTGAGCTCTTCAAGATGATGTTATTTTTTTAAGATTCTACGACTAATTTTTTTTGCCTTTTTGACTGGCCTATGTACCTGGTTTGACCGCAACTTTGACTAGGCATAACTTGAGAGTATGGGCTTCTTTTTCGCCCATTGAAGTTGCATTGGGTTCCATTTTTTGATCTCTTCAGGATGACGTTAGTTTCATCAAATTATGATACTATGAAATTTTTTGCCTTTCTGATTGGCCTATGTACCCGGTTTGACCCCAACTTTGATCGGGCATAACTTGAGCATATGAGCTTCTTTTTCGCTTGTTCAAGTTGTGAAATCCTTGATTGTTTTTACTGATGATTTAATTGAAAATAATCAATCTGTCTTAATAGATCAATCGGGACAACAAGTTGGAGGGGCAGACAAGGCTGGTCAAGAGGATCATTCCACGATTTGGCTCAATGAGTTACCTGTGTTCATTGAAAATGACGGTGAGAATATTGTTTTTGAGCAGCAAAAGGAAAAATAATGTGGTGAGTTGCTAAGTGAAGATCATCAACATGATAATAGAATATTGGATCAAGAAGAAGGGAATAAAGTTGAAACTATTTTGGGGCCCAATAGACTTAGTGAAAACTATCATGAAGTTCTAGTTAATCTGTTTGATGAGCTTCCTAGCTTTGAGTATGAAGATGAAGATGATATGACTATGTCGAGTTCTGATCATCATAGTGATGAAGATCATTTAGATAAGGTGCTGATCCAAGAAGAAATATGTGAAAATGACCTTAAGTCAAATGATCAAAAGCTCAAGGAGGATCGATTTCAAACTGAGATTGAGCTTTTCTGCTGACGTTTAGATGTTATAGTAGCTCCTTTGGAAGATTGTATTGAACAACAAAGGTAAGAGGTGGAAATGGATATACTCCCAAGTGATCCACTAGTTTTGGGGTAGCCTAATCAACAAGATGAAGAAATAGAAATTTTCAGCCCCTCTTGTACCACTAAATTAGAGAAATCGGTTTTGGAGCAAGAGGAGAAAAGTGGTTTTGATGGGATTCAAGAATCTTCTTGTGAAGTTGAGCAGCACAATCTTGACTGGTTGGAGGAGCTGCCTTTCCATTGCGAAGAGGGGCTTGAAGCTGAGGTTCCAATTGAAAGTTTGATAGAGGAGACTATCTCATTGTCTGAACCCTTGCCTTCCTTCATTGAAGAGGAAGAGCATGATTTGGAGCATTCTCCCTTGAGTAGTGATGTGGTTTTTGAGTTGAAACTAGCTATTCCCAAAATCCTTCCAAGAGTAGATAGGTTTGATGAGCTATTAGCCACTCTAATGAAGGAGGATGGCCCAATAACTACAGAGGAAGAATTGACATGGAAATCCACCATATAAAGTGAAGTTGATGATGTTATTTCTGATCACTTGAATTATCCTCTCTCTAGTCTGAATCCTTTGAGGGGATGTATTATTAGGCATCTAGCTGGGTTGGAAACCAACAAGGAGGAGCAGCCCCGTCACAATGTTGATCTTGAACATCAAGGGAGGTTTCATTTTGAGCATAACCAGTTCATTTTTTCACTTGATCACCTCTGTTTCACAAATCAAGAAAGGTGGGTAAGTGATTTAATTTTTCTCCTTGGAAGGATGTGGCAACCAATTGTTGGATATTTGATTTTTCTCCACATCTTTTGGTGGATTCACAAGCAAATAGAGCGTTGCAAGTTGGTTAGGAGGGGCAACTATTTTTCAAAAAAAGTTAACGCTTTTGTTTAGACAACCATCTTCATTGGTTAGTCTAGGGTAGAATAGTTTCTGCTACTAAGTCCTTGAATCACTTTTCTTTTTAGTAGTTTCTTTTCCATAAATTCTTCCGCACATTGTTTTTGGGGAACTAGGGCCTTGTAGGTTTGTTTCAATTTGTTGGTTTTGGTTTCTGCTGCTTGGAGTGTTGCAAGTTTTAGTTTTTTCAATATTTTCTAAGTTTTGGAGGGGCAGAGTGACTCCATGCCCAATGGATCTACATAAGGCAACTGGTTTGATGCTTAGCAGGAAAGCATCTAGCAGAGGTCACCAAGAGTGTTATCAAATTTTCACCACAACTCAAATTGACAGAGCTGGTTAATTCAGGTTCATTTTAAGGGGAAGAGTTTCAGTTTATTTCTTCAGTTGCTTAAACCATTGCATATATTTGAGTTTTTGAGTTTTTTAGAAAGGTGCAATGTGTTTCAGTTTTCCATTCATGATTTGCAACATAAAATATTGCATGAGATGTAAAAGAAAGTGCTTTCATTCTGTATTCAGTTATTCAATCATAATGTTCCATACATTGTTTGCAAGAGAAAAGTATAGAATTGAACAAGAATTGCACAAAATGTTGTTTTATATTCATTGGGATGAAAAGAAGAATCAGATGTCCCACACAAGTTGTGGGAATAGCTGAGACAATGAAACACAAGGAGTGCACTACACTATTGAAGATAAAGAAGGAAAAGAGCACATAAGAGGGAACATAGCCGTCATTGCCTGAATATGTCTTTGAGTTGCCTTCAATGTTGTGCATCCCTCTTTTCCCCTGTTCTCCAAGTCAACTTGCAAATGATTGGAAGAGTTTTGTTAGAGCTTAGGTTATGAATCCTGCTACATGATCTATCAACAATAATGTAGAACATTGCTTGTGGTGCATTGAATCAATTGAGCAAAGACAAGAAGTGTGCAAGAGAATACAAAGGAGGAAACATCATAAGAACTTTGAATTTATTGTTTTAATCTAACATTGTTTGTTTCCTATGCAGGTATAGGAAAAGCCATGTCACTGATCATTTTTGAAGACTTATAGCATGTGGTGTAAATCGGGCTCCCACAAGGGTTGAGCTCGGCATGCTGCCCCTTAACATTCAAGAAAGGGGTTGAGAATGGAAACAAATTCAGAATTGCACAAAAGAGATATGCACCTAAAGGAGTACATCACAAGTGTCATAAGAGCTCAAGAAATTGACCATTTAGGACAATCAAGTCTAAAAATGCAATGAGTTGAAGATCATAAATGATCAATTGCTCACATAGACCATCACAAGGAGTGCATCATCATGAAATATGATAGTGAATAGGCCTACATAATGCCAATCGAAAGTGGCCACTGAAGCAAATGGAGAAGCTTCAAAGCACCATCATCAAGTGTTTATATTTCAAAATCTTCTATGCAAAATTTAGGATTCACATGAACTTTTGTTGCCTAAGAGAAATAAAAATGCATGAAGAGTATAGAAGGAAAATTTCTCTCCACCAAGAAATGGAACTACAAGTGGTTGCAAATGAAGCATGAAAGCCAAAGGTTGAAGGAAAATAGGCATTGTTGACTGTAGGCACAATACAATAAGTGTTTGAGCTGAATGTAACTTGAAACAACATCACTAATGTCAATAGATTGCAAAGAAACTCAAGGCTTGTTTTAGTATTATTGATGCTACAAATACAAAGACTAGCTCATTGCATTGCTACATGAAAATGTGATGAAAGTGGAATTTGAAATGCATTTTTCTGAAACATTCAAGTGTTTAGAATGGGTGATAATGAACAAGTGACCTACATAAATATCATGATGGCCGAATACAACACTGTAAAAAGTAAGTAAATAAAATAAAGGCATCACTATGCAATGCTTTTGGGAGTAAATAGAGATTTTCTTTGCGTGTTTCATAAAGCAAGTGTGTGCAAATATCATGAAAGCCATATTAAAACAGTGACTGAAAAAGTGCATGGGGAGTATGAGGAAACATGTTTGTTTGATAAGTAACTAAAAAGCATCAAATAGAGTTGAGTTTCATTGTGTTCATGCATTTCAAGCAAAATGAAAAGCAAGTAATTGCTAACAACATATGCATTGAAATGAGAAAATACAAATGTCATTACAACATGTCAGCTTGCTTCATTAAGAAAAGTTTTTGAGTGAAGTAGAACTTTTATTCTGAGAGTAAACAATTGGACCTATAGTGACATATACATGAAAATGAAATCATTGTTGCTTTTCAAAACAATGAACCAATGTTCAAATAAGGTAGGGTTTTAAAGCAAATGGAACAATGGCATTAAATTCACCATGAATCATACAATGCATCTATGTGTGAGTAGAGAGAAATGAATGAATTTTGCATAGAATGGAAGCAAATGCAATGGTACCCATCTTGTGTTTTGATAGAAATAAGAAGAAACCCACATGGGTTTATGTTGTAAAGATTTCAAATGCAAAAGTAATGGAGTAGCTCAAGTTTATACAAGAATGTGAATAAACCCAGTTGTGCTCTCTATTGAAGGTGTGAACCTTGGTCTTCCTTGCAACACTATCACTTGGGTTTGTGACATGGTCTAACTGCCTCCTATGGTTCTTAACCAAAGCTTGTATCTGGCATTGACAAGTAAATCTTTTGGTGCAACGACAAGTCCAACAATTGGTATCAGAGCTGGTCACAAGTGCAAACCCCATGCTTGTGCTGGGGGGATTGTTGCAAGGTGTGACCCTTGGTCTTCCTTGCAGCACTAGCGCTTAGTATTGTGACATGGCCTAACCACCTCTTATGGTTCTTAACTAAAGCTTGTATTGGGCATTAATAGGTCAAAGTCCAACAATCTCATGGCTGCGGCCTAGGAGAGTTTTCCTTTCACAAATGATGATACCCACTTGGGGTTTTGTTTTCAAAATGAAAATACATAAGGAAATAATAGGGGTTCAAGCTTATACCAACAATGTAAATCTTAGAAAATGAAGACAATGAAGTCAATGGCCACGGCCATGAGAAAATTTTAAAACCCAAGAAATAGTAAGCATAGATACAAGGAGTTCCTTCATTCAACAAGTAATATTATTGCACATCATGGGTCGAGCCCAAAGGAGTTTATTTTTTGCAGAAATGAGAGAATTGCATATGGTGAGGCTGTGGCCTAAGCAAGGCCAAACTCAAAAATTTACCCATTTTTTCGACAAATGCTTGACTATGTTTGTGAAATGAGCTCAAATCGAGCCTTTTAAAGAAGGAAATGCACAATATGGAAAATAAATGAAGCTTACCCAAGTATGTAAATGGAGAAAACCAGTTCAAGTCTGTGGTTAAAGCTTTCAAAAATCTTGAATAGAGCCCTCTCATGGCGACTAGTGTGAACAAGACATAAAAATAAAACACAAAAGAGAGTAATGCATTAAAAAACCATTCATGGCTGCGACCTAGAGGCCTGATTTTTCCTTCAAAATGGAGGCTAAATGCATCAAAATGGTGACAAATAACTTCAATCACCTTTCTTTCATATCTATGCTTCCAATAGGTGGTCTCAGGCATCACTTCAAGCACCTTTCTTTCATGTTCAATGAAGGGTGAGTAAAGCCCTAAGGAGGAAGGAAATCTTTCTCTGTAAGTGGTTACCTCCTATTTTAATATTTCATTTTCCTCCATCAGAACCTTATTATCTCTAACCAATTTTTGAATTTGAGCTTTGGTAAACTTGACCACATTCACATTCAGATCAACGGTCTCTATAGGGTCTGTATCCCCTACTCTCTATACCAGAAGGTGTCCAAAAACTTGGTCATGATTACTGATAAGGGAAGGTATTTTACTTGGTGGGTAAAGTGGCCACATCAGTTAAGTAGAATTGTCAGGGTTATACCCTAATCCAATAAATACCTTATAAGTGGCTCCATTAGTTAATTGCAAGGTTTTATTTTTCCTTTTCAAAAAGCTGTCAAATATAATGGCTGAACTAATATCCCACCTTGGAAGAAGCATGACCCCGACTTCTTGTAATAGTGCTCTTCCTCTTTCAGGGGTCATATTGTTCATATCTTCATCTACCTCATGTTCAATTTCCTTTAAGGCATCTACCTCTTTCTCAGGGTTGATGTCCTTTTTCCTTTCCCTTATTACTCTTCCTTTATACTCATAAATGAAAGTCTTGAATTCAAAATTTTGCACAAATGTGTCATCTACAATGAACTCTTGGTTGACACGATGTCTCACATCATCAAATAACTCATTAGAAGCTTCAAATGTGATCACATTCCTTTCTGGTGGCTCTTGATACTGGGGAATAGTAGGAATGGTGATATGTGTTACTTCCTATTCTGATTCAATGTCATCTTCGATTATAATAGGAGTGTCAGCTGAGTAGCTCACCTATGGAGTAGGCTATGGTGAAAAATGACTTAATGGTGCTACATTTTTAGCTTGTCTGCTAAAACTAGTATTTCTTCTCCTTTCAAAAGCTATGAGGGGTACATATTTTGTCAATTTTTCTTCATGTAGAATCATCTGCTCAATCGTTTCCATTGGATCCTCTATTTCATGAAAAGCCTCCACAGACAATGAATTATTGTTTCTTCTCCAAGCCTCAGCCATAAAAATTCTATTGTAAGCATTCTTTCTCATCACCACCTGATGATCATCATAATTCCTAATGACATTATCTACATGGAACTTGTGTTCATACCCCTTTAGTTTTTGTGAGATTTTTGCATTATAAATATAATGTTTAGGATCAAATTTCTCTCTTTTTTCTTCCACTGGCAGGCCATAATAATCTAGCTTTTTTCCAACCGATTCATACCCTCTATCTACAATGATAGTGAATCATAAAAGCATAGAGTAGAAGGCATACAAGTCTACCTTCCATAGCTTTGTAAGTACATGAAAGCTGAATAAGCCAATTGCCTTAGAATCTCAAGGTATGCAACCTTGTTTGGCACAATTTTAGGCAATAAGAATGGGGCTACCTCGAATCCATACACTCTGATCACAATGCAATCCTCAAATGCATACCATTCCTTGAACTGAGGTTCACTTTTCCTTCATAACCCTTCTCTTCCAGTTTGAGGAATTTTTGTACTTCTAGGGACAAATTATAGTCACACTTGTGGCCCAACAGCTTATACAGGGGTTTGACAAAATATTCCTCAAAATATAAATAGTGGGATCTTCCACACCTATTGTACCATATGGATGTCCACATTTGCACTGGTCTATAGTTCTCATCATTTTCCAAATCTTTAATTCTTAGCTCTTCTCCCCACATTCCCATTGCCTGCCCTTCATATAGTATCATGTGCATAAGTAGTAAATAATGCTTAAAGTTGATGGCATCACTATTGTTCTTAGTGGCAGTAAGAGAGGTATTAATGACCTCAGACAAGTATTCTGCATAATCATAGGGCATGGAATCTTGGCTTTGAATATCTATAGCTAGAACCATGGGAGCTATAGTCATGTCAGCAGGGGCATCAACTCCTAGTACTTGGTCGACTGAATAGTAGGTGTACTAGTAATATTCTTCAAATTAATCCACAAGGAATGGTGGCCTATTATCACTAGAAAACCTTCTCGGTTGATTTCCTAGACCTTTAGGTCTGTGCAGAGGTAACTTCCACCTCATATAACTTGTATCCATAGTTCGATATTCTTCTAGAAAATTTCTCATCCACAATTTTGTTTTTAGGGATGTATCTAATTGAAAAACCGTACAAATGTAATCCCATGTTATGATAGTGAAATGTGATCCATCGTGAGAGTGGATCACGCTTGTTTTTGGATTGTAATTTCTAGCCAATGCTTTAATCAGTTCTACATTAACAAAGATATTAGGCATCAAAAGCTTCCCTATATTCAAGTTCCATGGATTTGAGACTAGCCTATGTCTATACTTCTTTCTGTAATGATATATAAACAATTCATAACCCCTATGTGGAGTCCACACATCTTCTATATTTTTATGTTTATCCTCTAATGTTTCGCATGATGGGTTTAACTAAGCTACTCTTCTCGACTTTGGCCTAGACCCGAGACACTGATCTATCAAATCTTGGTTTAATGGCCTAGCCTCCGTTTTCTACCTTTTCACCTTTGGTTTCTCAGGGGTTTTGTCCATTTTAAACCCTACTTGTATTGTACTTCAAGCTAATTTTTGAAAAACACGTTCAACTAAGCCAAGAGCACTTACTTGAATGAAAGTTGTGATTTTTGAGTTGCTTTCCATCATCCAACCTCGTCTTCTCAATATCCAACAACAATTTAGAGTAATTCCGATGTATTAGGAGTTAGATTTATCAAAATTTGGCATGCTTGAGCCAACTCTAGTTCATAAATGGCGCTCGTTCCACCTTTCTAATAAACTTGCAACATTAATGGCAGTTGTCTCTTCGATAATCTCATCAGTCATGTCAACCCAGTGAAACATTATTTCATACTGTCGAAGATACTTTAACTATATTGTTAAGGATGCTTGTTTCTCTCTTTGATGTGTCCCTGATCATCATTTTAAATGTCAAAGAGATATTTGAGTTTCTCTCTTCGATTCTGCAAGGTCTCTTCGATGGCTGTATATCATGTTCTTTCCTTTTGAAAATTTGACATATGAATGTTGATGAGACTGGTAAGCATCTCTCTTTGATAAGCTCATGTCTCCTTGACACCGATGTTCCTTCTTTCAGTAGCATTTCTTTCAATAACCTCTATGTGACTTTGAAATGTTGAGGAGACCCATGGTCACCTCTCCTTGATGTACCTCAGTCTCATTGATAATGTATGTTCATAGTTGTGCTAGAATGTCAAAGAGAATTCACAAAGGTCTACTCAATGTTCACTTGTCTCTTTGATGTGTTATTGTTAGAATGTCAAAGATACTTATATCAATTTTTGTTCGATGTCTTCATGTCTCTCTGACATTTTGTCCTTACTTGCTCTTGAAGTGTCAAAGAGACTTTTCATTTCTCTCTTCGACATACCAATGTCTCTTCAATATCGCCATTTTTCCATCCTATTAGTGATTTACCATTTGTTTTATAATAATCTCTTGATGTCTGAGAGATATTTTTTTGTTTCTTGAATGTACAATAATTTTATATTTTTAGAGTATCGTTGTGACTATATCTTGTCGGTGAGACATGTTAAGTTTTCTCTTTGATGCATCCAAGTATCCTTCGATATATTGCTCTTCGGGCTATCAAAGATATATTTGAGGATGTCTCCTCAATGTATGAGAGTCTCCTCGATAACTTCATCGACCTTCTATTGACTTTGTCAGGGAGACATTAGCATGAATATCTTCGATATTGTATTGTCTTGGTGACATACCTCATGCTTCCGAGGAAGTGTTCTAAGGGAGGGATTTATTTTATAGTGATAATGAAAGGCTTTACATGGGCTATGCACATGAGGGAATTTTGTGTTTATTATTCAAATTTAGTAAAAATCAAGAGTGAGGGGTTTTATGATGGAGATGGAATGAAAAGGATATGTGAAAGCCAAGGTGGAAATTTTAGCTCCAATAGGACCAACAATGACACACACACAAATTCTAACTCAAGGATATCAAAAGTTGGTATGAGAAGTTGATCTACCAAGAATTCTCATTGGAGGACGTTATTCAACATGTCTAGCAGTGATTCGATTGTTGCCATGGCATCTACTACTTTGTTGTTGATGCGGGGAATCTGCTCAAAAGCTATGTCTATAAAAAGGTCCTTGAGACTTTCCACCATCTTTTTGTAAGGAGTGAGCTTATCATCCTTAGTTTTATAGTCATCGTTGACTTGGCTGATAACCAGCTGTGAGTCTCCATAGACTTTTATTTCTTGTATCTGCCACTGAATCACTATCCTTAGACCTATGATTAGGGATTCATACTCAGTAATGTTATTAGTGCAAGGGAATGACAGTCAGTATGACTTTGGGATGCAATAACCTTGAGGGGTGATGAAAAGAATGTCTGCTCCTGATCCATCCTGGGTGAATGATCCATCAAAGTACATCTTCCACTAAGCTATGAGATTGATAAGGAATACTAATTCATCAGGGAACTCAGATATAAGAGGGTTCTCAACATAGATAGGTGCTTCTACTAGTTAGTCTATGATCATTTGTCCTTTGATTTCCTTGCACTCTACATACTCTATGCCAAACTTTTTTAAAATCATCACCCATTTGGCCTTTCTTCCTGTAAAAGTTGCTTGGGATAACATGCATTTTAATGGGTCAATTTTGGTAATAAGTTTGATTTGATATGACAACATGTAGTGTCTAAAATTTTGTGAAGCAAAAAATATTGCTAGGCATGCTTTCTTAATGGGTGAATAGTTCATTTCATAGCCCACCAAAGTCCTACTGATGTAGTAGATAGCTCTTTCCTTTCTGTTTTCATCATGTTGTGCCAGAAGATCTCCTAGTGTTGCTGTGATATACAAGATCAGTGGTTTGTTCGGTATTGGTGGCATGAGCACTGGAGGTGTTAGTAGATAGTATTTGATCTATTGGAATGATTTTTCACACTTCTCATCCCATTTGTAAGTTATCCCTTTATGAAGAATATGCGAAAATGGCTGGATTTTATTTGATAGTTGCACTATAAACCTCCTGATGGACTATAGTCTTCCTTGTAACCATCTCATCTAATTTAGTGTTTGTGGTGGTTCCATGTCTAGGATGGATTTTACCTTTGCTGGATGAATTTCTTTCCCTCTTTGTGAGACGATGGAGCCAAGAAGTTTCCTTGATGTGACCCCAAAGACACTTTTTTCGGATTTAGCCGTACCTTGTATTCTTCCAGCCTATCAAAGATGGGTCCTAAGACTTGTATTTGCTCATTTATTTTCTTTGATTTTTCCAAAATATCATCCATATAATCTTCAACTATTTTGTGGATCATGTCATGGAAGATGAAGGTCATGGTCCATTGATAGGTTTCTCTTGCATTCTTTAGCCTGAATTTACATTCCAACAATAGGTTCCCCATGGACAAGTGAACACAGTTTTATGTTCATATTCCTTGGTGATTATTATTTGATTGTAGCCTAGGAAACCATCCATGAGTGACAACATTTCATGCCCAGTTGTTAAGTCCATAATGAGTTTGATATTGGGAAGAGGGAAATCATCCTTCGAGCACACTTTGTTCAAGTCTCTGAAATCAATGCATATTCTGATGCCCCTAGTGGGTTTTGAGACTAGTACCATGTTTGAAACCCACTCAAGGTAATCTATCAGTTGGATAAATCCAATGTCAAGAAGCTTTTGCAACTCTAGTTTGACCAAGAGTGCTATCTAAGGGTCCATCTTCCTTAATTTTTGTTTGACTGGCTTAACTTTAGGATAGACTGCTAAGTGATGCACAACCACTTTTGGGTCAAGTCTTGGCATATCTGTGTATGACCATGCAAAGTTAGCTTTGCAATCCCTTAAAAATGTTTCCAGGTTCTTCTATTCTTCATCCAACAAGGATTCAACATAAAAAGTGATCTCAGGTGTCTCTTTTGTTCCCACATTGACTGGAGTGACTTTTTCTGCTAGTACTATTGATTTCTCTAGATGCATTGCACTAAGGGGGAGATTGAATCCCTCATCCTTGGGTACCTATGAGAGTTTTCACCGTTGGATGCATCCATTTTTTTTCTTTTTTAGGATAAAAAAGTGTGATAGTATTGTTTTCATTTAAACATCTGCATGTTCGTTGCATTTCATCAATTTTGTGACTAAAGGATTCAATCATCTCCCCATAGTATGCCTCTGTATCTAGCTCTATGTCAAAATCAAATTTATGATCTGCCCATGGTAAGTTGTCATGGAGTCCCATGAATTATGAGATCACTTCATCATTTTCAAATAAATCAAGAATTTGTGGTCCGTGTTGGTCCATGTCAATGGTTGTGGGTAGACTAGGCATATTTCAATCGGTTGATGGCTTGGAGCAAAGGATGTAATGGATACCGTGAAGAGGGTGTTGTTTTTAAATAGGTCAGCAATATCAAGGGGGAAGTCATCTAAGGTCGTATCACATGATGTAGGTGACCAAGAGGAATCCTCAACTCATTTAGTGGAAGTACCTTTTCCAATAAGTGTGACCTTGCTAGTAGTATAACCTAAGCCAAGATTCTTTAGTCATTTCTCAAGAACGATGGGTTCTAATAAACCATTATCATTCTATCCTAGGTTCTCGTTCTTGTTATATCACATTCCCTTCACGAGCTACAATCCTTTGTTATCATCTTCCATAGGGAGAGTGGGGACAGGTTGTTCATCTTGATAGAGGATCTTAGAGAAATCACCCTCATTGACATTTTCTTGATTCAAATCCCCCTATTTGGTGAAGGTAGTAGCCGCCATCTTTATAATTTCAGGCTCTTTGATGTCAGATGTAGTTTTCCCATGAGATTAAGGAGAAATAGGTAGCTCTCCTAAGATAAAGGTGTTCTTCATTAGCTTGTAGTTCCCACAACCATCATCTTGGATCACTACTTTGATATCAGGTATGTTCTACACAATGAGTTCCTTTGTTTTAGAAGTAGATGTAAGGGATGATGGGTCAACATATGAGGTGGAAGGTGTAGGCCCTTCATCATTCTTGGTTACTTGGGGGATTTTATAGAACTTGGCTTCAAGATTTTTTCAATATTAAAAAGGCTTAGGATTTGCATGGATAGTAATCTCTCTACCCTCGAAAGGAAACTTCACACATTGATGATAAGTCGAGGCTACAAATTTTAGAGCATAGATCCAGGGTCGACCAAGCAGTATGTTGTAGGGAAGATCTAGGTCAAGTACTTGTCATGTAGTTTTTGCGATGAGAGGGCCTACTTGGATGGGGAGTGCAATGATACCTTATGATACACATTCTTGGTCATCATATGCCCTAATGGTGGTACTCTTTGTCTTCTCAATAGTATCCTTTGAATAACCTAGAATTTTGGTTAGATGAAGGGAGAAAATGTTTAATCCAACACCTCCTCTACTAAGACTCTTTTGACCTTATTCTTATGAATGCCAACTTCAAGCTATAAAGCATGGTTATGAGATGACCGTGACGGTAGGTCTTGCTCTGAGAAGGTAAGAAGATGATTGGCGCTATGGCCCACCATAGCTTGAAATTGATTAGTATCAATATCCTTAGGAATAGATGACTCTGATAAAGCTTTCTCTAATGTTTCCCTATGTGTGGGTGATATTTTCAACAGTTCTAGGATTGATATCTGTGCAGGGGTCTTCTTAAGTTGATCTAAGAGATTATACTTGCTGGTGCTTGCTATTGGTTGAGTTGGTTGTACCCTAGATTGGGGTGGAAATCCTTGAATGGTGAATTTACCATGTCGTGTGGTGACTCCACGCTCTACACTATGCCCTTTGATGTTGACGACAATGATGCTACTATCATAGGAAGCAACTACAATGGAATAGGTATGTTGTACATTTGTGTAATCTTTAGCTTTCCGAATGTTGTTTGATTTGTTATGATCTGGCATAGGGTTATTATATATCTTAAGATATTGATTCCCTGTTGGTACCTTAACAGACAAGGTGTCATTCTCTATGAGGTATTGGATAATATTTTTGAGCCTCATGCGGTTTGTTATTTTGTGTCCTTTGTCTTATGAAAGTCACAAAGGTCATTTACATTGTACTGGGATGGTTTTTCTTGCTGTTCTTGGTAGTTTTCAAAGTTAGGAAGTGTTATTAGATTTGACTCTACCAAATTTTTCATGATGGTTTTGATGGGTTCAAATAATTGAGTGTACTTGTGTTTAGGATAGTTGTTCTTGTTAGGGGTTCACCTTTGTATTTCAGTGTTATTGATTTGATTGTTTTGCTGAGGTGTTGTTTGCTACATAGTTAGTTGGAAGTTAGAAACTTGATTGTTGTTTGGCCTAGGAGCACTTAGGACTACCTTAACATATACCACACCATCATTTGTGATGTTCTTGTTCTTAGCCCAAACATGAGGCTTGTTATTTGAACTAGTTGATGGGTAGTTGTGTTTGTAAGCTTGAGTATTTCCTTGCGAGATTAGAGCTCTCTCGATGTTAAGGGCTCTAGGGAAAATCTTATCATATGATGGGATGTACCATATTTTCAAGTGGAATGATAGATCTGGATCTATATTTTCTATGATGATTCCCACTTGTTGTTCATTGGGAAGAGGCTACTTGCTTTTACTAGCTCTCTGTCTCCACCATTTCAAGAAATTAGCAAAATTTTCCACTTTGTTTTGTCTAAGAGTGTACAATTCCTCTAGATTGACGTCCACGTCAAGATTGAAGGAGAAGTGATTGATAAATTTATCAGTAATTTCTTGATTTTTTTTGATATCGAGAGGCAGAGAAAACCAATCCATAGCAGAACCTGTTAAACTTCAAGCGAAGAGGTGCATTATATATGAATTATTGTAATCCATCTCCATACACATGATGCTAAACTCCTTGATATGGTCCACAAGACTTCCTCTCCCTTTATATTTATCAAATTTGGGGATTTCAAAACTAGGAGGGAATGGTACCATTGCTATGTTTCAATCAAATGGATAGGGACATAAATTCTATGTATGGGGTTTCTTTTCCTTTCCCATGCGAAGGTCCTATATTTCTTGTGATAGCACCTTAAATTGTGATGCTAGATCGTCTTGTAGATTTGGTGGAGTAACATATGGTGGGATGATGGATGAGTTGTATGGGGTATATGGTGGTGTAAGATTCTGTGAAGGTGATTGGGGTATTGATGTATATGTTCCTAATGTGTTTGTATTAACGATGTGTGATTGAGAATTATAATAGGAACCTTTTTGTTGTTGTTGTTGTTGTTGTTGTTGGGCATACTATTGAGCTAGTAAGGTTTGTTGTTGTTGTTGTGCCACTAGGGCTTGTTGTTGGGCCTATTTTTGTTGTTGTGCTATTAAAGCTGCTTGTTGTGCTTGATGTTGTTGTTGTGCCAAGGTGGCTTGTTGTTGTTGTGCTAAGGCTACTTATTATGTTGCTAAGGCAGATTGATATTGTTGTTGTTGTTGTTGTTTGATGCAAGGTAGGGTGATATAAGGCTCAAAAAACTAGATTCCAACCAATTTCCAAGGTCACAAACACCTTCTAGGGTAGCTTCCTTTGATAACCCAACTATTGGCTTGTAGCCAAGGAGACACACTTATTCAACTATATATCCCTCGGATGATATTTTCACCACTTGATGAACACACTTGCAGGAACCCAATATGTTGTTATACAACATATCAAACCCTTGCTCAGGGTTGTTTTGGACCAACACACCAAAACCTGACCTGCAACGCTGCTTCTAGGCCTAATTAGGCCTCTTTTCCAAAGAAGGTCTTTGATTTTCTTCTCCAACAACCTAAAAAAATTCACCCACACTTCCAACTAGTCACCAAACTAACATTTCCATCATTGGATTTGATAGTTCACCTTTATTTCTTGTTGTCCTTCACAAAAACTAGTAAATTCATTCTTCGCACTCAAACTTGCCAAGCTTAAGCACGTGAAAATTCATCTTCCACAACATCACCCTACCTCACTACCATAAAAATCCTAAATCTAACCCCTACTAGGCCCATTCCACCAATTTTCAAAGTTACCCTACAGTGGAATGGCCTTAAAACTCCATTTTTCTTGTCAAACCCTAGAAAAACCCTAACAACCAATCAAGCTACAGAAAATTTTCTTTTCTCCTCTAAATATTAATGAAAACCTTCCTAAACAAATTCAAATGAGAGCTTTAATGATTCTCCACCAAATTATATGAGTCTCACATTGATTACAGGCTGTACGGGATTGTACAAATACATAATTCATAAGAAAACATAGTAAAAAGCTTAAAAACTAGAGCAATCTTGTATTATATCACCAAAACTTCTTCTAGCCAACCCGCCTCAAATGTTTGAGATGATTTTTAAACATGTTTAGACACCTTTCCAACAACCACCAATAGAATTTCAAAATTTTGACCGTTTAACTTCCAACTACCATCCTAATTAGCATAAAAAATGCATTGAACAACCTTTCAAAAATGTAACATTGATTGAAAACTTTGACACCAAACTCCTGAAACCACCTAATGACCCAAATTACTACTGGAAAAATGAGTAAAGTTATCTATTTTTTTTCATTGATGTCACCATGTTGGTAGTATGTTGGTAGTTGGGTCTGGTACTCTTATACCATTGCTTATCCTCTATGGTATTTTTGGTTGCCCATCTAATATTCTAGTCTGCACTTCTCCATGGTTGATAATATCTAGTTGCGGTTTTGGGAAACTACTGATGGATGTTAAAGGCATGCATGATCATGTTATTTTGTACTCTCATGCTCGTACAATGAAGTGACATTATTTTGTTAGTTGTGTTGAAGACTATTCTTGGCTGACTTGTTAAGATAATTTTGATTTAATATGAAAACTTATGTGCGATCTATCTTTGGTTTGAGCCAACATAATAACGGTTAAAGAATTTTGAAAATATTTTGTGGAGCTGACTATTGATATCCTTTATAAATGAATTGCATCTAATCAGGTAGACCTAATTAGTGCTTGTGATGGAGATTGAATATATATATAAGTATATGGAAAACAATTTTTAGTGACATAGATAGAGGTGTACGAATGTATGTGTGTGTGATTATATGTGTGGAAGTGTAATGAGTCTGTAGAAAGGTGACAGAAGAAATAGTGAAGAAGTAATGAATGTGAAGGTGTGATAAAAAAGGCAGCAGTTGTGAGCATATCTGGAACTATATCAACACATAATAGGTGTATCTTTCCAATTCATTTTGGGTTGTAAAGCCTTAATTTATTTTGTATAATCTTTTTGTAGGTAGTGAGCCTCTTGTTGGACAATGAGTCCCTTTTGTAGGCAGTGAGCCTTTGTACTTGGATAGTGAGTCCTTTTGGAAATGAGCCTCTTTTAAAATACTATATAGTGTGAGTTAACCCTCATCGTGGTTTTTCCCTTATTGGGTTTTCCACATTAAAAATATGGTGTTCATTGTGGTTATTTAATTTCTGTTATCTATGTTTCATGCTCATATTTAATAACATAATATTGTGGTTAAATATTTGATAAGAGATAAAGTTTTAAGTTTGAATTTGTGTGACAACTGATTCACCCCCCTCTTAGTTGTCTTGCGCCTGTTTAACAATTGGTATAAGAGCTTGTGGTTCCTTGTGTAAAGATTAACCGCTTATGGAGGATCCTGAAGACTGGTTGAATGGATGATAAAGGAGAACTTCGTACTACTCTTGAAGATCTTGATAAAGTGGAAAGAGAAAACAAAGATTTGAAAGAGAATCTTGATGAAGCAAATGAATGTGTTCAAAAATTGAAGCAACAATTGAATAAATTTAAGGAAAGACACATAGAAGTAAGTGAATAGCTAAAACAAGAGATAATTGGATTGAAGTTGATAGTAGAAGAAAATAAAAGGATTGAAGAATGTCTGAATACAATGGTGCAGAACAAGTCTGATGAATGTTCTAGACTCGAGCAGGAGATAGTGTTAGTAAACAGATTTTTTCTTCAAAAATGAATGAAATAAAATGACTTAGATTTCCCAACAAGACGAACAAATAGTACTAATAGTTGATTCACTCGTAATAGTATTTGCAAGTGCTCTCTGCTTATTTTACAAGGCACAACTACCTTCGAAAGATATATAATGAATGGAAAATACTGGGGTATGCTTTTAACCAGAAAGTAGGAAAGGAACACTAACATTTACCCATAACCATGAAAGTAAATGTGATGAATTGATTCAGAAAGAAGTGAATGCAAAAAAATGATACAAAGCCCATTTATTGCACACTCACAATGAGAAATAAGAAAATAAAGAGCAATAAATTTTCCCTTCAATAGATGAATTATTTTGCATTCAAAGTTCTAGAAATAATTATACATACAGTTTGATATAATATAATCAATATTGGAAAGGAATTGCAAAATCCCAAAGTCTATTGACAATCAAAAGAAACATTTGCAAATGCAAAGATCTGAAAATGCTTTCTTTATTTCTCCAATGTCAAAATTGTGAGCACTAAGGCCCAATACCCTGTACAACCAACTATATTGAAAGAAAAACCTAAAACCGCCCTTACTTCCTCTATTTCTGGGAATAGAAAAATGATGCCCTTACTATTAACTTAGAGGCCTATATATGTGCACCCCCAAAACTGTTACAGTACAAAAGTAACGGTCTTGAGAATGATCGATGATAAGGATCGTGAAACGACAACTATTTTTTAGAAAAGACATTATTATTCTCTGTTGCAAAAATATTCCATGCATGTCGCTAAACCACTAGAGGTGTCAGAACTCTATATATCTCTAATTGCATTTTCATAACTAAATTGTGAAATTCAAAGCATTCTTCTTCTTCGAAAACAAGGATCACCCTGTTGTACTCGACATAGCTAGTTTTCTCCTTCCAGGCCAACGAACGCATCTGAGAGATGATGTCGAATTGCTCTTCCTTTGGCCAACTCAAATCAAGTTGTAGGACATGAACAAGTTCATCTTCCCATTCCTTGACATCACCAGGAAGTACCATTTTGAGAAAACTCTAGAATTGAAAAACACTGCCACCTTCCCTTGCATGCAGGCTTATTTAACTTCGGCGGAGGAAAGTGGTCATTTATTTGCTAAGAAAAATGTGTCAAACCGTTTTGCCAAATTTCTTATTAAAGAGCTGTCCTTTCAGAGGATTTTTAAAGATTACATTAAAATTTCTATTGATGTCTCAAGACATTTGAGAAGACATTCCTTAAAGGTGTTGTACAATTCATTAAATGCAATGAGACTTTGGAAATGGTATATCCCGCTAAGGTTGCCTCGTCGCTACGAGCTAGAACTTTGTAACCATGGGTCGGAAGTTCTAGAGTTTCAAGAACTGCCGATATCCTGACTATATAGAGCATCACTTCAAAGGTTGCAAGAAGGTTGGGTGATTTTGAAATTTCAAAACCTAGCGACTTGGTTAGGAAACTTGATAGGACCGCGATAGTTATAAGATTTGTCAAAGCCGTGACTTAAACATAAATTCACAAGTTTAAAAATTATCATGAAAGAAGAAACTTTAAAACAAAAAGTCTTGGAATAAAATTTCAGGGGGTAACAGATAGTAAACTTAAGAGTGGAATTAGAGAAAGCCAAAATCTATGAAAATAATTTCAGATCTAGCTCTGGTAAACTTGAAGAACTGCTTGTAGGATAGAAATCATGTAAAGACAAAGGTGGCTTAGGAGTTGATACCGATGAATGTTCTAAAGATGTGAAGAAGAATCAAGGCAAGAGGAAGCAGAGAAGGAATTTTACAAAAGGAACTTCTGTGAGAAAACCTAATGCATAGAGGTACCCCTCTTTTGATGGTGTCTATTTTTCTTGTAACAAATATGGTCATAGAGCAGCTGAATCTAGGAGTAGGATAAATCAATTTTTTGGCTCTCTTTTTGGAAAATGTTTTGAATGTGGGAAGTTTGGACATAAGGCTATAAAATGTAGATCTCAAGTGAGTTTGATTAGTTAGGTAATGAGGAACAAGTTTAATGAAGGAAAAATGAATCAATTCTTTAATGGCTACTGCTATGCCTGCAATAAATTTGGACACAAAGAAAATTAGTGTAGATCGAGGATTAATGGAGGACAAAACAATCAGAAAAGCGTGATCTATTATAACTGCAACAAACCTAGACATATATCTAAAGTTTGAAAGAATAAGAAAGGAAAGGAATCTGCTCCATAAGAGAAGAGTGAAGCAGTAAAGAAGATTGACAAAGAAGAGATGAAGCAAGAGATAGAGAAGACATGGAAGAAGAAAGAAGAAGAAGTGAAACCTGAGACTCTTGATGTGTTTGTACCCTCATCCAATACAAATGAATTATTCAAAATTTAGACCTAGCATGGTTTTAGGGGGAGCATTATCAAAAGATCATAAAACCCCCTGGAAGTATGGCGTGTCAGAGGCTGGCACGTGGTCAGAATGTGAAGAATGTTTGTTCAGAGGTTTTGGGAAAGGAACTCGAGAAAAATATGTTGGTATGAATATTTTCAGACCGTTTGAAGGTTTTTTGTACTAAGTGAAGTGTGCATTTAGCAGCTTTTTGTGTTTTCCACATTTGTTGTGCTTAGGGAAAACTCGACGGTGGATGAGTAAAAATTTGTGATGCTTTTTGGTTAATTGTGCATCTAAATTCTTGGGAGGTGCTTTGAAGAAATCTTGAGGTGTGCTCAAAGTGTTTCTAAAGGGAATTTGAAGATTGATTCAGGTAATCTAGAAACCCTCTCTTTGTTTGCAAAAGGAAAGAGGAAAATTGAAGAAGTATCATTGAATTTCAAGAAAGCTAAGTGGATAGTGGTTTGTGTGGAGCTACCCCTCTAAAGTTGAAAAGGGTCGAAGTAGAAGAATACGATCATAGGAAAATGAAGGAAATTGAACTAGGGTTGAGTGAAGTCAAATTACAAAATATAAAAACCCTAGGGATGGATTTGTGGAGAAAATTTCCGTGGGTTACAGATAAGGAAGTTATCTTGTCCTTGTTGAACTATTTTAAGGATGGAAACATTGTTTTGGAAAAACCCTATTTGATCTCGAAGGATGTAATTGAAGAGATCACTAGATTTTCCAGTGTTGGAGAACTTCCTGGAAAGAAAACTGTGAAATATAAAGATGTGGTGGAACTAACTGGAATTGGGAGAGATCAGAGAGCATTGTTGATTGATTCACTTAGTGATTCAGCCGTTAGGTATGTTGCATATGGTATCTCTTACAAAATTTATATTAGAAATTGTGAAAGCTCAACTTCGGCTAGTGTCGTACATATTGTCCGCATGATGGTTAAGGAGAATGGACATTTTGACTTATGTAGCTTTTTGCTTGAGAATTTACTTGAAAATGTTCAAATGTCATTGGTTGAGAATTATCCGTTTTGTTTCAGATCCTTGTTGGTATGTCTGGTGTTTTACTTGCTGAATTCTCTATCGGGAAAAGATAATGTGACGTGGGAATTTGGTATCCCTATTAGAAAACAAATTTATAGACATCTAGATCTTTGGAAGATAATAAAAATAAGTGTAGATCATATTTCTCATCCTTGTGAGCAAACCCTTGCTCCGGTATTTCTACATTAAGTCGATTCAAAGTGGGCTCTTTGTCTGGGAAAAGAAAAATGGAAGTTGTTGTCAGTGATTCCCCTCCAAAATCAAAAAAGAGAAAAGAAATGACTGAAGACATTATTGATATTTCGAATGAGAAGGAGAAAGAATCTCCGACTGGCATTGAATCCCCTGATCCTGATGACATTCAGTCTATGATAATTGAAGGAAAAATGAAGAAGATTGGTGAACTATGGAATGATACCTCGCCTATTGAAAAACTGAAAATTGATGATGTGTTGGTGGATTATCTACTTTAGAAAGGTATTTAAGTATCTGCTATTTCTGATTTCTTGCCAAAAAATTTGATTGAGATTTTTGAAGAAAGGATGTTGTTTGAAGAGCCAGAAGGACATAAGATGGGAATCTTGGTTGAAAGAATATGTAGAAAGGCTATGTAGAGATTGTCTGGATTTATTGTGGAAATAAAGAAGTGTGTTAAAGAAATTTTAGATGTTAACAAGTATTGTCTTCGGTGGCTTGCAACTTTAGATAACTTCAGAAGAAGAATTGAAGTGATTGAAGCTGAGGTGAATGAGATTGGAAAGAATTTTGATATATTTGAAGATAAAGAAGGGAAGCAAAGGATAAGAGTTGAACTAATCATTACACAAAGACAGAGAGATGATGTGACAAAGACCTTCTGGATCCTTAAAGAAATTACTGAAGCCAGTTAGAGCATCTTTTTAGAATTCTCATTGATGCTGAAGATGTTGAGAAACAATGTTCTGTTATAGATTAGTCACCCTCTTTAACCCTGTTGGGGTTATTGGAAAGTACATGCACAAAATTGGAGTCTGTTGTCTTTAACTGGAATAAGTTGTACCCAGTTCTCAAAGAAAGGTATAAGAAGGCGTTTTAGGTGAAGAAAGTCATCTTCACTTAATTTTTGTTTGCTTAAAAGATCTGGACTGTTGGAAGTTTTTTGAAATTTTTGGAAATCTTACAAAATTTTGATGTCACCATGTTTACTCTCATTTTTGGTGCCCTTTTCCATTGATGTCAAAGGGGGAGAGTGTTGGGATGGAGAGTGTTGGAGATAATGGAGAGATAATTTTTGTTCACATGTTGCCATCAATGACAAAGGGGGAGATTGTTGGAAAAATGAATAAAGTTATCTATTAGTTGTCATTGATGTCACCATGTTGGTAGTATGTTGGTAGTTGGGTTCAGTACTCTTATAGCGGTGCTTATCCTCTCCAGTTGTTGATCCGATATTTTTGGTTGCCCATCCAATATTCTAGTCTGCACTTCTCCATGGTTGATAATCCCTAGTTGTAGTTTTGGGAAACTACTGATGGATGTTAAAGGCATGCATGATCAGGTTATTTCATACTTTCATGCCCGTATGATGAAGTGACACTATTTTGTTGGTTGCGTTGAAGACTATTCCTAGCTGACTTGTTAAGATAATTTTGATTTGATAAGAAAAATTATAGAAAAATTATGTGCGATCTATCTTTGGTTTGAGCTGACATAATAACGGTTAAAGAATTTTGAAAATACTTTGTGGAGCCGACTGTTGATATCCTTTATAAATGAATTGCATCTAATTAGGCTGACCTAATTAGTGCTTGCAATGGAGATCAGATATATATAAGTATATGGCGAACAATTTTTAGTGACATAGATAGAGGTGTGTGAATGTATGTGTGTGTGAGTATATGTGTGTAAGTGCAGTGAGTCTGTAGAAAGGTGATATAAGAAATAGTGAAGAATTAATGAATGTGAAGGTGTGATCAGAAAGGAAGCAGTTGTGAGCATATCTGGAACTGTATCAACACATAATAAGTGCATCGTTCCAATTCATTTTGGGATGTAAAGCCTTACTCTATTTTGTATAATCTTTCTGTAGGTAGTGAGCCTCTTGTTGGATAGTGAGTCCCTTTTGTAGGCAACGAGCCTTTGTACTTGGATAGTGAGTCCTTCTTTTGGCAGTGAGCCTCTTTTAAAATAGTATATAGTGCGAGTTAACCCTCATCATTGTTTTTCCCTTATTGGGTTTTCCATGTAAAAAATTTGGTGTTCATTGTGTTGATTTACTTTCTGTTATTTGTGTTTCATGCTCATATTTAATAACATAATAGTCTGGTTAAATATTTGATAAGAGATAAAGTTTTAAGTTTGAATTTGTGTGACAACTGATTCACCCCCCTCTCAGTTGTTCTGTGCCTATTTAACAATTACATCATATTGTGGTCACATTAACCTTATTAAATCATGAAATGACTCACACCTAACCTAGAATCCACAAAAATGTATTGACAAGCCAAAATTGTAAAGGTGCTTCTACACCATTCAACCAAGGAGGAAAAACTTCATCCTCTAGATGAAATGAGATCTTTGATAGAGGCATCGTGTTGCTTGATGTCTTCTTCATTCATCCACTGGGCATCTTCAATGGGAAAACCTTGCCATTTGACCAAATACTCATTTTAGACCTTCCTTCTTTTTATTTTAACCTCCCTTGTATCAACAATGCTTTCAAGCTTAATTCGCTGGCTAGGAGGTAAGTCCTTCACCCATTCTTCATCTTCAGCATTAGTAGTACCTGCAACATCATCACCTGCATTCAAAACACCCTTGAATGGATACAAGTCAGCTACATTAAAAATAGGAGATATGGCAACTCCTTGTGGCAATTCAATCTCATAGGCATTTTGGCCAAATTTGTGCACTATTCTATAGGGACCTATCTTCATCATCATTAACTTTGTGTATTTTCTCTTTGGAAGTCTCTCTTTTTTGAGATGAGCAAGTACTAGATCCCCAACTTTGTATTGTACATCCTTTCTCCTCAAATACGCCTTTTCTTTATATTTTCCACACTCTTCTTCAAGTTTTCTTTCACCTTATCATGAATGTCTTTCATTGCAATTTTCAAAGTCTTCACCTGTTGTACTCTTCTTTTCCATGTCCCTCAGATCTCTAAGCTCATACATACCTCTAGGATTCATCCCATAGACCACTTCAAAAGGACTCTTCCCTATGCTTTTGTTTATTGAATCTTTGTAAGCATACTCTACTTGAGTAAGAACAACATCCCATGATTCTCCATGCTCCTTGGTTAGACATATTAACAAGTTACCAAGAGATCTATTGACAACCTCTGTTTGGCCATCCATTTTTGGATGATATGCTGAGATGAAATGCAACTTTGTACCCAAATTTTTCCACAAGGTCCTCCAAAAATGACCTATAAACTTTGAGTCTCTATGAGAAACAATGGTTAGGGGCAGTCCATGAATCCTAACAACTTCTTGGAAAGAAAACCCAACAATATGTGTTGCATCATTAGTGCTTCTACATGCAATGAAATGTGCCATTTTTTTGAATCTATCTACCACTACAAAAACACTATCATTCCCCCTTTGAATCTTAGGCAGTCCTAAAAAACAATCCATACTAATAGACTCCCATGGACGGTTAGGGACTGGTAAAGGTTGATACAAACCAAAATTTGAACTTGTTCCCTTTCACCTTTGGCAGATTTGACAACCTTCAACAAACCTTTTCACATCAACATCCATCTTAGGCCAATAATAGAATCTTTTGACCTACTCCAATGTCTTATCAATTCCAAAATGTCCACTTAAATTCCCACTATGTTTCTCCTTCACCAGATTGGCTCTCATGGAGCACTTAGGTACAGACAATTGGGATCCCTTAAACAACAACCCATTTTGCAAAACATAATCTGCATAATCACTATGAAAACTTCCCTGAAATTGATTAGAAATTGAAAAAAAATCATTGAAGTCATCATCATGTGCATACATACCTTTGAGGGAATCAATACCAATGCTTTGAAGTTGTACCTCCTACACCAACATTGTTCTTCTACTAAGAGCATCAACAAATTTTTTTGCTTGACCCTTTTTGTGCTTAATAGAGAAGGTATAGGCCTGCAAGTACTCCATTCATTTCATATGCCTATGGCTTAACTTGTTTTGGCTATTCAAATAACTCAGTGCATGGTTATTAGTGAACACCACAAACTCCTTTGGAAATAATTAATGTCTCCATTTTTTTAGAGACTGAACCATAGCATAGAGTTCAAGTTCATAAGAATATTACCTTCTCTTGGCATCATTTAGTTTCTCATTGAAAAATGCCACTGGTTTCCCATCCTGACTCAAAACTGCACCTATGGCAAATCTGTTGGCATCACATTCTACTATAAATACTTTGTCAAAATCAGGGAGAGTAAGAATTGGCATTTGTGCCACTCTTGGTTTTAGATATTCAAAGCTTCTATCAGCATCTGTAGTCCAACAAAACTTATTCCTTTTTACCCCTTTGATGGTATCAATCATTGGTACAACTATATGGGTAAAATTCTTGATAAACTTCCTATAGAAGCTGGCTAGTCCATGAAAAATTCTGAATTCTCCCACTATGGTAGGTGTAGGGAAGTTAAGTATGTCCTCAAATTTTGCAAGATCCATTCTCAAAGTCCCCTCTGATATCACAAAACCAAGATAGATTAATTCCCTCTTCATAAACTCACAATTTTTGAGGTTGATCATAAGCTTCTCTTCATTGAGTTTATTCAATACTTTGTCAAGATAATCCAAGTGATCTTCTTTTGTTTTGATATACACACGGATGTCATCCAGATAAACTACCAAAAATCTACCTATGAATCTCTTCAACACCTCATTCATAAGTCTCATGAAGGTACTAGGAGCATTTGATAGTCCAAATGGAATCACAAGCCATTCATACAAGCCTTCATTAGTTTTAAAAGCCATCTTCCACTCATAACCTTCCCTAATTCTTATATGATGATAACCACTCTTTAAATCTATCTTAGAAAATTATCTAGCACCAACTAAACTATCCATTAAGTCCCCCATTCTAGGGATAGGAAATCTATATGTTATGGTAATTTTTTTTATGGATCTTAAATCAATGCATAATCTCCACTATCCATCCTTCTTTGGAGCTAATACTGTTGGTACAACACAGGGACTTAGGCTTTCTTTAATCAAGCCTTTGTCTAGCAGCTCTTGAACTTGCTTTTTGATCCCCTCATTTTGTTGAGGGGTCATCTTATATGCTACCTTATGAGGTAGGCTTGCACCCGGTATCAAATCAATATGGTGACTAACCTCTCTAATTAGTGGTAAAGCATTATGCATCTCCTTTGTCCCTATATGCTCATACTCATCAAGAAAAGTCTATACTTCACTAGGAACCTCTATTTTATCTACTGCTACATTAGAAATGGGCTTTCCCACAATTGCAAAACCAACCTCTTCTTTCTCCAAGTCCTTCAAGAACACCATCTCCTTCACAGTCATCACACTAGGACCTTCATGAACTATCCTATCATCTTCTTACATAGGATATAAGGTGATTAACACACCATCCTTTAGAATTTTGTATTCATTCTTGTAACCATCATGTTGAGCTTTCCAGTCATATTTCCAAGGGCCATGGAGGAGTAGGTGGCACACATCCATGGGCAGAATGTCACAAAGAATTTTTTCTTGATAAGGTCCAATGGAGAACTCTACCCAAGCCTTCTCATTCACAAGGACCTGTTGCCCCTTGTTGAGCCATGAAATCTTGTATGGATTAGGATGAGGTAATATTTTCATCTTGAGTTTCTCTACGATTTCCAAATATACAATATTATTTGTTGAACCAAAATCAATGATAACTTTGCATACCTTCCCTTGGGACTTACATGCTATCCAGAACAAATCTTTCCTTTGAGGGGGTTCCTTGGTGGTTGGCACTTTAATTAGTGTTCTCTTGATCATCAAAGCCTCTCCTACTTTTGTTGTGGCACAAAGAGATGGTGAGTTCACACTTTCTTCATCTTCTTCATGAACAAGTTGAGTTCTTCTTTCTCCACCTTGAGAACTTGTACCCTATTTGTTTAGGAGCTTCCAAGTAGGATGCCCATACTGATTGTAGTTATAACACCTTCTAGAGAAGGCATTAGAACCCCTTCCTTGTCCACTAAATCTGCCCCTACCTCTTGGTCTTGTACCTTTGAAATTTCCTCTTGTTTCTCCACTAGATTCTCGGCTTGTGCTTTGTTCACTTGGTCCTCTTTGAGAACCTCTTCAACTAGGGTTACCTCTGCCCCTGAAACTCTTTCCTCTACCCTTAGACTGCTTCTCCAACCTTCTCTTGATCTTCTCTTCAGCCTTTATAGCCATTTGAAAGCACTCCTCTATTGTCCTAGGAGTGGTTAGGCTGAGTTCATCTTGGATTGCTGCTCTCAATCCATTCAAGTATCTAGTCACCTTTTCTTTCTCATTTTTTATATGACTTGACCTTATACTAAGTTTGTGATTTTTTTTAGTATAAGCAGCCACATCCAACTCCTTTTTTTTTAGATTTTGCAATCTTCTAAACACTTGTATTTCATAATCAATAGGAAGGAATTGAACCTTTACCTTTGCCACAATTTTGTCCCAAGAATTGATCTTGGACTTTCCTTTCTTTGACCTCTCCTCCTGGATGTAGTTCCACCAAGTTAATATTGGTCCCTTCAATTTTGTTTTTGAAAATTTTACCTTCTTATCTTCTGACATCTCTTTGCAATTAAAGTAATTATCAAGAGCATCAATCCACTCAATAATATCTTCTCCATCAATCTTTCCGCCATACATTGGAAAATCCATCTTTACTCTTGAGTCTCACCTCTAGCAGCCTTGAGCACTTGAAGAAAATTTATCTCTTCAAGATCCAACTCTCCTTGTTGTCCTATAGGAGGATTCTCTCCTTGTTCCTCGTCTTCTTCTTTGGGGTCACTATCTTGTGCCATCCCCTTACCTCTTCTGTCTCTTGTCTCTAGTGCTTCCATTCTTTCTAGCATGGCTTCTTGTCTCTCTCTTAGGGCTCTAATCTCCATAGCAACCAGTGATCCACCTTTAGGAGGCATATGAGATGCTCTACCTTCAATCTTCTTTCTTGAATCTTAGAACACTTTCTCCAATAGATCTCATACCTAAGAATTGATACCACCTAATGCAAGGCAGGGTGATATAAGGCTCAAACAACCAAATTCCAACTAGTTTCCAAGGTCACAAACACCTTCTAGGGTAACTTCCTTTGATAACCCAACTATTGGCTTGTAGCCAAGGAGACACACTTATTCAACTAAATCTCCCTCAGATAATCTTTTCACCACTTTATGAACACACTTTTAGGAACCTAATATGTTGTTATACAACATATCAAACACTTTCTTAGGGTTGTTTTGGACCAACACACCAAAACCTGACCTGCAACGTTGCTTCTAAGCATAATTAGGCCTCTTTTCCAAAGGAGGTCTATTATTTTCTTCTCCAAAAACCTAAAAACCTTCACCCACACTTCCAACCAGTCACCAAACTAACATTTCCATCATTGGATTTGACAGTTCACCTTTATTTCTTGTTGTCCTTCACAAAAACTAGTAAATTCATTCTTCGCACTCAAACTTGCCAAGCTAAGCACGTGAAAATTCATCTTCCACAACATCACCCTACCTCACTACCAATAAAAATCCTAAAGCTAACCCCTACTAGGCCCATTCCACCAATCTGCAAAGTTACCCTATGGTGGAATGGCCTTAAAACTCCATTTTTCTTGTCAAACCCTAGAAAACCCTAACAACCAAGCAAGCTATAGAAAATTTTCTTTTTCTCCTCTAAAGCTTAATGAAAACCTTCCTAAATAGATTCAAATGAGATCTTGAACAATTATCCACCAAATTATATGAGTCTCACATTGATTACAGGTTGTACGGGATCATACAAATATAGAATTCATAAGAAAACATAGTAAAAAGCTTAAAAACCAAAGCAATATTGTATTATATCACCAAAAATTCTTCCATCCAACTTTCCTTGAATGTTTGAGAGGATTTTTAAGCATGTTTAGATACCTTTCCAATGGATACCAATAGAATTTCAAATTTTTTTCCATTTAACTTCCAACTACCATCCTAATTAGCGTAAGAAATGCATTGAACAATCTTTCAAAAATGTAACATTCATTGAAAAATTTGACACCAAACTCCTAAAACCACCTAATGATCCAAATTACATCATATTGTGGTCACATTGACCTTATTCAATCATGAAATGACTCACACCTAACCTAGACTCCACAAAAATGCATTGACAAGCCAAAATTATAGAGGTGCTCCTGCACCATTGTTGTTGTGCTAAAGCTGCTTGTTGTGCTACTAAGGTGGCTTGATGTTGTTGCTGCTATTGTTGTGAAGCTAGGGCTTGTTGATTGGAATGTTGTGCTTACTGTAATTCTAAGGCATGCGCTTGCAAGGTGGGATCAGGTGGTTGTTGGAACATCGATGGAGGATTGTGTGTGTTGATGTTTTGAGTGGGTAGCATATTGGTGATGAGAGGTTTGGGATTCCCTTGGTTCAAAATTCCTTGTAAGATAGTGGATTGAGGGGGAGGATGTACGTTTGAGATCCTGTTTGATTTGGCATAGTAAAGGGGACTATGGGAAAAGATGAGGATGGTGCCATTAGATTGTGTGATGTAAATGACACACTAGGACCTTGAGTCCACTGATTAAAAATATTTCCTTGTCCCATGTCTTGAGGATTCCCTTGTGTTAGGGATGTAGTTAATGTATTATATGTATTGAAAGGATTTTTCACCAAGGGATTGCTTTGGGATGAGATGGTAGTGGATGGGATGGATGTAATTTGTGAAACCAATGGTATAGATGAACCAATTGGTGGGTGGATGAAGATGTCCCTATCTATGTTAAGGGTTGATTATGTGGTATGGAAGTTATATGCCCTTGTGTGATGTTTTGAGACATTGGATCCACACTACTTTGCATGAATGTAGGCAAACTTGTGGTACTCATGGGTATGGATGAAGAGGGATGTACCCGATATGTTGAAGTAGTTGTGGAATAATGAAGTTCAAGAGTTGTGTATGGATTTTTAGGATCTTGGGGAACAGGAGGAGCACCAAAGGTAGGTGTCCAAGTGGTTGTTGGAGGTGGAGGATTGGTTTCAAGTGTACCCACAAGTGTGTTGATTTCAAATGAAAGAGGATAACCAAATTATTTAAAAAGGATTGTTACAATACCGAGAATGTAGGTTTGATGTAGCCCTAGTGATGAAGTTGTGAGACCCAGTGTCAAATTCTATGCAACAAATGATGGGGAGATAGGGGCTAAATTTTCAAAGGCTTTATGTTCGATGAGTTCCTCCCTAGTGAGTTCAAATGGATTATTCATGATATCTTCTATCTCATATGGCCCTGATGGTAATAAGTGTTTTTGTGATGGGGTAACTTGACTTCTCAGATCAAATTCTAAAGGGCTTGGATCAATTGAGGTAAATGTAACTTTTGTTTTCTCCATGATTCTCTTGTGTTGTGATCTTGTCTTGACCATAAATTTTGTGTCACCTTTGGGAGTGTTGTGTTGCGATATTGTCTTTACCATAAATTTATTTTCACCTTTGGGAGAGTTGTGTTGTGATTTGTGATGTTTGAACTCTCTAGTTGACCCAAATCTAGGTAAAGGGACTCTCTAAGTCTTTTGGGAGAAATTGTGATAATGGGGGATGAAAAGATGGATGATAGGGAGAGTGATCTTTGCAAACATTTTGGGACAACACTTTTGACTTGAATTTGATGTTGGGATAAAGGATGTTGATGAAATTGTTAATCTTTAGGGTAGACTTGTAACCTTCAAGATGAACTAGTTCAAACATGATAATTAACTTATCTAAATGCATGGAAAAGGATACATTTCACATACAAAGTATCCAAGCTAGAGGTTGATTTGATTAATGTTAAGTAAAAAGTGGTGTGTTTAAAATTTTGCAAATTTTGGTAAAGTGAAGGATGGAACTTGATGAAGGGGTGGATGAAATGTTTGACCCAATGTTGACCTATAGTGAACCTTTTTTTGACAAGACCAAGGTAGTGAGAATGATGCTAGAACTCTAACATTTCAAATCCCAAAGAGTTATGTTGGAAAAATGAGAAGATAGATGTGGGTAGGTAAGCCTATTCGGTTCCTCCTAGCTCGAGCATAAAAATTTCTTAACAAGATGTTGCAATTGCAATAAAGTATTAAGGCCCACTTCCTACCAAACTTTGAATTGCAATACCTATGTCTGCAATGGTAGGATGTAGATCTCCCGCTACAGATTTTGATTGTGTGATGGAACATGTGAGAAATTGGAAACGTTGGAAAAGACTAGGATTTTGACAGTAATAGAAGGGACACAAGTTTGGATTATTTCTTGAGGCACATTTGTAAAAGTTGTATACCAACCTAGTTCTAGTTTCATAAAATTCCCAAAGGTGTTTCTTGAGAGATTTTGGACTAAGATGTGTAAGTCTAAAATGACGACCTGTAGACCTTACTTTAGGGATCTTGATTTTGTGTGAGATCATTTAGAAATAGTTCAAGTTTTATAGAAGAAAGGGAGATATTTATTGCCACGTGGGTGGTGGTAATATGGGCTGTCTAGCCTTAATATCAACTTGTTCCTCTTCTTCATCTAAAATGGTTGTTTTGTTTCTCCACTGGGTAGGTTTTTCTTTTATTTCAAAAGTGAAGCTTCTCAAACTACTAATGAGATCAGTTTGTTCTCCTTTAATGAGTTCAAAGTTTGGTTGAATGATAGCACCTGGAAGATCAGGTTGTTCAACAGGAGAATTCAGTCTCTAAATAGTCATGTGGGGTTCATTTGTGTAAAGTTTATCTTGTTTAAGTGAATTTATTTTACCATAAACACTTGTCTTGATTATGTTTTCAAACTAAATGTTTATTCCAAGAACGTCATAACTTTCACAATGTTGATTTTGTGAAAATCATGAGGTTGAAGCCATAATTTCCTATGTTGTCTTTGGGAAATATGGATTGATATATAAGTCAAGATATTTAGAAATATCTAAGGATAAATCCTTAGGAAAAGCAGTAATATCAAGGCTAATTTCAAGGGGTATCCATATTTAAGCCAAAGTGTTTGAAATTTTGAGGAAGATAGTGAATGTTTGTCTTAGTAAAGTTTTAGAACCAAGAAATGTATCAAACTGACTTACAATAATTTACAATCCTAGGTTTGAAATGGCTATACTTGTTGAGTCCTCACTTAGATTTCTCCAAACACTAATAATGTGAATAGTTACAAATTTTGTGACACTGTCTCCCCTCCACGTACACACTTCTCGGCACCACCAAATCTCAAAATCCTTAAAATCCAGAGATCAAAAGGAATTTTTTATTTCTACAATTGAATAGTAAGAACATGGGGCAGCTTCAGTATGACCATTCTTGCACCAACTCCGTCAAGAGGTTTCCCAACCCTTAGAACAAAGGCTTTACACATCATAAAGATACTGGGGGAGAGATATCATGTACTACATCCTATTGATCACAATTTTCATTGCAACCACACATTTATATAGTGGCTCAGAAGAACTTGGATTTAGTTCGTTACCACTTGGGTCATTCCCTCCTTTCAAAGTGGGGAGGCAGGCCCTCAAAGGATAAACAATAGCGAGGAAGTACGTTTATAGTTTGATCATCCTAGTTTCACTTGAAACAAGGAGATAACACACACCACATCTTTTTCTCACACTTGCAAGGGGTTCAATTTTAATCCAAATTGAAAGATGTAGGTGATTATACAAAGTGTTAAGGGATGTTTATGTTTCTCAAGATCGCCTAGTGACACGAGAGAATTGCATACACATTCAATAACAATGTTGTGAATCACTAAACATAGCAAGCTGTTGTAAATTTTAACCCCTAAGCTAAGATGACTTCATTTTATGCACCAAACAAAATATGAAGTTGTCTTCAATTTTAAACCCAAAAGAAAATGATGAGATGAGGGTTCAATTTTAATCCCATTTGAGCGTTCATTTTAAACCCAATTGAAATTAAGTGAAGTCCTAGAGTAGAAAGTAGAAAGCATAAAATATTGGGTTATAATTGCCCCAAAGCATCAAATGCTTGTTACAATCATATAATTTCAAAATAAGAAGGATTTCTTCACTTTAGCTCCATGTCATCCAACCTACAAAACCCTGTTAGTCTAAAAACCAAAACAATGTCAGAAGTGCATTAGTGATATGAAAAATCAAGAAAATTAAAGCACATGTCAAAAAAATGATTGTAAAACTTCTTACCCTGGTTGGGAATCGCTAATCACGATAGCGTCACAATTTGTCATCTAGGCATCGCTCTAGTAAATTGGTCACTCTGCAACAAAAACAGAGAGCACGATAGCATCGGTATTTTCTCAAGTGTCGCTTTGGTGAATTTGGGGGCGTCACCGTTTGAAGTCTTCAGTACCTCAATATTAAATTAATGTCACCATATTTAAATCAGCGTCGGTGCATTTAATTGGCGTTGTTGTTTCAAATTGGGATAGCGTCGCTATATGGCCACGCTCTTCAAAGTGCGTTGCTATATTTAATTTGGGCATCACTGTATCCTGCAAAAAAGAAAACAAACAAAATTTAAGCTATAAATTTATTAATTAACGGTTTTCCATCCTTCTAGCACCAGAATGTGAGATGAGGATTGTTAGTGTGGGTCGATCATGCTTGATCTATGACGAATCGAAGCATAATTTAGCCACTATACCTAAATCTCAAACAAGATAATTCAAATTTAAAGTTCAAACTAAGCAATTGTTGAAACCGAAAACTACAAACTATGAAAGCAATTAAATGCCTATTCTAACCCATTTAAAACATCCTATTTTTGAATTGGTGTCGTGTTGATGTGGAACAATGACCCTTTCCCAATCCTGTGATTAGTGAGCTTGTTTCAACCGATTCTATGGAAGAGAATCGATGAAACCATTGTGATAAATGGATGAAAACCTGATTTATGCTAATTTGAACATGATGCAAGCTAAATTAACATGATTTTATGCTAGAATTGATCTAACTATGCAATTTCTAAGCTAATCTAAGCTATTTCTAAGCTAAAAGATGGAAACCCTAATTTATAAACAAACTAAGATGGATGCATGGAAGCCATTAATGGATGCTTTAAGCTATTATGCAACTAAAAATAAAATAAAATATGCTAAATGTGAGTAAAATATGAGTGTGAGTGTGAGTGAATTCAACAACATAAGTTTGCAATTGACAAATGGATCCATTTGTCTCCAAATAGTGATCTATTTATAGGAAAGCAAATGAGAAATGAAGGGTTGAGATTGAAAATATCAATCAATGGTCAGTGATGGAGGAAATAGGAGGCATGGATCATGGATTCTCATCAATGGGTGAGAATGCAAGATGGGATTTAATCAAGGGCTCACATTTGTTCCAAACAAACACACTTTTGACCTACATACACATGTCACCAGATGACTTGTTCAATAGGTCACAAGTTTAGCTTGCTCAAGAAGCCAAGTGAGATGATTGGAGGAGAGAGAATATCTTTGGAATATTCTCATGGGTGAGGAAAAAATATATTTTGTAAATTAAAATAAAGTTTTAATTGTGCAAAAAAGGGGGGTAAGGAATATTCCATGGGAATATTCCCTTTTTGGAGGAAAATTAGTTTAACTGTTAATTAAACAAGGTTTAATTACACAATTAGGGGATTAGAAGAATTAAAGGGATATTCATTAAATTAAACGATTTAATGAAAGGGGAAAGGTGAAATAATATTTAATTAAATAACTTAGGGTTATTTAATTAAATAAGATGAGTTGGGGAATTAAATTAAATAATATGATTTATTTAATTTAATGAGATGAAATGTTAACATGAAAGGGGGAAATTAACCCGATTTGATGTGTTAGGTTAATAGAAAAAATGATGGAATTAATTAATTAGCTAGGCTAATTCAATTAATTAAGCGAAAAGAGGATGGATTTGAGTGAGAATGATGTTAGTATACCTAACTCGAGTATATGATATCATTTAAGACTGTCGATATCAAAGATACTGGTATGGGTCGAATCACACTTGATCCATGAAGAATCGAAACATAACGGAGCCATGGGTACTCGAATCTCAACAAGATCACTCAATCAAAATCGAAAGTAAACATTTTATCAAGAAACCTAACGTGGTGAATTTATGAAAGCTTTAAAGAAAACGTCTACTCTAATCTATTGAAACTTATCCCATTGTGGAATTAGTGTCACATTGATGTGGACCGATGACCCTTTCCTAATCCTGTGATTGTGAGCTTGTTTCAGTCGGTTCTATGGAATATAATTAATGAAACCATGGTGTTTTATAGTATGAAAACCTAGATTATGATGAAAATGAGCATGATGCAAGCTATATTACCATGATTTTATGCTATAAATGATCTAATTATGCAATTGCTAAGCTAATTCTCAGCTAATCTAAGCTAATTTAAGTTAAAATGATGCTAAAAGATGAAAACCCTAATTTATTTACAAACTAAGATGGATGCAAGGAAGTCATTAATGAAAGCTTGAAGTTAATATGCAACTAAAATAAACTAAAAATAAGCTAAATGTGTGCAAATTGAGAGTATGGATGTGATTAAATTTAATAGCATAAGTTTGCAATAAAAGATGGATCCATTTGTCTCCAAATAGTGATCTATTTATAGGAGAACAAATGAAGAATGGATGGTTGAGATCAAAAAGCTTAATCCATGGTTCAAGATGAAAGAAATAGGAGGCATGGATCATGGATTCTCATCAATGGATGAGAATGCATGATGAGAGTTAATCAAAGGCTCACATTTACCTTAAAAAAACACACTTTTGACCTGCTCACATAGGTCAAAGGTAACTTGTTAAAAAGGTAAGAGGGTTAACTTCTTAAAGAAGATAAGTGAGTTGATTGGAGGAGATGGAATATTCCTTAGAATATTCCATTAGATGAGGATAAAGGTGAATTTTTAATTTAAAACAAAGTTTAAATTGTGCAAAAAAGGGGTAAGGAATATTCCATGGGAATATTCCCCTTGATTAGAGGAAAATTAGTTTAATTGCTAATTAAACAAAGTTTAATTTATGCAATTAGGGAATTATAAGACTTAGAAGGTATTTATTAAATTAGATGATTTAATAAATAGGGGAGAGAAGGGGGGAATGATATTTAATTAAATAACTTAGTGTTATTTAATTAAATAAGATGACTTAGGAGATTAAATTAAATATTTTGGTTTATTTAATTTAATAGGATGAAGTGTTAGTGCGAAGAGAGATGAATTAACCCAATTTAATTGATTAGGTCAATAGATGAAAATGATGTAATTAATTAATTAGCTAGGCTAATTAAATCAATTAAGCGAAAAGAGGATGGATTAAAGAAGAAATGATGTTAGTAAATCTGTTTCAGATGCATGACATCGATTAGGACATTTTTCAGTGTCTACAACCCTATTTGAGCTTGTGAATCCTATTCAAAACTTATTGGTTATACCTACTTCAGTAGGCTTGTTAATGTGTCTTATGTGCTTGATTATTTAGATCACCCATCTTCCATTTGAAACCGAAGTGCAAATATCCATCCAAAATTGAGCCTAGGAATTTTCTTATTTATATCATTGCTTTGAGTGTTTAAATTTAAGCATAAATTTATAAAACTTTAAAATAATCAAGAAAAAATTCAAACAAAAAAAATCAAAATTAAACAAATAAAAAAAAGAAGTAAAATATTTTAGTGCATAAATCTCAAAACTGGGTCTTGCATTCATTATGTATTTTTAATCATTTTAATTTCAAATTGCATCTCTTGCCATAGAAGATTGATCAAATTTAAAAAATCAAAACCTAAAACATTATCAAACTATTAAAGTTTTTCTTTTGGTTATTCTAAGCCACTTGTGGTCCATTCTAGGCTACATCTAATTTATCATGTAGCACTTCTAGGTGATTTTGTAGCACTTGTGGTCTATCTTGCAGCCCTTCTAAGCTACTTCGTTATGCTTTTGGCATATTCCAGGCCACTTTTGGCTATAGGCAATGCTATTAAAATTTTCAAAAATTTCTCAAAATCAAAACCTATCAAAATAACAAAATTCCAAATAAATAGAGCTTAAACAAGTCTTTTATTGGCATTGTCTTATATCTCTTGATACTATTTGAGGTGTGGAAAATTTATCGATATCTTATCATTGTAAAAATTTATCAAAGCTCAAATTGGATCTCCTATCTTTTATATTTATCATATCATTTGTTGATATACCAACTTGAGAGCTTCAAAGCTACTCCTGAGTTGGAAACCTCCACTTTTTATCAAAATTTCTTGGACTCATAAGTCTAGTTCAAGTACACTTTATCAATCTAGATCTTTATTATCTCTCTTGGACTCACAAGTCTACTTCAAGCAAGAATATATCTTTTTATCAATCAATGCCATTATCATCATTGGGAGATATAACTTAAATTTGGTCTATTTTGGTTTTGAGCAGAAAACATCAAAATTTCTGAAATCAAATCTTCTTTTATCTAAGGTATTATATTGCATATGCCAATTATAAGATCTCAATATAATAAAAACATGGAATCCCATTAAGAAGATTAAAACATTCAAACAAGCATGGATCAACATCAGCAAGGAGCATCTTCAAATTCACCCTTCTTTCATAATGAGCCTTTAAGGGTCCCTTTGTCAAACACCTAGAATACTGAGAGGTGGGGGTAAATTAATATTCTTTTAAACCATTCAAATATTTAAACATCCAAACCACATAGCACAATCAACTGCAGTAAAGAAAGAAAGCATGAAACATCAACAACATCACTTAACACATGAACCCCAAGATTTTTACGTGGAAAATCCAAAATGGGAAAGACCACGGTGAGGATTAACTCACAATATATTATAACTGGTTATAGTATATTTATAGAAGTGCTCACTATAGGTGGAATCACTATCCAAGTAGACTCACTTTCCACTAAGAAAAAGATAGAAGAGAGATTATGGCTCACAACCTAGTTTGAATTATTACAATTGCATCTATCATATGCATGAATTATAGTTCCTATAAATCTTAATAAACTAACTTTCCACACTTCATCTAATTAAGATCTAACACTCTACTTTCCTTTGCATTCCAATCGCTTTAACACTCAACTCAACATTCACAACTTAAATTTTCATTGCTCTGATAATATTCACAATATTCTTCAAAACACCAAAAAAGATCTAACTCATATATCTACATCAAGCATAGAATTTGTATGTATGTAAAATGGATATAATAGAAATATGCATAAAAATAGCTTAAATCAAACCAAAACACATCTAAACCTCAAAATATTGAATGTATTATGTTGAGTTGTTGAAGATTTGAATGTGGTTTCTCATGAATCAATGAAATTTCAGCAACATGACATTAGCATAAAAGATGTTGATCTAAATGGGATGGGATGCCTCTCATTTATAGAAATAAGATGGAAGAAGTGGAGGGTTTGGATGCATTCATGATGAATAGCTAGGATTGAATGAGAAGATAGGGTTTGGATTGAAGTTGTAGTCATGTGACACATGTCACATGAGGGATAAGGGCTAGGTTTAGGACAATCCTTATATGGATGGCTAGGATTAAAAGTGGGATATTAAATGAAGGGCTAAGATGAAAAGTTAGTTTGACTTTTGGGATAAAGGTTAGACATGTGAAGGGGATACTTGTCATTTGGTGACAAGTTTAGATTGTGATCCATGTGAATGGAATCAATGGATATGATTAAATGGGTAAGGATAGGGGATAAAGTAGAATTAAATAATGGAAGAAAAGGGTAATGGGAATTAATTAGCCTAAATTAATTAATTAATTTAGCTATAGGATTTGGGGATAAGACTAGGCTTAATTAAATAAATATAATTTTTTTTTAATTAAAGGCGGCGAATAAGGATAATGGATAAATTAATTAAATAAATAATAAATATTTATTTAATTAAACATATGGATAAGGGAAAAATGTTATATTAATTAAATAAATAATAACATTTATTTAATTAATTGGCTAGGAGAAAGTGGGATAAATGTGATGGATAAAGTAATTAATTAAATAAATATTAATTAATTAATTAATTAATGTGATAGGATAGGCTAAAATGAGGTGTGGTTAGGTTAGGACATTTTTAGGTGTCTCCAATATCAATTAGGTCGGCCTAATTAGATGTAACATTCAAAATATAACTTGTCGACTCTAAATATTTCCATACATGCCTCACACCAAAATTCAAATCTCAAAATAACTTGAAATAGGTCAGAATGGACCTATAATAGATCCCACATAAGACCACAACACTTGTTTAACCTTTGCATACCTCCAAACTTATTAGGTCGACACCACAAAAGACCTAATACCAAAATTCTTCAACTGAGTATCCACATTTGAACACGTGGACCTAAAAAATTCAATGCCAAATGGAATTCACACACTAATTCCATTTGTCAACATATCCTCAAAAGTGAAAATCCAAAAACTTATCTGTAGAGAAGTGCAAACTCTCCCACTCAAATGCACTATATAAAAAATGGCTGTAATTTGCTAGACCAAACTTCTGCTACTTATATCTCTCAAACCAAAGGTCAAAACTAGATGAAATTCTAGAATCAAATACTTCTAACAACCAAAAAAATAATGTTAGAAGTGTAGAATGAATACTTCATTCATGGACCAGTGCAAACCCAAAAACTAGAGCTCTATTACATATAATTAATAGAGTTGACACTTTGTCAATTTTCCATCACAACCAACTTTACTAGATCAAACCATCTTGAAAAAATATCTTCCACAAATACTCCAAAACCTATTAGAACCAACCAAAATTATTTGCACCATGATCTCCACATCAAGATACAATGTTGACATCAATGACAACACTACAACACATCATTATATATCTTTGTGCTTGTCCCTCATGCACATGTTGCCAACAACAACATTAATGACATTCTTCCAACAATCTCCTTTTTCATTGATGGTAAAATGTGAAAATATCTTCAAAATATTCTCCAAAACATTCTCCCCCTTTTACATCAAGGGCAAAGGGAACATGCAACAACTATTCTAACGTATACTAGATCTCCTCCTGAGTAATATATATATATATATATATATATATATATATATTGAAAGATAGAATTGAGTCCCCCTAAATCATATACCAGAGCAAAAACAAAAATTATATAATGGATACTACTCTATATACTCCACATATGTACAAGAATCTTGAAACTGAAAACTAAAAATCATAAAGAATATGAAATGTGTCAATTGAAGGAAGTTAACTCTTGAAACTTCTACAAATGGGTTTGCCATGCTTGTTTTCCTTCCTTCCATGTCTTTTTTGCTAGCCCAAGTAATCTGTATTGTGTTTCAAACTCCATCAATATTTCTTCTCTTTCTTCTAGAGTGCCCAATACTGGATTCATCTGTGTAGCCTTATTAGCACTTAGAAGGGTAGTGAATATAAATATAAATTTATCATTCACCAAGTCCCTTATTTCTCTGAACTATAAAATGACATTTTCTCTTTGTGCTTGCAGCTGGAGGAACTTATGCAAATCCTCAATTACACTCCTTGTATTACCAACTAGATCAAGTGCTGGATCATAGGCACTGGAGGCTTTATTTATTTGGGACTCAATGAAGTCCATCTCATTTTTGATGCTCTATGTGGCACTAGGCCACTTCATGCAAAATTGAAAAAGATCCTTTGCCTCATCCACACATATCTATGCATCCTTCAAATTCTCTAAAAAAAATTTGTGTGCAAGAGCACACTTATTTGTGATCTATAACATCTTTTTATCATTCATTTTATTTTCTACTTCTTTCTCTACTTCACCTCTGAGATCAGACACATATTCCTTAAAAGAATCAATTAAAAGCTTTAAAATTTCCATAGCAAAGAGTGATGTTTCTATGTTTGGACTAGGTACGATCTCTTGCAATGCCTTCACTGCTTCCTCCATCAACTCTCCACTCTTTTGATGCATCTAAATAATCTCCATCCAGGAAGATGCATGGAATACATCTCCCAATTATAGTTTGTGGAGTGGGGAAATCTTGTCTAGATCTACATTTCCCCATTGCATTGGTAGTTGTAGAAATTGCGAAGAAACAACAGGTTGTAACTTGAGTTACATAATAGATTTTTTAAGAAATCTCCAGAGGAGCCAAAGGATTCACCAGAAGTCTTTGTAGTCTTTGTAACTTTCTCCTTTACTTCCTTTCCCTTGTCTTTGTCAGAGTTTACATGTGTCTCTTCTTATGTTGTTTCATTTTTGGAGGTATCCTCATTCTTATATTCACTTACCTTCTCATTATCTTCTTCCTCATCTTCCTTCTCTACATCACTAGTTTCTTCATCAACATCTTTATTCACATCTTCCTTTGCAAATTGTTTTGGGTTATCCAGAGGAGTCTCTATTTTATCTTGCACAATCTCAACATTTTCTTCATCTACCAGAGGAAGAGAAGTATCCTCCTTTGTTGATTCTTTTCCAACATCCTTCTTTGCTTCCTCATCCTCTTTTTCCAGTTCTTCCACTTTCAGAGGGGCATTTTTCTGAGTGTACTCTTCATCTATCACATGCTCATGTTGAGCATCAATGTTCTATACTTCTCTTGTCATAACTTCTAGAGCAGTTTTCTCTGAAATCATACCATATTTATGAGCAATGTTAGAAATTTTATAAACTGCCTCCTTTTGTAGCTTCTTAAATCTTCTTGTCTCTACCCATAAGGGTAGTTACCCTTTGCTTTAGTCTAAATTTAGAGTTGTACAATTCAACCAATGTGGCTCTATTTTCCTCAGAAAGAGGAGAACCAATCTTCTCCAATGCATATTCTTTTATCTTTCCTTCTTCAATTCCTTCTTGTCTTCTATTCACTAGGATATTCCATAGATCTTTAGGAATTTTATTCTCAATGTTTTTCACATCAACTTCCAAAATAATAATGTATTTAATAATTTCCTCAATAATGGTAGCCTTATCCACCTCATTTACTTTACCATACAAGGTTGCAGTTTCTACAGGCATGTCATGCTATGCCATCCCATTAACAAGTGCTTCTACCTTCATGGGATTGTGAGGTTTTTTCAAAGATGTTTCCTTTTGCTTCTTCTTGACATCCGGGTCTTCTTTACATTTCTACCTTCTTCTTTTTTGAAGATTCCTACTTGGTGGTTTCTTTCTTCTTCTCTTTCATGTGTATTACAAATGATCCTTCTCTTTCTCTATCTTCTCTTCACTATATCTGTCAATAACATCAAATATTTTTCTTTTCACACTAGCTTCACCTTGTGAAGCTTCACTCTTCCTTTTGCAGACCAACTGTGGTCCTTCTTCTTCCTCCTGCTCCTCCTCCTCCTCCTCTTCTTCTACATTAACACTCACATTATTTTCTCTAAAGGCCTTTTTCTTTGGTCTTCTCTTTGTAGGGGTTATAGGTGGTGCTACTAGAGTAGCTTTCTTATTCTCTAGCCTAGTCATGTGCACAACCGAAGGGGATTTATCCTTCATCAAAGGACTATCTATTGATTTCATTTTCTCTCCAATAGGTTTCTTAGTCCCATAGGACTTCTAAATAATAGGAGGGGTGGTAGAGGTTCTACGAGATATTCTTGTGCTTCCAGATCCTCCTACAACACTTGATTCTCCCTTAAATTCTTCTCTTGCATGTTGCACTTGTTCCTTTGAGATGCCCATTTCCTTTGCAAACTTATCAACCATCTTTCTAACCTTCTTCTAAATTGTTGGTTTCTTTTTCTCCATATTCACCTCCAAAGACTTTTCTTCAGGTGTGTTATACATTGCCTTAGTTATATCCTTTGGACTCTTCAACAAAATTTTAGCTAAACCAGTAATCTCTTTTTCAATGACCTCATATCCCAATGTAGGGATCCACACAATCCTTGGTTCAATTGCCTCCATCATGCACTCATTTTTTGACACTAGGAATGTGACATCATTTTTATATTTCTCTACCATTTTCCTTAGAATTTTGTCTCTCTCATGTATCCTCTTCTGAAAAATTTCAAAGAAAGCAGCAAGAGAATCCTTTGTGACCTTTTTACAAAGGTGGATAAACATGGCAAGAAAATTCCCTTATCATATTCTTGAAAATAAATTTGTTCACATTTTCACCCAAAACCTAAACAATGAATTAGCCTTTCACCTAAGAATTCAATGTGCTAGTACCTTTGATGAGATCATTGAAAAGGGAGTGAAAATTGAAAAATCTCTCATTACTAAGGGTATTATGAAAAATTCTAAATATCATAATGATAACCCTTCAATATTTAAATACAAGTCAATAATTTGGACCAGAAACAAGAACATTGTCAATGATGGTGTGATAGATGCAAAAAATAGTTCAAAAAGTTCAGTTCCTACCATATAATTGGCAGAAAAAATCTTCAAAATAATCAAGGTGGTAGAATACTACCTAGGAAAAATAATTCTAGTAAAAGACAATACACTCCTTTAGGGTAATCTCTTGAATTTGTATTGAAAAAATTGGTCCAAGCTAAAGTTATCACCTTACCAGAAGTGAGGAATCAAGAACCAACAATTGAACCTCCATGGTGCAAAAAAAATATATTATGAATACCATAGGATCAAAGGGAATAAGGGTGATGTTGGCATAGAAAATACACCTTTAATTAATGATTATCTCAAGATATTCAAGAATCATGTCCCTGATCATGGAAAAGAGGAACCTTTGAATAGAATAACAATTCTAAAGAAGCCAACTATGCTATCATCCCTTATGATTACACAATATCTCATCTAGGGGAGGATTTTCCTTGTGTCTCTATCTTAACCCCTTTAAAAAAATCCTAAATGTGTCATAACTACATGTAGGGGTAAATCAAACCTTCAAGGGGATCAATCTACATGATCTTCCAAATTTGACTATAACCTCTTGGATCACCTAACGAAAATCCCAACACAAATATTCATTCTAGAGATTTTAAAAATATCCCTCACATATAAGGAAATCCTAAATAAGGCCCTTCAAGAGTATTTCGTACCTAAATACATAAATATTTCCTAATTTCAAGTCATGGTTGGACACATTTCATCTCCTCATCATTTTGTTTTTACTGAAAAAGACCTTTCTCTTGATAATCCATCTCATAATGAGGGCTTATATCTTGAAGTATTCATTCATAGGCATAAAATCAAAAGGGTCATGATCGATGGTGGAGCAGGCATAAACATTTGTACTCTCTAGCTATTAAAATAGTTAGGATACTCTAATGGTGTCATTTATTCTAAAAATAAAATAACCATAAAAGTTTATGATGATGTTGAGTGTGAATCTAAAGGAATAATAAAATTCTTAATTCAATTTGGCTCTGCTATAGTGGATATCATTTTTCAGGCCTTAGACCTTGATCTCCTATACAACATCCTTATTGGTCTTCCATGGATACTATTGTTCCTTGCACTGACACCACATTTTTTCCTTGACAAACAAGGACCCCCTCTTTTCTTTTTGCATCTCATCGTTTTCCTTCTGTCTTTCTTTTCTCTCTCTCTCTCTCTCTTCCTTTTTCTTTCCCTTTCCCTCTTTTCTCTTCCCTTCTTTCCTAATTTTCTTTCCTTCAAGTATCTTTTCGAGATTCGGGAAATCAACTTCTTCATATTGGTATACTAAGAACGCCAGGCTCGATCCTCGACCGCTATCTTTGTGCTTGACATTTGTTTCATCTTTCACCCTTTGACTTTGAACTTTGTGTGTCGAGTGTTTCTCATGCTAAATGTTTGATCCTTGAGGCCCAATGACAGTGACATCTTTTCACCTCAAGCCCCGCACGTGTCATATTGCTCGCTCAAATTAATTGCACTGACAACAAGTTTTAAATGCACCATTTAATACAATTAATGATACCACCAAAAGAATTTAATCAAGTTTTGAGGCCTCATTTTTTATATTTACAATTTTCTATCATGGTCAAGAGCTTTGCCAATTTCATTAAAAGCTTCTATTGTGAATTTGAACTTCTATTCTCTCGTGTGATTGTTGGTTTGCACTTGTGTTGTTGTGTGTCAACTAGGTGTGGTTTCTTGTGTTTACTTGTTTGGCTAGTGAGTTTTTTCAGTCGTTGTGCATGCTCGTTTTCTATTTTGGGTTTTTGTGTTGCTAGTTCTTACTCATGCTTCCTTGGTGTGTTCATTATTGGTTTAAGTTTGTTTTCCTACCATCTGGTTTGTGGTGTTTGTTCGTGCTTCTATTCACACATTCGCCTCTAGTTCGTGGTGTTCTTTTTCCCCCTCCCACATAGTTTTTCTAGGTAGTGATGGGCAAGGTCATTGATGTCACAACTTGCATCATTTAATCAATTATTTATCGAACCAGGTGTGTCTTAGAGAAATATGCGATAAGGATAGTTGTTACCCAGATTCTTTGGGGGGGTTTTGCACTGTAAAAAATGACTTCAGGTATCGATTTTCCTACTTCAGGAGCTTTCAGGAGCTTTCAAGAGCTCTCAGGAGCTAAATTGTAGCGACTGATTCCTAAGGTTTAATTCTATCTTATTTTCTAATTTAAAATCCTGTTGACTTATTTTTGACTTTATTGAACTTGATTTAGACTGATTCATGGAGACAACTAATGATTACTTTAATCCTTATTTTAAAACACGAAATCCAAATTAATTCTATTTTTCTTTTAAAAGTAATCCATAATTAATTGCTGGAAATTAAACACTATTTATGAACAAAAATGAATTGCGAGGAAATGACGATTACTCTAGAAAACATAAAGACTAATCTCCATGAGCATATTTTCAACAAACTCCAACTTCATCTTTCCATAAGTTCCTATCATCACTTCTAATGAAACTTAATAAATAAACACCAAACTTAACTACTTTGAACAACATCTAAATCCAATTAATATGATAAACCTTATAATGATTTCAACAACTTAATCTAACCATAACAAATTGAAACTTAAAAAGAAATTCAAGTAGAAGTAACTATCCAAAATTAACATTCACTAAGTCAGAAAATGATTTAACAACTTAACAATTTAGAATTAACATCTACTTCGGTTTTAATATGAATGAATCAGAAATAGAATAACTTAACAAAATACCAACACAGATCATTCCAAAGGTTGAGCGGGCCCTGCTCTTCCTCAGGTAAGATCCCTTAACACCATGATTGAATTAACTCCTTGCTTTCATTTCCATTGATCAAAAGTAGAACAAAAAACAAAGTATTGCTGTTGAATTACAAAAATATGATTGAAATTATCTAACTCCTAACTAAAACCGAAACATGGATATTTATAATAATTTCCTTATTAGATTTCTAACATGGCATTAACTGCCAAGACTTAAGGCAATCAAACTAAAGATTACAATCAAACTAAAACATAATTGAAACTGGACTAAAGAGAACTATGCCAGATTGGTGCTGGAAGTAGAACTTCCATAATCGACTATAAAGAAGTCGATTTGGACTTGAGTGATTCATCATCCAGCAGGGCCCATCTATGGCATATTCATCCATCATGATTAAATAGAGAGTTGAACCACATCATCAATCTTTAAAATACCCTATTCAAAACCCTTAAGAAAAGGATAACAATTATGGTAGTAAAAGATCAACGCAACATAATTATCTCAGCTAATATCATCATAAAGTAACACAATTAACATAAACCATTAATTCAAATATATCCTCTAATTTAGCTAAAAATAAAGAAAAATAAGTAAATATGTTAATCTATATAATCTACCACTAGTCATGTCAATTAACAAAAATAAGTATTCTGATGCTCTCATCATTTCTTCCCCACTTTTTCTGGACCATGTCCTAATGGTTTCTCATCAAGAATTATGGTGTTCTCTTTTTCCTTGTTCAGTGCCTCCATCCAAATGCAGCAGTCGAAAAATCCTTCCCTGTATTGGTCTGGTAATTTTCTATGGAGTGCAAAACCATGGTTTTGTCTTATCTTTTCAAACCATGGTCTTAACACTCCATCAAGTACATTTGTTGTTTCTTTGAGCTTTGGTGCGGGCATAATGATTGTCGGCATTCTGAATCTCATGCCGACCCATAATTATTTTTGCTACTAAATCAAGGTGATGAAATGTCTGACTCTGATCAAACTCCAGCTAATATTGTTTGGACTTATTGGCTCCATTCTTCTGACTGTATCAGGAATGAGCTGATACCTTTCCTCACAGGACTGTAGTGCTAATGGGGGAAGTGTTCCCTCAACATTCTAGAATGTAGCAATACTATCAAGCAAGTTTGAAACATAAAGAGGATTAACTTGATTAATCCTTACCACTGATCGTACTGCTTTGATATATTTTCCAGCATGAGGCATTTCGGGTCTCATTGGTAACCCATAACTTCTCTGAGCCTCCTTATATTTGTCCATTCTACTTGACCATTCTATATGTTTTTGCATTAAAGAGACAAATGATCTGATTTGAAGCTCACCAACATAAATATTCAACATAGAGTCATCATTGTCTCCCATTAAAAATCCATGTTGGTAAAACTCACACATTAAATTTTGAATGTTAGGGTGGCTATTAAAGTAGTCCTGCAAAAAATCCTTATCCTTATGATAATCTAGGCTTCTTCCTAAAATTAATTGATTCAACTTCCATTCTAGAACCTTTCTCTAAGAAACAAAGCATACATCCCAGCTGGTTTTCTCATGCAAAGCATCGCATAACTGATTTATGCCACTTGCTCAAGTCTCCTTTCAATCTCATTTTTTTCTTTTTCTAACCTCTGTACCTACTCTTTGAACACTTTATTTTCTTCCTTAAATTTCAAGGTTGTCAATGAGATATATCTAGATTGGGATGAGAGAGGAATATCCGATGGAATGGAAGGAATATAAAAAATAATGGAAGGAAGAGCAAGGTATCACGGTGGAGCTGTGGAAGCAGAGGCTTCTTGCACATACAACCACATAGATTGTTGTTTTAATTTCTCTTCCTTTTGTTGCAATTCTTCTTTTAATTTTGAAATTTCTTCAGTATTTGCTAATGCTTGCACACTAGCTTGTTGCAGGGCATCCTCTACTTTACTCAATTGTTCTCTAAACCTTGCTTCATTTTGTTCAATTTTCCTTTCCATTTCTTGAGTTTTGCTAAAAGATTGTTGCAATTCTTCTTCTTTTCTTCTCAATTTCTCCTCAAGGAATTGCATGTTTTTCCTTTCTTGTTCCAATTCAGCTTCTAATCGAGACATTTTCATAGCCCTCAATAATTCTTTAGTTTCTAACTCCACTTCATTCAATTTTTCATGGGATTCTTCTTCTTCAATCAACAGTTCTTTTCCTTTTCTTTGCTCAATAATTGGAGGAGGTGTAGGGGATCTCACAGTTTCCTCTTCTTCAAATTCCCTAGATGCTTCTTGCTCTTCGGTTTGTACTTCAAACTCTTTAGTAGAGTCATGGATTTCAAAAATAGGGGGTCTTTCAGGAGTCGACATTGGGTCTTCAAGAGGACTTTGGGGCTGCTCAGGAGATTGTACTGGTGTACGAGTTTCTTCATGGCCTACAACAGTTTCTTTTGGAATTTCTGAAATAGGGGTTTGAACTTTAGGTGTTTCTTTAGGGGTGGACACTACGGTCTTAGCATGGCTAGGGTTTTCCTCATGTACTTCTTTCTTCCTCTTTTTGGAACTAGTACAACCTACCCTAGAGAATTCTTGTGATTTTCTTTTCCCCCTTTTCTTAGATGATTCTCCTTTCTCAATTCTTGGCTTTTTAGTTGCGGGTCCCCTTGTGGGTTTCCCTTTTGGATTTTCTATAGGCACAGACAAAAATTCTAACCAGCCTTGCTTCCCAGTTTCTTTTTTTAAGAAATGGTGTTTAATTATCAAATGTATTAATCCATGGTATTTTATAGAAGATTCCCCCCTAGCCTTTACTCTCAAAATCATGGAAGATTTTTTCTAGAACAAAAACACTGGCAGATTTATCCTAACAGAAGGTTTTGTTTGACCATACCTCAAATGTATTAATAACCGCATTCTAAGACCCAATATCGTGCCATACTGTCTGTCACAGGTGAATAACTTCATGAGCCATATCGCAACAATTCTCCATGGCTCGTCCAAACTATTATGAGCTATTCCACGCTAGTCTCCTTTATGCATTTAAATTTTTGGCCTTCTTTTTGGCTCCTGGTGAAATGAAGCTACCAATTTCTCAAATTTAACCTGACCTTTGTTAACCAGTTTTCCCTCAGCTGGGATTCCAAAAATTTCACTTATAATTTCTGGAGTGACTTCAATCTCCCCTTACTCTGGTGACATTCACATTAAAGTTTCTCACAAATTCCCCAACCATTTTTGGCTAGAAACCTTCATACTGCATTACAAAATTCAGCCACCCAACTTCTTCTAACAATCTTTTGGTTTTAGAGTCAAGATTGAAGTTCTCAGGCTCAAATTTTCTCTTATTCCCCATCTCCCTCTATCAACAATGGAAAACTTCTGCAATGGCAGACTTCATTGGCAGACTTTAACTGGCAGTCTGAATTACTTACCAAAAATGTGGAATGATTTTTTTCTTGATTTGGGAGCATCCAATTTGAAAATGACATGATGTGCCATTAACTTTCTACATTAATTTCCTTTACTGCTCTGGACGATTCACACTCCACAACATCAAGCTTGCAAATCAATTTGCAAGGTTGGCGATGTTCATTACACATGTCAATATGTACTTGGGAGGATTTTTGAAAAGACAACCAAATGATGAAAAGATCCGTTATCATTGACTGATATCATCCAATGTCACATCATTCCTTACACCAACCATTCACTGCTTTTTGAAATGATTAAAAGTTTATTTATTATCATAATTAATTAACAGTATGGCGGAGATGTCTAGACTTATAAATATTTACCTATTTTAAATTAGTCTAACTACCTTAGAAAATAATATTCAAAAGTAATATTCACATTAAATGTGCACCTTAATTTATTTCAAGCCTTTGAGTTCTTGAGGAGCCTTCAAGAGCTCTTAGGAGCTTTAGAATTAAATGAGTTGAGAGCCTTCGAGATCGTCAGGATTTTTAGGAGTGCTTCAGGAGATTTCAAGAGCTCTCAGGAGCTTTGGAACTTCAGGAGTCTTCAAGAGCTATTGAGCCAAACGAAGTCTTTAGAATCCTCAGTCTTTAGGAGCCTTCGAGAGCTTTTTGGAGTTCTTCAGGAGTTAACTTAGATAGACCGCTATTTGTTGGTTTTCAATCATCTCTTTTTTTTTTGAAAGAAAACTGCCATTTGTTGGTTTTCAATTTACTTCCATTTTTCTCAAGGAAAACCACCATTTGCTGGTTTTCAATTTACCCTGTTTATTCATGCTTTCCTCATAGGTTTAGAGACCTTCTCTCATGGAAGAAATATCTTCCATGAGAAAATTTTCAATTATGTCTTGTAGATCATCTAAAAATTCTTCCTTTGATGCAAGCTTATGATATGTTTTGAGACAATGACCATTCACTAGCATAACTCTCTTTTCTCCATCAATTGGTACTAATTGGACAACTCCATTTTCAAATATCTGATCTATCTCATAGGGTCCTAACCATATTATATGGAACTTCCCCTTAAAATCTTCAAATTTGGAGTCAAATAACAATGCCCAATCTTTTGCTTTGAACTATCTAGACACAATATGTTTATCGTGCCATTCCTTCCTTTGCTTTTGAATCACCTCTATATGTTGAAGTGCCTCCATTCTCATTTCATCAAGTCTATTAAGCTACAAAATTATGCTTTTCTCTACTTCTGGTAGATCAATTCCAATTTCTACTGATGTCTTCAATGTTTTTAATTCAAATTCAATTGGCATAACTGGTTTCTTTCCATACACTAGTTCATAAGGAGAAAATCCAATTGTTGTTTTCCACGTGGTATTATAGGCCCACACTGCTTCATCCAACCTATCTACCCAGTCTGTCTTCCTCAATGAATTTTTTTTGTTAGAATATTCTCTAATTCTCTGTTAGTAACCTCCACTTGTCCATTCGTCTAAGGGTGATATGGAAAATATTTTCTATGAGTCATCTGGTATTTATGCAAAAATGCTTCCATCATTATTGATACAAACTGTGGTCCTTGGTTTGAAACAATTTCTCTGGGTGCACCAAATCTCTGTAGAATTTGCTTGGACAAAAAATATGCAACCTTATCTTTATTTGTTGCTATTAATTCCTTCACCTCAACCCATTTTGTTGCATAATCAGTACAAACAAGGATGTAACATTTCCCTCTTGAAGGTGGATCGACAGGTCCCACAAAATTGATGCCCCATTTTTCAAATGGTTCCAGAGTTATTTGCGGTTGAAACGACATCTCCATGGTCAGCATGGGTCTATCCATCCTTTGTCATTCATCACAGCGTGCGACAAAGAATGAAACATCCTTTGTCATTGATGGCCAAAATTAGCCAACTCTTAAGATTTTGTGAATTGTTCTTACTATTAAATAGTTTCCTCCTTCAGGCTCATGATGGTAGGCGTGTACATCATAAACATCTAACTTAGATACACATCTGCATAAAACATGGTTAGGGCATAATTTAGACAAAAGAGCATTAATCCACTGAAATCTAGAACTTTCACGAATTAACCTCTTTTTTTGTTTCTGACTAAAGTGACTTGGACATTTTCCTGTTACAAGGTAATTTTCCAAATTATAAAACCATGGTGGATGAATTGATATAGAAAATAGATGTTCATCTCGAAATGTATCATCCAATGGTTCTTGATTATCCTGTGAAACAATTTTTGAAAGAAATTTAGCAACAACATTGTCTTTTCCAGGATTATCAATGATAGTAACATCAAATTCCTGCAACAATAGTAACCATCTAATGATACGTCCACCTACTACAACCTTGTTCATCAAATGTCTAATTGCAACATGGTCTATATGTACGTAAACTTTGTAACCTATAATATAATGCCTGCATTTGTTTATTGGATATACTACAACTAAAAATTCCTTTTCTGTTGTATAATTTCTTTTTGCAGGATTTAAATTTTTACTAATGTAATAAATTGCATGCATGACATTATTGTCATATATTTGTCCTAACACTGCTCTAATAGCTAGATTGGATGCATTTGCATGTATATGAAATGGCTCTCCCCAAACAGGTCCTTTAATGATTGGAGAAGTTGTTAAGGCTATTTTGATTGTCTCAAAATATTTTTGACAATCTTCAATCCATACAAACTCCTCTTCTTTCTTGAGCAGGGTAAATAGTGGTGATGCAATTTTACTAAATCCTTCTATAAATCTTCTATAATACCCAACATGACCAAGAAAAATTCAAACTCCTGTTTGGTTCTTAGGGATTTCAATGTTCTGTATGATCTCAACTTTCTTGGGATCAACCTTTATCCCCTCTTTTGAGATGTGATGTCCCAAAACAATGCCCTCTGTCATCATAATAGAACTTTTTTCATGGTTGAGTGATAATCTGTGATCCTTACATCTTTGTAAGACCTTTTCTAATTTTTGGAGTGCCTCATCAAATGTTTTGGCATGGACTGTAAAATCATCCATATAAATTTCAACACAAGAAGTGGTGAAGTCTGCAAAAATGGCTAGCACTGCTCTATGAAATGTGGCAGGTGCATTACATAGTCCAAATGGTAAGACTCTATATGAGTATGATCCCCAAGGACAAGTAAAGGTAGTTTTGTCTTGATCTTCAAGGGCTACTTGGATCTGGTTATATCCACTGAAGCCATAAAAAAAGAGAAGTAGTTGCTGCCTGCTAGGTTATCTAGTACCTGATCGATGAATAGCAATGGGAAATGGTCTTTCTTTGTGGCTTTATTCAATTCTTGATAATCGATGCACACCAACCATTTACCATTCTTCTTTGGAACAATAACTAGTGGAGAAACTCACTGACTATCAAAGATTGGGTATATGAACCCTACTTTGAGCAGCTTCTCTATTTCTTTTTTTACAATGTCACGAAGAACATGATTGATACGCCTTTGTCCTTGTTTGATTGATCTTACATCTTCTGTGTAAATGTGGTGACTACATATTGAAGGATGGATCCCTCTCATATCCATATATTCCCAAGCAAACGCTTCAGTGTGTCTTTCTAAAGTGTCTTTCAATTCTTGTTCTTGCATTGGGGATAAGGGTGAATTGATATTGAGAGGTTTATCTCCAGCTACTGTAATCTCTTTGGTGTGTTTGGTGGAATCTATTGATTTATCAACAAGAGTATTCAAAGGACAAGAGTGTTGTCCATGCAATGTTGTTTGACAATTTCCTCTTTCAATTTCTGAAGTTAACTCTTGTTCTTCACATTCTTGAACATGTTCAGTTATAGTAACCATGGCTAACTCTACAATACCATCACCTTCCGACTCTAAATCTTCATCCACCCAAATTTGAGTGCTTGGTTGAATTGACATTTGTGCTGGTGGGTAGAGTGACAATTCTTTTTGTTTTTGACCATTTGATATGATCATGCTTCTAGTTCTACAATCAATTAAAGTGACAGTAGTAGCCAACCATGCCTAAGATGATTGGATATCCATAATCTTTCTTTTTGGCTTTAAGAACCAAAAATTCAACTAGATAATCCCATGTGTCTATGGTAACCATGATTTCTTCTATTATACCTTCTGGTTTTGTGGTAGATTGGTCAACTAACTGTAGAACAATTGTTGTTGGTTGAATAGTTGTCATCCCAAGTTTCTGTATTGTATCAGATGTGATAAAATTTATGGCCACTCCTAAATCAATTAGAAAATTTGATATTTCAATTTCATTAATACTCAACGTTATTATAGGGCTACCAGGATCATTATATTTCTGTGGAAGCAGTCTTCTTGATAACACATCAGTAAGTTTTGTCCCTACTTGAATTGTTGAAGGAATTTTCTTTTTGCTTCCTGGAGTTTTCATGCAAAGGGATTTAACTAACTGATTTATCTCTAGTATATCTTTGATTGCCTGTAATAGTGGTATCTCAATGTTAATCTTTTTCAACTCTCTAAGAAATTGAGAATCAATTACATTCATGTGATTAGGTGGAGGGATTTCAGGTGTGATTTTATCTTCCTTGAATCTCTAAGGGTAGGTAGCTTGAATGATAGTTTGTTCTTCCTCTAAGGTTTGTTTTTCAGTTGAACTTTCGTTTTCTTCCCCTCTTTCTTGAATTTTCTCTGCTGGTGTAGGTTGCATAGTTCGATTTCTCAACTATATGTCATTAACATCAATAACATTCACATTAGGGGAATTTGCATCATTACGTGTGTTTCGTGGATTGACAACTGATTGAGCTGGCATTTGAGGTTGGTTCACCTGATCATTGAGAGGATTAGGGGCATTAAGTGCTGGAGGTGTTTTCCCCCAGGGGCATTTTTGTCCCTAATTTTTCCATGGTTGGAATTGGTTTTGATTTTGTTGCTATGAGGACTAATTGGCTTGCCACTGTGGCTACTGATTCCATTGGGGATTCATCTATTCAGGTTGATTCCAATAAGTAGGTGGTTGATATTGAAGGGTCCATTGGTTCTAGTTTTGCCAAGGGTTTTGACTCCAGTTTGGCGTGGAACCATATTGTCTCTGATTAGAATTGTACCTTGAGTTTTGAGGCCTTTGATCAACATAATTAAACTCTTCTTCAATTACTGGTGGTTTCTTTAGATTTCTTTTTATTCCAGCCAAAAGATTACAGGAACCTGTTGAGTGTGATTTTTCATAAATCTCACAGATCTCAATTTGATTTAATGGACATTCTCTCAAAAGGTGTTTTCCCCTACATTTGGAGCAATAAATTGACAATGGTTTAGTGCTCCTCTTGTCTCCTTGCATGCTGAGATGTAGAAGTAGATCAGTCTTCATGTTCGCTAATTCCTCCATTACCTCTAATACATCAGTGGTATTAGCCTTGTTTCTTCTGGAGTTTCTAGTCCCCACTCTAGTTCTAGAGTAGTTCCTATAGATCTCCACAATGTCATCCAAGGAGAGCTTGTTAATGTCTCCCTTTCCCATTAGATTCAAGGACTCTCTTGACTCATCATCAATACCTCTCAGGGAAATTATCTTGCTAATTTCATTATCCAACCCATTAGTACACCTTTGATGCACAAATTGGAACCTATCAACATAGTCTTCCAGACTTTTGTCCTCCAATTTCCTCATTTGAAACAATTCCTCCTTCCTATCCCTTACTCGACAGTAATCTTGGTATTTGTCCAAGAATTCGGTTTCCATTTGCTGCCAAGTTCTAATTGTTCGTGATCCTAAACCCATGAACCATCTTAAAGCTGATTCTTTCAAAGTAGAAGGAAACAACTTCAACTTCTGATTATTTGTTGCATAATCATAGGTTTGGCATAAAATTTTGAATTCAAATAGGAATTGATTAGGGTATTTTGAAGTCTTTCCCCTAAAGTTAGGTAGAATCGAGGGTGAAATGTTCTTCATAGGAGGTTCATCAAGCCGTCTTTCAAGATTGATAGGACTTGAAAAGGTCCTATTTGCTGGGGGACGTTCTGGTTGGTCACCCATTTCTTCTCCTGTAAATGAATTTCTATTTTATTCTTGATTTTCAATTGGATTTTCTTGATTATTTTCTTGATTTTCGATCTGGTATTGTTGAACGTCCTGTTCCTGATGAAAATTAATAATTCTACGAAAATCAACGTTTCGTGGAAGAAACCTTCCTAGATGGTCTTTGTTTCCTCTCATCCACAATTCAGATCTCTCTTCCTTATCAACACTAAGGCTTCACACTAAATAGCTAGATCTTTTAAGTATCCCCGACAACGACACCAAAAATGATGGGCAAGGTCGTTGATGTCACCACTTGCATCATTTAATCAATTATTTATCGAACCGGGTGTGTCTCAGAGCAATATGCGATAAGCATAGTTATCACAAATTCTTTGGGGGGTTTTGCACTATAAAAAGTGACTTCAGGTATTGATTTTTCTACTTCAGGAGCTATCAGGAGCTATCAGGAGCTCTTAGGAGCTGAACTGTAGCGACTAATTCCTAAGGTTTAATTCTATCTTAGTTTCTAATTTAAAATCCTATTGACTTATTTTTGACTTTATTAAACTTGATTTAGAAAAATTCATGGAGATGAATAATGATTACTCTAATCCTTAATTTAAAACACGAAATCCAAATTAATTCTATTTTGCTTTTAAAATAAATCCATAATTAATTGCTGGAAATTAAACACTATTTAAGAACAAAAATGAATTGCGAGGAAATGATGATTACTCTAGAAAACATAAAGACTAATCTCCACGAACATATTTTCAGCAAACTCCAACTTCATCTTTCCATAAGTTCCTATCATCGCTTCTAATTAAACTTAATAAATAAACACCAAACTTAACTACTTCAAACAACATCTAAATCCAATTAATCTGATAAACCTTATAATGATTCCAACAAATTAATCTAACCATAAAAAAATGAAACTTGAAAAGCAATTCGAGCAGAAGTAACTATCCAAAATTAACATTCACTAAGTCAGAAAATGATTTAACAACTTAACAATTCAGAATTAACATCTACTTTAATTTTAATACGAATGAATGAAAAATAGCATAACTTAACAAAATACCAACACAAGATCGTTCCAAAGGTTGAGCGGGTCCTGCTCTTCTTTAGGTAAGATCCCTTAACATAGTGATTGAATTACCTCCTTGCTTTCATTCCCATTGATCAAAAGTAGAACGTAGAACGGTATTGAATTACATAAATCTGATTGAAATTATCTAACTCCTAACTAAAACTGAAACATGGATATTTATAATAATATCCTTATTATCTTTCTAACATGGCATTAACTGCCAAGACTTAAGGAAATCAAACTAAAGATTACAATCAAACTAAAATAGAACTGAAACTGGACTAAAGAGAACGATGCCAGATTGGCGCTGGAAGTAGAAGTTCCGTAACCGACTATAAAGAAGTTGATTTGGACTTGAGTGATTCATCATCCAACAGGGCCCATTTATGGCGTATTCATCCATCATGATTAAACAAAGAGTTTAACCACATCATCAATATTTAAAATACCCTGTTCAAAACCCTTAAGAAAAGGATAACAATTATGGTAGTAAAAGATCAATGCAACATAATTACCTCAGATAATATCATCATAAAGTAACACAATTAACATAAACCATTACTTCAAATATATCCACTAATTTAGCTAAACATAAAGAAAAATAAGTAAATATGTTAATCTATAATCTACCGCCAGTCATGTCAATTAACAAAAATAACAAGCCTTTTAAACATAAAATGCTTTAAATTAAAGTATTTTGATGCTCTCATTAGGTAGGGTGAAAAATTCTAGTAGAATTTTATATTTCCTCACTTCTCTTGGATTATGTGTGTTGGGTTTTCTCTTGTCGGTGTCATTTTTGTTGAAGATTTTGTAATTTTTGGATTTTTTATTGTGTTTGAGTTTTTTTTTCATCAACATTTCAGACCACACTCAGTGATCCATCATCTCCTTTGCTCTCTATCATCCTAATGATGGATCACTGAGTGTGATCCGAAACGTTGATGAAAAAAAAAAACTCAAACACAATCAAAAATCCAGAAATTACAAAATCTTCAGCATTATGGATTGTGGAAATCTCATAGCATTAGTCATTTTTGTTTTTTAAAACTTGATTTGGCCTTTTTTGTTTTCTTGTATTTTCCTTTCTTGCTTTGTGCCATTTTTGTTTTTTGTATTTTGATCTTTTTCCTTCGCTAGATCAATTTTTACTTTGGCACGTTGATCAGGGAAAATTATGATGTCATCAAGTTCATGTTGTACCTTGACCTTGTTGAGGTTTTCCTTGCCTTGGTGGTTTTTGAATCAACCTATAGGGCATCGGGTGTTAGATGGTCAACTTACTCGTTAAGCTGATGATTTGACAAGATATATGATGAGTGTTTGAGCCCTGATTCCCAATCTTTACCAAGAAATTGCAATTATTCATTAACAAATGTTCGAACTTTGGGTTTTGGTTCAATGTTATATTGAGAAATGAATAAATGATAGACCAAAATTACGAACTCTAAAATTTAAATCTAAGACTTAGCAAAAAATCCTTAAACCCTCTTTTGGGTATCATCAATCGAACATGTCATTTACATAATTTCTTATTGAGGTAGAAGAGTAAGAGGTATTCCTGATCCTTGATATCTCATACAAACACTTAGCAAAATTTATTTATTTTGAGAACCCTTTCGGGGCATCGTCGATCGGGTGAGTTGTTTACATTATTTCTTATTTAGGTAGAAGGTGTCAAAAAGACCCAACCCCCAATCCCTGAAACCATAGTGAAAATAAAATTTTCCTTATTCAGATGAATAATTTTGAAAATATCCCTTTTTGAGAAATCTTAGAGAAAGTAAAGAAGAATGATTTTTGGATTTTGGGCTTCGTGAGTTCCATTTATCAGATGCCCAACTCCTTAGACAAAAATTAAATAACATCCTTGATTCCAAACTCTCAATAGTTTTGAAATCTTTTGGATGTCGTTAATCAAACATACCTTGTAAGTATGATGAAACACTAATGCCCGACTCCTAAGCATATTGCAATCAAGTATTTGAACCTCGCTAGTTAGTGTTTTCACTTAACAATGATAGTGTGATTGTAATTATAGTATAGGTTAAATACACAAGATACAAATTAATTTATGACATATTTAACCACCTAAGCTACAATCCCAATGAGATGTTCAAAAGCTTCAAAAACTGAGAAACCATTAAACTAAACATGAAATAAACACGAAAGCTTAAAATAAACCTAATATAGAACTCCAAAGCTTATCCCATTGGGGGAGTGGTGTCGTATTGATATGGAATAGCGACCCTTTGCCAATCCCTTGGATAAAATGAGCAATTAACCAAACTCCATTGTTGAAAACTAAGCTAAAATTGATAAAATGATGCTATGGGTGGATGAAAAGGATGAAAAAGCTTGATAATGGTGCAAGTTTGAATAAAGATAGTATTCAAACGGGTAGCATAACTTTTTTTGATGGAAGTGGATCCATTTTTCTCCAAATGGTGAGGTATTTGTAGGAGAGAAAATGAAGAATCAATGGTCAAGATGAAAAACATCAATTAATGGTCAAAATGGAATCAAGGGTGAAGGCATGGATCAAGGATTCTCATCAATGGATGAGAATCAAAGATCACATGGATCAAAGAAACCATCAAGGGATCACAATGATTCAAACAAACACACTTTGTAACAACTTTGAAAGTTTGTTACAAAGTTTGTTAGGAAAGAATATTCCATTTTTTGGAGCCAAATAGGAGAATATTCCTTTGGAATATTCCCTATGCAAGTGGTTGGGTGAGGAAAATTAGTAATTATTAATTAAAACAGTTTTAATTGTGCAAGTTGAGGAATATGAGGATTATCATTAAATAATTAGTTTATTTAATGAGAAGGGGATGCAAATGACATTTAATTAAATAATTTAGGATTATTAAATTAAATGAGAGGACATAAGGTGTCTAAATCAAATAGTTTGATTTATTCAATTAAATAGGATGAGAGGGTAGGAATTAACCTAATTAAATTAATTAGATTAATAAATGAAAATGATGCATTTAATTAAATAACTAGACTTATTTAATCAAACGGGTGAAAAGAGGATGAATTTGAGGATGAAACAATGTTAGTATATTAGATTCAAGTGTGTAATACCATTTGGGACAATTTTAAGTGACTGTATTTTTCCCCTCTTTGAAGCGAGGTACCTATTATGTTGGTTCAAAGACTGACACTTTTTGGATTAATGATGTGGCTTAGATAAAAAATTTAAAAATTCTTGATTTTTTGGATGCCCCACTTTGCCCCAATGGAAGGAATAAGCTGGCACCTTGCACCCTTGAGAGATCGGGTGAAAATTTGGAATTTTGGGTTCATCTCTCAACAAATATGGAATATTGATTCGGGTGTGAAAAAGGTTTTGGGATACGAAAAAAAGTTCAAAAACATAAAAAAACATCTCAAAAAAATTTCCCCACAGCACAAAAATTGGAAAAACAAGCTAAAACCTTAGCTTCCCCCTGAAATTAGGGAAAAAAACCCTAATTTTTTGGCATAATAGATGTGAAAGGGTCACATTCAATTCATTTGCACTCTTTACTTCTAGCGAATTGCTGCTCTTGAGCTCTGACACCCTGGCGAGATGGCACAACGTGAGCTTCCCACACACCTTTTCGACCAGGTTTGAGAGTTCCAATGTCGAGAAGACGTAGGAACTCGGGTATGTGCTTCAAAACTTTCCTTGATTTATGCATTTTTGTGCATTTATTAGGGTTTGAAATTAGGTCTTTTAGGGTGTCGCTGTATCACGACACATTTTGAATGGTCGGCGTTGCTATTGATTTAATAGCGATGAACTTTGTTCTTAGTGACACATCAATCAATTTTTGTTTGGCGACACACTTAGGCCCAAGTAATGCATGTTTTGAATAGCAATGCATTGAGGGTTTTTGGTCTAGCGATGCTTACTAATTGTACCTACACACCTTTTGTATAGCGATGCACCAATGTTTTTTGGTACAGTGACGTGGGAAAATATCAACACGCTATTGAGATATAGCGACGCATGTTGCAAAATAGCGACGTGTCTTGCAAAATGACAATGTGTGTTGCAAAACAGTGACACACCCCCAAAAGGAATATAGCAACACACTTTGAAAAGAGGGACGCTATTGCAGTTTTAGGATTCAAACACTTAGATTTTAATTAGTTTCTAAATTTTAGGAAAATTGATGTTGTTTGCATGATGCATGTAGGAGGATATTTAGCCTCTCATGTCCTAGGAGTATCAACTTGACCTTTTTTCAGCAACATGTGATTTTAATGTGGAGTAGCAAGAGTACCTGGGAGCCTTAGGGTTAGGATTCATCGCCTATATGCTTGAGATCTGCACTCACTTAGTGATGATGATGACGTTGGTGGAGCGCTAACACAGTGAGACATCATCCTTCCACCTTCCCACTGGAGAGGCTATAGTTACACTTGAGAATGTGCGAATGATTTGTGAATTTCCATTCATAAGGAGTAGGTCATATATGACACAAATTTCAGGATGGATGCATGTTATGAGCTATTGCGATTAGATGATATCATTCTACTAAGCTCCCAAATTGATCTGGATCTATACCAAGGACAAGTTTCAACTTTTAGACTGGTTGTAACTGCCTTGATTTCTAGTATGATTGCCCCAAATTGACAGGGTAGAGGTTTCAGTCTAGGCTGGGGACTAGCCTTGCATGAAATGATTCATAGGATGGTTCAATATGTGTGGGGTCTAGTTATGTTGGCATCTCTATATCACACTATGCATCAAGAGGTTTTCTGCCAGGGGCAGGGCATTGGAGTAGATGATACTCTCTTGCACATCTGGGCATATGAGCATATTGCGGTGCTGAGACCTATGGTGGTATTAGAAAATATAGATTGGGATGATCCCATCATGTACAAATATCGACCAATGATGACTCTACCACATAGGGGCCTATAAGGATCCCTTATTGGAGGAGGTTCAAGATAATATGACTATTTTCAGATGGAGGCCATGCCTTTAGGTACCACCATGGTACGATGATCATCAACAACTATTCTATGCTAGGAAGATCTGATATCTACAGGGTCGAGAGCATACCATGATTGAGCAGTATCTTCTAGACTATGTGGCACGATAATTTGGAGAGATACAAGATGTACTCTCAGATGACTACATAGCAGTGTTTGGTTGGTCACAGAGAGAGGTTGAATGGGTGCCTCAAATTCCATCACAGGTGGCGATAGATAACTTTAGACAACCGGTTCTATGGCTGTGGACATATGATTAGGGGCCACTTGATGCAGAGACCACCTTGGCTTATGATACATGGTGGATGCCTCCTACACAATTGACAGACCCAACAGGGGGATATCCTCAAGGCATAGGCAAAGGTTGAGGTAGAGGTGCAGGAAAGAGGTGGAAAATAGCCTAGGTAGCAGCCTCGACCATTGGATCATGGGCATGGAGACAAGGTTCAATAGGATCAAGGGAACCAGGATCACCGGCAGGTAGAGTAGTAGCCATCAGGGCTGAATCCTTGGGACAAATAGATCTAGGCCCTCATATTTGAGAGGGACTAGTTACAACAATAGTTGCAAGCCATGAAAATTGAGAGAGACCATTAGGTACAGTTGTGACAACAACTAGACTTATAGTTGGCCTAGGAGACTGGGAGATGAAAATAGCTAGAGGTCGTGATAGTAGTGGCACAAGGACATGTAGTTTTTACATGTATGTATATAGAGGCTATCTCATAGGTGGTGTACTACATGACACTATATCATCGAGATGTCCCACGAGAGATGCAACAACCAGATTACTCATAGAGGAGTGGCGTAGTGCTGAGGGCTTCAGATGGTCAACCATCATTTAGATAGCTGAGAGAGCCCAACCACATACATGACCAATTGAGGCATGATGACCGACAGAGCAGGGGATAGCCCATGCTCATTTGTAGACACATTTTTGATATACAACCTAATTTATATATGTATACGCATTCATCAACTCATTTTTGATAGCCTTTTGTAAATGTACTTTCGATGATAGTTACACATTGACTCTGATATTTGTACCATGAAATTCATTTTTAAGATATATATATCTATCTATCTATATATATATATATATGAGATGGCCCGATTTGATTTATGATGTGATGCCCTATGATATGTGATGTAATGCATTTATTTTATGTGTTATGATTATGTATGGATATAATGGATGAAAATGCTAATGTGATGGATGCACTTCTTTATTTATGCTAATGTAATGGACTGATGGTGTAGGAGCACCGGGTTGAGTTTATGCCTCCATGAGGCCATTTTGTAAATTTTGCTTTAGTTTGTGTATGGCTCATGTAATAAGTTCTTTTAGACCATTTTGAATTGGTTTGAGTCTAGTTTAAGTCCTATGAGTTCATTTTGGAGTCATATTGCAAATATTGTAAAAGTTGTCAATTCTTGCAAAAGTTGTTGAATGTTGCAAAAAAAGTGCAAAAGTGGGAATATGAAGGGCCATCTTGTGTAAATGATGTAAGAGGAAGTTGGAAAATTATTGGGAATGATGTTTAATTCATTAAAACACTTTTGTAAATGTTTGGGCAAGGTGGGCCAACAAGGATTTTGAATTTAAATACCAAAACACTCAATTTTCTACATTTTTACACTAAAATCTGTTCAGACAACATTTGGTACAGCTTGAAATTTAACTTTTATGCATTTTAATTTGTTAAGGAGTGAAATAAATATGATATTCAATTTTTCTCATTTGATTTCATTTATTTTTGAGTGATTTATTGCATTTTTACTCAAATCAGCCTTAAAACCCCAGTTTTGAGGGTTTGAGTGAGAAAAAAATGAAGTTTTGAGCCATTCCATCAATAGAAAGGGCTATAACTTGGTTTAATGGAATATTTAGGTGTATTTTTGTGTTTTTTAAGTCTTCAAGAGAAGGGGAGGCAGATTCATGAATATTTGATGATGCCCTAGGTAGAAAATTGCATGTTTGTGGCACAAAATGCATAGAGGCTAGGGTTTGATAAAGAAGCAAAGGAAAAGTGTGGGAAATGGTTTGGTAAGAATAAGAAGACCATATTTGATATGTTTGAAGTGTTGGAGAAGAATATTGAGGCATGGAGCATATATAATCAATAAGTGCCTAGTTGTAGGAGCTTAATTGGGCCTTTGTGCAAATGTAGCAGAAGAGATTTGAAGGATATGTTCCAAAGAAACACTATGAGATTTTAAGATATGTTATAGAAGGGTTTAATGGGTATCCAAATTAGTTTTTAGATTGTGTGTTTGAGTTGTCTTCTAAAAATTATATCAAAATTACCTTATTTGCTGTTGTCATCAAAGCATAGTGGAAGATTATGAGAAAAATCATTTGTTTGAAGTGTTATAATTTGGTTTTACAAAGTTCATTAAATTTGTGTTAGTTTGGAGTCTCCCACTTGCTCTGCATCAATTGGTATTAGATCCCAAAAAGATTTGGGCAAGTGAGTTTTTGGAGTTTATGTGTTGTCTTTTTGCAGGTTGAAGGAAGAACCTGGATGCCAAAAGACTAGGCCAGGGGAAAAAAAAAGGAGCCTAGGTGAGGTATCATGAAGACAATAAGAAGCAAGGTGAAAAAGACTTTCTTGAGGAAGAATAATGGGCGTCTTGTGGAAAATAGTCCGTGGAGACTTGTAGAGTAAGGAGGTACCAGGTAAGATGAGAAAAGAGAAAAGTGAGACAAAGAAGAAGAATGAGAAGGCTAAGAAAATGGATGCTGAGAAAGAGATAGCAGAATTGAAACAAGCCTTGAAAAAAATAAAAAAAAGATATGGAAAGAATAGATCTGGAGTTCCAAATGGAGATACAACTTCTTTAGAGAGAACGACAAGAAAGTGGTTGGAATTTACCCATAAGGAAAAAGGTTACATGGCCTATCAAGAAGATTATTTTGAAGAGGAGAAGGCAAGTGGAGATAATAGAACCTTTGTTGATGGAGGAAGATAAAGAACAAGCCAAGCAAGTTGATGTGATGATAGTTGATAGGGAAGAGTTCATCAAAGTAGAAGAAGAAAAGCACATGGAGGTTGCAACTATTTCAAACCTTGAAGAAAAGGATAATGGACATTCTATTTCAGTTAATTTAGAGGTTCCTAAACCTGAGGAAGCAACAATTGTAGGGGCAAAGCATCATGTGGAAGAGGGGGAAAACAAAACTGAAGAGTTTAAGGATGAGTTGCAAAGGAAGATGGGCAAGTTCAAGCATGCACCTAAAATAAAGAAGAAGAATGGAGGAGGTATATTTGCAGCAAGTTCAACAATGTTTTGAGATGAGGAAGGAATACACAAATTTATTGTTGAGATTACAAGGAAGGATAGACCCAAGTTCAAGATGAAGCAACTACATGTTGAAGTTGACAAATGCAATCAAGGGACATATGTGGAAGTTGCAACTTTACCTTTTTCTTTGTTCTTTTGACAAGTGATCATGGTTGCAGGTTGTGGTGCAGGTTCTCATGTATTTGCATGTCCTCATTCAAGGGACTTGAGTTCTTTTTCCATGGGGAGTATGGTGCAGGAGCACTTGGTTGAGTTTATGCCTCCATGAGGCCATTTTGTAAATTTTGTTTTAGTTTGTGTATGGTTCATGTAATAAGGTATTTTATACTATTTTGAATTGGTTTGAGTCTAGTTTAAGTCCTAGGAGTTCATTTAGGAGTCATATTGCAAATATTGTAAAAGTTGTCAATTCTTGCAAAAGTTGCTGAATGTTGCCAAAAAAGTGCAAAAGTGGGAATATGAAGGGTAAAATTGTGTAAATTATGTAAGAGGTAGTTGGAAAATGATTGGGCATGATGTGTAATTCCTTAAAAAACTTTTGTAAATTTTTGGGCAAGGTGGGCCAACAAGGATTTTGAATTTAAATACCAAAACACTCAATTTTCTATGTTTTTACACTAAAATATGTTCAAACAACATTTGGTACGGCCTTTTACGACCTAAACTTGAACTTTTATGCATTATAATTTGTGAAGGAGTGAACTATCTATCTTTTTCACTTTGTATCATTTGATTTCATTTAGTTTTGAGTGATTTATTGCATTTTTATTCAAATCAGCCTTGAAACCCTAGTTTTGAGGGTTTGAGTGAGAAAAAAATGAAGTTTTGAGCCATTCCACTAGTAGAAAGGGATATAACTTGGTGGAATGGAATATTTAGGTGTATTTTTGTGTTTGTGAAGTTTTCAAAAGTAGGGGAGGTAGATTCATGAAGATTTGATGATGCCCTAGGTGGAAAATTGCATGTTTTTGGCACAAAAGGTTGCATAGAGGCTAGGGTTTGATAAAGAAGCAAAGGAAAAGTGTGGGAAATGGTTTGGTGAGAATAGGAAGACCATATTTGATATTTTTGAAGTTTTGGAGAAGAAGAATTAGGCCTGGATCATATAGAACCAATAAGTTCCTAGTTGTAGGAGCCTAATTAGGCATTTTTGCAAATGTAGCAACATAAATTTGAAGGATATGTTCCAAAGAAACGCTGTGATATTTTAAGATATGTTATAGAAGATATTAATGGGTATCCAAATTAGTTTTTATATTGTGGGTTTGAGTTTTTTTTCTTCTGAAAATCATGTCAAAATTACCTTATTTGCTTCTCTTATCAAAGCATAGTGGAAGATTATGAGAAAAATCATTTTTTTGAAGTGTTAGAATTTTGGTCTTGCAAAGTTCATTGAATTTGTCTTAGTTTGGTGTCTCCAACCTTCTCTACATCAACTGACCATTGATTTTTAAGTCCAACAAGTCCATGAGTCATCAATACTTTATTAGATTATGGTGATGAAATTTGATGATTTGCTCATTTCCTGGATTGGGACTCTTTGTCATTCCTTATTTTTGATATGACACATAAACACAATACATAATGGTATTGATAATCAAGATGGAATTGTATCTAGTGCAATGGAATTTGACTCTGTAAAAAAATAGGATAATCCTTGTTCACACCTTGACATACGTAAAACTCGTTGGAATGTAGTTTTAGAAGTTTAGAATATTTCAAACCGAAGCATACTCAATACTCAACAATCTACTCCAAATGACCTCCCTACACACAACTAAGCAAGTATGCACCAACATTATTTTACAAGAATACCCCACAAGCATAGAAAATGAAAGATAATGATCAATGCCCCATTCCTTTCTCTCTAAATCATTTAGACATCATCGAGAGGTCCTTGGAATGGGTCAACAAGATAAATCATAAGAAAAGATATAAAAAAGAGAGTCAATTTTATCTATATCTCTTGCCAAAGTAACATAGCTAAGGTGATTTATGATGTTGATGCCAATTGTAGGAAGGATGCATCCTTAGGACATGTTCATCAAATGTTTTGACTTAAGACTAAGTGTTTGATAGGTTGTTGATACAAATGCTACCAACTCATTTACCTGTGATCTAGACTTTGGATTTTGATATTTGAGGTTCACACTTCACGACTTGTGACACTTGTTTTTCTACTTGTTTTACCAAAGTTTGAAGGTGACAATTGATTTATTATGGATGGAGGTTTATTACAGGTGAAAGCGAAATGGGATGGATGGGTTTGGCATTTTCTGGAATATTTCAATATTTTTGATGTTTTCTAATGTTTTGAGGTTGATTTTGGTCTTTTTGAATGTTTATGTGATTTTTTTTGGTTTTCCAATTATTTGAGGTTGTTTCCAATGTTTTGGGTTTTCATGTTTTCAAATATTTTTGTGTTTTTTGAGTTTTAACCAAGACCTAAAAGGGACTACCTAAGGCCTCGGGGGCTTATCAAAGATTAGCCTTGCCTAAGTTATACACATAAAGACCACATAGTTCAACTGACTTTGACCTGATTATTGATGAGTTATGAACAATTGATGGATTGTCATTTTATTATGACAAAATCCTAACCTAAAGTGTCTCGGGGCACATCAGTGATGACCTTGCTTACGTTCAAGCTCAAAGACAACATAGTTCGACATGGTATTGTTTTTTATTTTGATTTCCTAACTTTTTGACCTGTTTTTGGGATTTTGATGTGTTTTGGGATGTTTTGAATTTTGAATTTACAACTTTCGAAATGTTCTTGGTTTTGGCTATAGAAGATTTTATTGTTATTGGATTTTTTGGATTTTGCAAGTGTTTTTGGATTTTGATGAGGATTTATTAATGTTTTTGGGATTTTCCAAGTGATTTTGAATAACCTTAGGATATACAAGAACCCAATCCGATGCATAAAAAATTTCCCCCTGTGTGATGTGATAGACTACCTCGATATAGGTAGGAAAAACTGACCTTAGGAATGTGCTAGGTAGTACTAAGGGGAATATGATACTTACACAATATCCAACTATGATTCTAACAAGATGGGGTGATGGAATAAATAGGATAAATGATGTGATGGATGGATGCAATGCAAAGAATGATAAGTTAAAGAGCCAAAGATAGATGGAGGTGCTTATTTATGCAGGGCACCTATTTGCCAGGTTTTCACTAAGGTACTTGCCCAAAGCGCCACCAAAGTGGTTTTCACTAGAGGACAATTTTTTTTATTTACTATTTTCAATCCTTTTTCTTATTTTTTTGGATTTCTGACATTTTTTGTTTTTTTTTTGTATTTTTGGATTTACACCCTTCAAGCCTAGGCATAAAACTTTTTGAGATGTAGACTGTTGATTGGCTCCTGCAAGGGTTCTCCTTTAGGTGTTGATAATTGGTAAGCTCCTGATCCATAACTCGCGATGAAAAATGGGCCCAACCAATTAGGCTCAAACTTTTCTTTACTATTTTGATTTGGAACATTCTTTTGATTTTGCTTGAGAACAAGATCTCTAACCTGGAAAGACTGAATCTTGATATTCTTGTTGTAGCTTCGTTTTAGTCAATTTTTGTATGCTTGAAAATGATCTAGGACATCAAGATGATGCTCATCTAGGAATTCTAATTCATTCAGCTGAGATACCTTATATTCTTCATCGTTGATCAAATTTTGTAGTGACACTCGCAGCGAGGGAAGCTCAACCTCAATAGGTAGGATGGATTATGATCCATAGACCAAGGAGAAAGTGGTTGCACCTTTAAGCGTGTAGATACTAGTTCTATAAGCCCATAGGGCAAGGTTTAATTGCAGATGTCAGTCACGACCAACTTCATTGACCATCTTCTTTAGTATTTTCAGAATGGTCCTATTTGTAGCCTCATCTTGACTGTTTCCCTGGGGTTAATAGGGGGTAGAGAACCAATGTTGGATGTTGAATTGTTGGCATAGCTCTCTTACATCTTGATTCTTGAATGGTATTCTATTATTTAATATAAGGGCTTGTGGAAAACTATATTCTTGAAGGGTGTTCTATTATCTGAGATAAGGGTTTGTGGAAAACTATAGTGGAAAATAAGGTAATTTAGGATAAACTTGGAGATTTGCTTCCCCATTATATAAGTCATTGGAATATCTTCCACCCACTTTGTAAAGTATTCAGTGGCCATGATGATAAATTTGTGACCATTAGACAAGGTGGGAGTAATATTTCCTATGAGATCAAGCCCCCACTGTGAGAAAGGCCAAGGTGCAACCATTGGTTGTAACTTATGAGTTGGAGCATGGATAAGCTCTCCATGTTGTTGACATTGGATACATTTTTTCACATATTGATGAGCCTCTCTTTCCATGGTTGGCCAGTAATACCCTGTCCTTAACAGTTTCTTGGATAAGGTCATACCGTTAGAATAGGGACCAAAAATTCCTTCATGTACTTCTGTTAAGGTGGCCAAGGCTTCCCTTTGGTTGAGACATCATAGTAATGTCCCCTTGATGCTTCTATGGTATAGGGTATCACCTAAGATGACGAATTAGGATGTATTTTTAATGAAGGTCTTCTTAAGGTTAGAGGTGATATCAGATGGGAGGGTACCTCTTCTAAGATAGGTGAATATATTGTGATACCATGGGGAACAAGGACCAACAATTACACACAAAAATTTAGATTTAGGAATTTCAAAAGCGCGTACTAGAAGCTATTCTACCAAGAATTCACATTGAAAGATGTTGTGTGGCATGCCTAACAAAGACCCAATTATTGTTATGGCATCTGCTACTTGATTATTTAGATGAGGTATCTATTCAAAAGTTATATCAATTAAGAAGTCTTTAAGAATTTCTACCATCTTCTTATAAGAAGTGATTTTGTCATCCTTGGTTTGGTAGTTGTCATTGACTTGGTTAACGACTAGCTATGAGTCCTCATAGACTTTTAACTCTTGTATTTTCCATTGGACTACTATTCTTAAACCTATTATTAGAGCTTCATACTCAACAATATTGTTAGTACATGAAAAGGATAGCTAGTATGACTTTGTAATATAGTCACCTTGATGGGTGATAAAGAGAAATCCTACCCCTAATCCGTGTTGGGTATATGATCCATCAAAGTTCATTTTATATTGATCTGTTGTATTAAGAAAAAAGACCAATTCATTAGGAAACTTAGATACCAAAGGATTCTCCACATAAATGGGTGCTTCTGCTAGTTGGTTTGCAATTACTTGTTATTTGATAGCCTTTCACTCCATATAGTTTATGTCAAACTCTTTCAAGATCATTACCCATTTGGCCATTCACCCAATGAGAGTTGTTTTAGACACCAAATATTTTAATGGGTCAATCTTAGCAATAAGCTTGATTTGGTGTGAAAGCATATAATGCTTGAACTTTTGTGAAACAAAGACCATTGCTAGGTATGCCTTCTCAATGGGTAAGTAATTCATTTCATATCCTACCAAGGTCCTATTGATGTAATAGATGGATCTTTCTTTTCCCATTTCATCATGTTGGGCTAGAAGAGCACCTAGTGTTTCTGATGTAGCTAAAATGTACAAGATTAATGGTTTGTTTGGTGTCGGTGGCATGAGAACTAGAGGAGATAATAGGTAGTCCTTGATCTTCTAAAAGGATCTATCACATTTCTCATCCCATTTATATGTTATTCCCTTATGGAGAAGATACGAAAAAGGGTGAATCTTGTCTGACAACTGCGCTATGAACCTCCTAATGGATTGTAACCTTCTTTGTAGCCCTCTCATCTATTTCAATGTTTGTGGTGGCTCCATGTCTAAGATTTCTTTCACATTTGTTGGATCTATCTCTATCCCTCTTTGTGAGACTATGTTACCAAGAAGTTTTCCCAATGTAACCCCAAGGACATACTTTTTTAGATTCAATCATACCTTATATTCTTTGAGCCTAACAAAGATTGGTCCCAATACCTCTATGTGCTCCTTTATTGTCTTGGATTTGGCCAAAATTTTGTCTACATAATCTTCAAATATTTTATGCACCATATCATGAAAGATTAGGCCATTTCCCTTTGATAGGTCGCTCCAACATTCTTTAGCCAAAATGGCATCATGTTCCCATAGTATGTTCCCCATCGACATGTGAATGTAGTCTTATGTTGGTCTTCCTTAGCGATCATGATTTGGTTATAGACTAAAAATCCATCCATGAGTGATAACATTTCATGTCTTGTTAGATCGAAAATGATGTCGATGTTGGGCAAAGGGAAATCATCCTTTAGACATGCTTTGTTCAATTCCTTGAAGTCTATGCAAATCCTTGGGCACCTCAAAGAGTTTTCACCTTCGGATACGTTCTTTCTTTTTACTATTTTATGATATGAAAGTGCCATGGTGTGATTTTCACTTAAAAAATCTACATGTTATTCTCATGCCATCAATTTTGTGACTGAGGGCTTTAATCATCTCCCCATAGTATGCATATGTGTCTAGCTTTATGTCAAATCTTGCCTTATGATCCACACAAGGAAAATTGTTGCAGAGTCCCATGAATTTTGAGATCACCTCATCATTTTCAAACATATCTAGAATTGGTGGTCCTCATTGGTCCCAATCAATGAATTGGGGTATACTAGGCTTAATTCAGTGTTTTGGTCATTTAGGGTGAAATATGTTGTGGATATCATAAAGGTAGAGGTATCCTCAAATAGTTTGGTGACATCAAGGGGAAAGTCATCTAGGGTAGTGTCATGTGATGTTGGTAATGTTGGATATCTACAATACTGAGAGGGGGGTGAATCAGTATTCCATAAAACCATTCAAATAAAATCAACTTAATCATTATCACATATTTGACTGAATCAAGAAGAGAGAACATGGAATCAAAATGATGCATCATCACACATGAACACCAATATTTTTACATGGAAAACCCAAAATGGGAAAAACCACGGTGAGGATTAGCTCACAATATATTATATTCAGATATAGTATATTACATGGCTCACTACTAGTACTCACTGTCATTGAAAGGTTCAAAAACTCAATGCAAAAGATGGCTAATCACTAAGATACAAAAGTTATGGCTCACTGCCAAAAGTATGAACTAATGGAATACACCTTCTCTATGTAGGGTTTAGTTCCAATGAAGCTCTGAATAAGAAGTGTTGCTTTCCACAACAGTCGCTCAACAATTATATTCAGATCCTCAACTAATAAATCATTTAGGCTCACATATTCAAAAATTCCTTAATCCTCTTCACACTTCACCACACCTCTCTTATTTATCCTTCACATACTCACATCTTCACACCTTCACTCCTTACTTTTCTCCTTCAAAGAGTCTTACATATATATACAAGTATATCTTATTCATCAATTAGTTCAACCTAATTAGATGAAAACAAACCAACCAAAAGCACTCTTGTTGGAATCATATAAGATTTAAAACATTTTTATCTATGTAGTGCATCATATCAAGTCGACATAGATCTATAGAAATCATACACAAGGTATATTTAATCTTCTTAATGCATATCATATGTTAGGCTGGCCAAGACTAGGACCTAAACACAAAAAATCCAAACATACATACACTTCTCAAAGTAAACACCTTCTAGATCTGATATTACTTTAGTTTCTCATCTCATTAACATCAGAGAGACTACCATTAGAACTGCAACATTAGAATGTTCTTCTTAAGAAAATACAGAGTCTCCCACACTAATATGTTGAGTAGTGAAACAATTGTAGTGTATAGAGTTAAACTCTATCAATTATAACTTTCTGCTCTCAACAAAAAACTTCTCAAGATCCTAGATATAGTTGTCTGAATGATTCCTAATAACACAGTTAAGAGATTAGAGTCATATATTTTCTTGTAGTGAATTTTAGACTGAAAAACCAACATACTGGTACATCGGTAAAGAACACTTCTAGTAGAGATTAACTTCCGGTATACCAAATAAGCTTCTCATACTATTGTCACCATGTTGACATCAATGACAACATAGGAACATCTAGATCAATCTATATACACTTCATGCTCATGTTGCAAGACTCCATATTTCCAACAATCTTCCCCTTTGGCATTGATGAAAACATGTATATCAATTTTTTTTTTATACCAATAAGAGGCAACTGAATACTCCCCCTTTCAAAACTATTCTTTTCATTTTTTTTTTCATCTGTCTATTTGTCTATCTCCCCACCTTTGAAATCAATGGAAAAGGATGTATAGGGGTCCGGTTTACATATATGCATCAAAAACTGACCAAAAAAATGATATGTACAAAAAGGAATGTATTAACCTGAAGAAGAGGAACCTTTGAGGTCTAGTTTCCATGAGGCTTTTCCTTCTTCCCATGCTTCTTTCGAACTTACAAGAGTCATGTATAGTATTTCAAGCTTAGTCAAAGACTCTATACCATCTGCCAAAGTATTGGGATTGAGATTAACTTTTGATAGATTACCAATATTGTTAAGGGCACTGGATATAAGAATATGCTTGAGTTTTACCATATCTCTGAGTGCCACAAACTGCTTAATTAATTTTTTCTTTGATCCTATAGGGAAAATAATTTTTCCTGGAGCTGCACAATGTAGGACCATCTTTGATTATCTCTATGATTTACCAAGCTATACATATCTGCTTGAGTACTCATATGAGTTTCACCCCTTATTTCATCTCTTATATTTAGTGTACTGTTAGACCAATTCAAGTAGAAAGAAAGCAATTCCTGAGCTTCTTTCTCAAAAACTTGTACACCCTTCAATTCCTTCACCACTCTGTGATATGCATCTACACATTTCTTCTTGATATCTTCTAAATTTTCTTCTGCAGAGCTAATTCCAGTTTGTACTTCTAGTTCAAAGATGTATGCTTTCATGCTCATGTTGAGTTCTCTTTGATTCACTTTCTTTTGTGATTTCTTATTTGATAACAACACCTTTTCTCTTCTTCCCTGTTCCGGTTGCACTGTCAGAGGCTTCAATCATAGATATTTCTTCTTTATTGGGATTCTTGGGGATCTCTAAAAGTATTTTTGCATAATGATTGATCTCAGCCTTAGTCACTTCATTATCCAGTTCAAAAACCACACTAGTCTAGATTCAATTGCTTTCGTATAGCAGAAATTTGTAGAAACTAGGAAATTAATATTTCTGGAGTATTTCTTAGTCATATTTTTTGGAGTCCTTGTTCTTTTATTTATCCTCATCTGAAATGTTCCAAAGAATGTAGCAAGAGCAATCTCTTGAGCATCCAAACCCCCAAGGTTTAGCATGAAATTCCTGATTTGATGAGCAATAGGTTCTGCATTTTTCCATTCTATCCTTCCAATTACCAGTAACTCTTTCATGAAGTAAAAGAATAAGCAAACAATCAAAGTTATGTACCAGAATGTATTTTCTTGCTCTTCTTGATATCCTTCAATTTCTTCAATAGTTTCATTCAAAGTAGCTCACACAGGTAATAGTCTATACCACTCCTAACTCTATCAATAGTAGTGCAAATAGCAACAGTAGAAATTGTGTGGTCATTGCTTGGTAAGCAAACTTTGTGTCCAACAATCATCACAACATACCTAATGATCAGATCTTCAATTGTTCTTAAAACAAGTTCTTTTCCTTCGAGGGTCATACTAGTCATCTCAATTATCTCTTGTTCATTCACAGTCTTTTGTTTGGGAACTAGTCCAGAGGAACACAAACCATTTACATCTCTTATTGCTTCTTTGGTTATCAAGTGTGCTTCATCAATCCACATTGATTCATCATGAATCGTGCTCAAAATTATTTGAATGTATTTCTTGTCAAATTCAAATAGTAGGAATCTTCGCCATACATCCAACTTCTTTCCAACCAATATTTGTATGCATCATGATTTTCTTCCAACTTATCCTTCCATAAAATGTTTAAATGTACTAGTGACATTTCCTCAATTTTACCATAAACGTATGCATAGATATCTTTAGTGGGTAATACTCTATGAGGAATGCTAGAGAATGCACTAACAAATTTTTTCAATAGATTTTTTGAATATTTCCTCAATTTGACTTGTGATTTATTTAAAATATTCACAACCTTCAAATCATCCATTGCATAAAATTGAAATATTGTTCAAGAGAATAACTCTTTAATTATCAACAAAGAATAGGATTAGATGTCTAGCTTCTGGAGTATGCTTTGATTCCACTTTGATTTCCTCTTTCTTTACCAAATCTTGAAACTCTGATGTATCAAATTTCTCTGGTTTCTTCAAACTTCCTCTACACACTTCTTTGTATTCACAAATTCCTTTTGAATGTGCTTTCCTTGATACTTCTAAATTTATTTCTTTCATTTTGAATTATTTTGCAATAAATCCTTCAAATTACAAGTAGATCACCTTGAAATTCATGTGCGCTTCCATCCTTTAAAATTCTATGAACTTCATTCTTCACAAATGTGCCTTAAAATTCCTTGAATTCATTACCACATTAAATATACTTCTATCATGATGTGACATCAAGTATCGATGACGGGTTTATTAAATTTTTTGATAATTGCTCCCCCTTAGGCATTACCTGACTCAAAATTTGATGGGCATATCTGCACCAGAGGATGGAACAAATAAAATTGATGGTTCTGATTCATCTTGCTTGAATTCTCCTTTTTCCAAATTATTTTCATTTCCTTTCTTACTTCTTCCATTTCTATAATTGGTTCATGCTTCTTTTCCAGATAGATATTTTTTATCCTTTTCTTTCTGCAGTCTGTAACAGACTGTTTCATATTGAAGCAAGTACAAAAACAACATTCTTCCTTCCATACTTTCTTTTAATTAATCTATACTCACACTAATAGCCTTGTGTCCAAGCTTATTGCACTTAAAACATTTTCTAGAGAATGATGAAGTATCATTCATTCTACTTTTGTATTTCTTTGCCCTATGTCCAAATTTATTGTAGGAATAATAGACATCATTAAAAGATAAGTACCTTTGAGCATTAGGCTATCTGATGGGAGTCCTTTTGGTATTGCTTCTTAAGTCCTTGATTTTTCCATCTTTGCACCAAGTCTTATTGTTAGGGGGTTGCTTTGTCTTTGAACCCTGTCCTTCTTCAAACCCTAAGCCACTTTTATCCATTGCAGGTCTCTAAGAATTAATCAACTCATCAAGCATTGTAGTGTTTGCCTTGAATTTATCCTCAAGTATTTTTGCCTTTTTCGAAATCTAATCTCAAAATTTCCATTTCTTGCTTGAGCTTGACACATTCATCTGTCTTCCTTTGAATTTTAACTTTTTGATAGTTTTCAACTCTTTTCTTTTCTTCTAATTGCTCTAGCAGTCTGGTAATATCATCTTGTTCTCCTTTTAATTGATCATAGGATTCTTCATATCTTCTCCTTAGATTATTGATACAATCATTCACTTCCTTCAACTTAATCTTCAGATCTTCATTTTCTTCTGAATGTCCAACAAAGATCACTTCCAAAGGAAAAAATTCTTATATTCAAGACCTTCCTCAAGTTGTTAGGATTCTTCAGAGGAACAATGCTCTGATACCAATTGTTGAATATTCATAATACTGAGAGGGGGGTGAATCAATATTCCATAAAACCATTCAAATAAAATCCACTTAAAAATTATCACATATCTGATTGAATCAACAAGAGAGAGCATGAAATCAAAACAATGCATCATCACACATGAACACTAGTATTTTTACATGGAAAACCCAAAATGGGAAAAATCATGATGAGGATTAGCTCACAATATATTATATCCAGATACATCATATTACATGACTCACTGCCAGGACTCACTATCCTTGAAAGGCTCACAACTTGAATACAAATGATGGCTAACTACCAAGATACAAAAGTTATGGATCACTACCAAAAAGTATGAACTGATGGAATACACCTTCTATGTGAAGGTTTCAATTCCAATGAAGCTCTGAGTAAGAAGTACTACTTCCCACAATTGTCGCTCAACAATTCTGTTGTAATCCTCAATTGATAAATCATTCAGGCTCACATATTCAAAAATTCCTCAATCCTCTTCGCACTTCACCACACCTCTCTTCTTTCTCCTTCTTATACTCACATCTTCACACCTTCACTCCTTTGCTTTTCTCCTTCAAAAATTCATACATATATATGCAAGTATATCTTATTCATCAATTAGGTTGACCTAATTAGATGAAAAAAAACCAACCAAAAACACTCTTTTCGACACCATATAAGATTTAAAACATTTTTATCCATGTCGTGCATCATATCAAGTCTTTGTAGATCTATATAAAGCATCCACAAGGTATATTTAATCTTCTTGATGCATGTCGTATGTTAGGTCAGCCAAGACTAGGACCTAAACAAAAAAAAATCTAAACCAACATACACTTCTCAAAGTAAACACCTTCCAAATCTAATATTACTTTAGTTTCTCATCTCATTAACATCAGAGAGACTACCATTAGAACTATAACATTAGAATGTTTTTCTTAAGAAAATGTGGAGTCTCCCACACTAATATGCTAAGCAATGAAACAATTGTAGTGTACAAAGTTAAACTTTGTCAATGATAATTTTTTGCTCTTGACATAAATTTTTTCAAGATCTTGGATATAGAGGTCTGAATGAGTCATAATAACATGGTTAAGAGATCATAGTCATATTTTCTTGTGGTGAATTCCATACTCAGAAACCAACGCACTGGTAAATTAGAAAAGAGATTAGCTTCTAGTATACCAAATAAGCTTCATGTACTGTTGTCACTATGTTGACATCAATGACAACATATGAATAGCCATATCAATCTATATGCACTTCATGCTCATGTTGCAAGACTCCATATTTCCAATAGGTAACCAAGAGGAAGCCTCTGCCTATTTATTAGAAGTATCCTTTCCAATAAGGGTCACCTTGCTAGTAGTACATCCTAAGCCAAGATTCTTTGGATGTCTCTCAGGAATGATGGATTCTAGCAAACCATTGTCATTTTGTCCCAAATTTTCATTCTTGTTGTACCCTCATCCCATCATTATCTGTAATCCTTTATTGTCATCTTCCATGGGAAGAGTGAGCATGGGTAGGTTGTCCTAATAGACAAATTCAGATATATCTTCCTCATTGCCATCCTCTTTGTTCAAGTCCCCCCACTTAGTGAAGGTGGTGGATGCAATTTTAATATTTGAGACACTTTGTTGATAGGTTAGGGTTTCCTGTGAGATTTGGGGGAAAGAGGTAGCTCTCCCAACACAAAAGTTTCCTTCTTTAGTTTGTAATCCCCACAACCATCATCTTTGATTACTACCTTGATGTTAGGTATGTTCTGCACAATGGGTGTTTTGGATTCTGAGGTAGATGTAAGGGAAGATGGGTAAAAAATGAGGAGGATGTAGGCCCTTCATCATTCTTAGGTATTTGGGGGATCTTGTAGAACTTAGCCTCAAGGTTCTTGTAATAGTTGAAAGGCTCAGGATCTCCATGGATAGTAACTTCTTTATCCTCAAAAGGAAACTTGACACATTGGTGATAGGTGGAAGCTACAACTTGCATGGCATGAATCCATGGTCGACCAAGCAAGATGTTGTAGGGGAGTTCAAGATTTAGCACTTGGCATGTTGTCTTAGCAATGATAGGTCCCACTTGGATAGGTAGCTTGATGATGCCTTGAGACACCTGGTATTGATTGTCATATGCCCTTATAGTTATGCTCTTTTTCTTTTCAATAGAATTCTCTAAATAACCCAAGGTCTTGACTAGATGAAGGGTGCAAATTTTTAGACTGAAAACTCCATCTACTAAGACTCTTTTAACCATATTCTTATGAACAATGACCTCAAGGTGTAAAGCACGATTGTGAGATGGTTGTGTTGGGAGATATTTTTTTGAGAAAGTAAGAAGATGGGGTGTGGTGATATTCCCTATCATAGCTTGAAAATGCTTTGTATCAATATTCTCAAGGATGGAGGAAGTCAATAAGTCCTTTTCAGGTATATCCCTATGTGTGGGGGATAGCTTCAATAATTATAGGATAGAGATGTGTGCAGGGGTTTTCTTTAGCTGGTAGAGGAGGTTGTAGTTACTAGGGTTCGACGTTGGTAGTCTAGGTTGTGCCTTAGGTTGAGATGAAGCTCCTTAAATTGTAACCTTGCCACGTCATGTGGTAACCCCACACTCTGCACTAGGTCCTCAAATAGTGATGACTGTTACGACATTGTCACAAGAGGCGACCACATTGGAATATACATTTCCTATGTTAGTGTATTTTTTCCCTTGCCATTGTCATTCCCTTTGTTGTCATTTGGCATTGGATTCTTGTATATCTTGAGGACTTGGTTACCTGCTAGTACATCAATAGTTATGTGTCTATTTTTGATAAGATATTGGATAATGTTCTTCAACTTCATACAACTTGACGTTTTATGTCCTTTGATCTTGTGAAAGTCACAAAGTTCCTTTTTTTAATACCAAGGAGATTTAACTTGAGGTTATTGATAGTTTTGGAAATTTGGGAGCATAATCAAGTTTGGACATACTAATTTTTGCATGATGAATTCAATAGGTTCCTCCAATGGTGTGTATTTGCATTTTGGATAGTTATTCCTATTAGGGGGTCCTCTTTGTTGGGTGTCCGTGTTATTGATTTGGTTATTCTGTGGTGGTGTTGTGGCTTGTTGTACAATTTTTTGTGCATTTGTTGGTTCATGTTTTTCCTAGGATCACTTATGACCACTTTAGCATCAATGATTCCATCATTTAGCACATTTTTGTTCTTAGCCCATATGCAGGGCTTGTCATTTGAACTGGTAGATGGGCGGTTGTATTTAAAACCTTGTGTGTTTCCCTATGAGATTAGGGATATCTCAATTTTGAGGGCCCTAGGGATAAGCTCATCACAAGAGGTGATACATTACATATTTAATTGGAAGGATAGCTCTAGATCAACATTTGTTATGATAATCCCCACCTGTTGCTCTTCAGGAATGGGTCACTTGCTCTTACTAGCTCTTTGTCTCCACCTTTGTAGGAAATTAGTGAAAGATTATCCTTTGTTCTGCTTGAGAGTGTATAACTCCTCTAAGCTTACATCCATGCCTAGGTTAAAGGAGAAATGGTCTATGAATCTATCGATGATTTCTTGGAAGGTTTTGATGGCTAGAGGCAACTGTGAGAACCAATCGATTGCGGGGCCCACCAAAATTTGTGGAAAGAGATGCATCAAGTAGGAATCATTGTAGGAAACCTCCATACCCATGACATGGAATTATTTTATGTGATCCATAGGATCTCCCCTCCCTTTATATTTATCAAACTTAGGGACCTCAAAACCGGGTGGGAAATGTACCATTGCAATGTTCCTATTGAATGGGTATGGACATAAGTTTTGTTGTGTACTTTATTTTTCTCATTTGAATGTCTTAGATTTTTTTTGTGAGCACTTTGAGCTGCAATGACACATCGTCTTGTGAATTTTATGGAGGGTCATATGTTGTGTACTATGGGATGGCAGATGCGTTATAAGTGGGATTTTTATACAGTGGGGTGTTGTATGGTGTGTAGGATGGATTTTGATATTTTGAAGGTGAGGGTGATAGATGTGGTGGTATGAATGCTCCTTGTGCAATTGGATTGAAGATGTTTTGTTGGGGGTTATAGTACAAACCCTATTATTGTTGCACTAGCACGTGTTGTTGTTGGGTGTATTGATGTGCTAGCAATGCTTGTTGTTGTTGTTGTTGCATGACCAAGGTGTTAGGGTTAGAAATGATAGATATCTAACAATTAAATGCAGATTTAATTAATAAACAAAGAAACTAATACACATAGAGAATAAATCATAACACAAAAATTTAACGTGGTTCACCCAATCCGGGCTACATCCACCAAACCGCAGCCATCCAATACTATTATTATCTAGTGTAAAACCTATTACAATCTTGCGAATAATCGCGTTTTTCATCATACAGTAATACCCATCCGAACCCATTTTTAACAAGCTTAGAAGCTTCCATATTTTTAGGTTCTACAAAATCGGATTTTTCCTTTTTCATTGATTTTTCCCTTTTTCGGTCATGACGCGAAAAAGTAGGAAGAAAATTTTTCTCGGGGGTTGCCACCCCCGAACCCCTGCCCGGGGCCCGGCCCAGCCCCAAATCCCGGCAAGGATAGGGGCCAGGGTGTACAGTATACCATGGGCTATACAATATAGCATGATTAGTCACCACATACCAACAATCTCCCACTTGGAGATTGACCAGGCTCCATACCAACACAATCTCCCACTTGGAGACTAATCCTGGATGACACTGCTGCAATTACAACTCCCACTAGAAATAAGTACCTTGGACCTTGCTGCTCTGTTATACTTGAATTCAACCTTGAAGACCAACCGAAGCTGAAGAGGAGCTCAGCTTCTCCCTTGTCACCACCTTTGTAAACATATCTGCTAGATTGACATCTGTATGGATCTTGTCCAACTTAACCTGCCCATCCTCCAACACTGACCGAATGAAATGATATCTCAACTGGATGTGTTTTTTTTTAGAATGCATAGCAGAATTCTTTGCAAGATGTATAGCACTCTGGTTGTCTATAAACAAGTAATTTCCATCCTGTTGTTTGCCCAAATCATCCATGAAAAGTTGCAGCCATATCATCTCCTTTTCCGCTTCTGTTGCAGCAACATACTCTCCCTCTGTGGTGGATAAAGCAACCACCTTCTGCAATCGTGAAATCCAACTCACTGCTGTCCCACCAACTGTAAATACATAACTTGTGGTACTCCGCTTGGTATCTATATCCCCTACTAAATCTGAGTCAACATAGCCTTTTAAATCAGTATTAGAGCCCCCAAAACATAAACAATTATTGGATGTACCTCTTAAATACCTGAGAATCCATTTTACCACATTCCAATGCTCAACTCCGGGATGACTCAAATACCTGCTAACAACTCCTACAACATGTGCAATATCCGGTCTCGTGCATACCATGGCATACATTAGACTGCCTACAGCTGAAGCATATGGTACCTTGGACATTTTTTCTTCCTCCTCTTGTGTCTTTGGACACATATCCTTAGTCAATTTAACATGACTAGGCAAAGGTGTGTTGACAACTTTTGCATTCTCCATATGAAATCTCTGCAACACCTTTTCAACATAATTAGCCTGAGATAAAAATAATTTTCTATTTTTCCTATCTCTACAAATTTTCATACCAAGGATTTGTTTTGCTACCCCCAAATCCTTCATAGCTAAAGAATTTGCTAACTATTGTTTTAACTCACTTATGTGATCTATGTTAGACCCAACTACAAGCATGTCATCAACATATAAACATAAAATAATGTAGCTGTCATTATCCAACCTCTTAAAATAAACACAATGGTCAGAATTACACTGACTATAGCCTTGCTCAGCCATAAAACTATCAAATTTTAAGTACCATTGCCGAGGTGCTTGCTTCAAGCCATATAAACTTTTCTTCAATCTGCACACTAGTTTCTCCTTACCTTTGACCTCAAATCCTTGTGGCTGTTCCATATATATTTCCTCTTCCAAATCACCATGGAGAAAGGCTTTTTTAACATCAAACTGTTCTAAATGCAAATCTTCAGCCGATACAATACTTAAAACAATCTGAATAGAAGTCATTTTAACAATAGGAGAAAAATCTAATCAAAATCAATACCCTTTTTATTGCAAATCCCTTTACAACTAATCGCTTTAAATCTCTTCTTACCTCCATCCTCCTCTTTTAGCCTATAAATCCATTTGTTTGGTAAAGCCTTTTTACTTGCAGGCAACTTGCATAATTCCCAAGTCTGGTTTTTCAGCAAGGAGTCCATTTCTTCTTCCATTCCATGCTCCCACTGAACCTTGGTATCCACCTACATAGCTTCATCATAATATTCTGGTTCACCAACATCAGTTAACAAAATAGTATACAAAGAGGGAGAGAATATTTCTGGAGGTCTACTTATCCTTGAAGATCGTCTAACAAGAGTTTGTGGTATTTGTTACTGTTGTTGTTGCCCAACATGAGGAACCACTGAAACATCATTGTTTGGAATATCATCCAACATTGCATAGTCATTTTCTTTCTTCTCATGCTGCAACAATAGATCTTTGTACAACACTTTCTCATTGAATATGACATCCCTGCTTCTCACAATTTTTTGATTTTCAAAATACCAAAGCCTATAACCAAATTCATCAATGCCATATCCACAAATACACATTTCTTTGATTTTGCATCAAGCTTGGTTCTATTTTCAGAATCTACATGTGCAAATGCTTCACAACCGAAGGTTCTGAGAAAAGAATAACTCACCTTCTTACCTTTCCATGCTTCCTCTGGAATACCACAACCCAAAGGATGAGAAAGACCTCTATTGATTAAATAAACAGCAGTGTTTACAGTCTCTGCCCACAATTTTAAAGGCAGCCCAACATGCAATCTCATAGTCCGTGCACGCTCCATTATTGTTCTATTCATGCGCTCAGCCACTCCATTTTGTTGTGGAGTCCTTGGAACCATTTTCTGCCTACGAATACCATTTGAGGAACAATAATCTTCAAATTCTTTACTGCAATACTCACCACCATTATCTGATCTAAGACATTTTAACCTTTTACCCGTCTCATTCTCAACCAAGCTTCTCCATTTTTTAAAAGTTTCAAATACATCAGATTTCTGCCTAAGGAAATAAATCCATACCTTCCTAGTTGCATCATCAATGAATGTAACATATACAGAGAGCCACCGAGAGAAGATACCTGAGCTGGTCCCCATACGATTCATTATGCACAAGCTCCAATTTCTCATCTTTCTTTTCCTTCCCATTCTTGAGAAAACTAACTCTCTTTTGTTTTCGGTACACACAACTTTCACAGAAATCCATATTAACACATTTTAGACCTGGTAAAACATTATTTGAATGAAGTATTTTCATACCTTTTGCACTCATATGCCCAAGTCTATTATGCCACAGTGCTGATTCAAAGTCCACAACAACTTATGATCTTCTACCTTTGAACTATAGCAACTGTTTCTGAACATTGACCTTTTGCGTAACAATTAAAGTAGAAAGGAAATATGACACAATACAAAGATATAAGGTGCCTACTTTCACACCTTTTGCTACGATAAGGAACCCTTTGTGACCCTCGGTTTATCACTAAATGTAACAACACAACCTTCATCATCTAGTTGCCTCTTGAATTTAAATTTCTGTAACTTTGGAACATGCCTTACCTCATGTAGTAGCCAATGATTCCCATTCTGCAACTTAATCTTGATTCTTCCCTTTCCAACAATCTGACAGGGTTCGTTATCTCCTAAATAAACCAGCCCAAAATCCTTGGACATAATCAAGAAAATAACTTCTATGGGGGTAGCATGAAATGAAGCCCCTGAATCTAACACCCAAGAATCATCAACATTATCAAGGGAAAGAATCAAAGCATCCTCATCAGATTTATTACTTACCACATTTGCCTCTTTACTTCCTTCCTTTTTGTCTCCTTCTTTATTTTTCTGAGACCAACAATCTTTCTTCAAATGACCCGACTTACCACAGTACCAACAATCCCTCTTGTCTCTAGATTGGGACTTTTGTCCTTTGATTTTCCTCATGACTTCCCATGATTTCCATAATTGTTTCCTCTCTCCTTTGATTGCGCCCTTTCTGCATTCAAAACACTACGATGTGGATGTTCCACTGAGCTTTTCCTCTCGAATTTCCTCACTCAAAATAACACCAACAACATCATCAAACTTCAATGTATTTGAACTAGAAATAGAATTGCTAACAACCATTACCAAGCTATTCCAGCTTTCAGGCAAAGAACACAGAATCAAAAGAGCCCTAACTTCTTCATCAAAGTTTACTTTTACAGAAGTTAATTGACTGGTGACTGTATTAAACTCATTTAAATGATCAGTAACTGACCCACCTTCTGCCATTTTCATATTAAATAAACGGCTTCATAAGAAATACCTTATTCGAAGCGGAAGGCTTTTCATATAACTTCGCCCGGGGTTTCCATCAACTCTTGAGTTGTCTTTGTTGTTGTAATATTGAGCGCCAGCGATTGTGCCAGGCATGGCGAATACTTCCAAGAGCCTTTCTATCCAAGATCTCCCAGTCTTCATCGACATTACTCACGGGTTTCTTGGTTTTCCCTTCCAATGGCCGCCATATATCCTTCTGATAGAGATATTCCTCCATCTGCATCTTCCATAAGCGGTAGTTATGCCTTAAACTTCTCAACCTTCTTACCCTCGTCTACCATTGCTCCCACTTTCGGTACGTGAGACCTTCCCTACAGATGATAATCGAAACACAACCGGCTCATTACCACTTGTTAGGGTTTGAAATGGCAGATATCTAACAATTAAATGCAAATTTAATTAATAAGAGAAACTAATACACACAGAGAATAAATCATAACACAAAATTTAACGTGGTTCACCCAATCGGGCTACATCCACCAAATCGCAGCCATCCAATACTATTATTATCCAGTGTAAAACCTATTACAATCTTGCGAATAATCATCATACAGTAATACCCATCCAAACCCCTTTTTAACAAGCTTAGAAGCTTCCAAATTTTTAGGTTCTACAAAATCGGATTTTTTCCTTTTTCATTGATTTTTCCCTTTTTCGGTCATGACACGAAAAAGTAGGAAGAAAATTTTTCTCGGGGGCTACTGCCCCTGAACCCCCACTCTTTGGGGGTTGCCGCCCCCAAACCCTCGCCCGAGGCCCGACCCGTCCTCGAACCCCGGCAAGGATAGGGCCCGGGGTGTACAGTATACCATGGGCTATACAGTATAGCATGATCAGTTGCCACATACCAACACAAGGATTCTTGTTGAGATTGCTATTTTTTTTGTGTGATTAAGGATTTTTGTTTAGATTGTTGTTGTCACAAGGCTTATGCTTGGGACTATTGTTGTTGCAACACTTGTTGAAAAGATTGTTGTTGTTGCAAATCTTGAGCTTGAGATTGTTGTGCTTGTAGGGATTGAGCTTGAGCTTATTTTTGTTGCAACACTTGTTGGTAAGTTTGTTGGGCTTGTTGCAAAGCTAGAGGATGAGCTTGTTGTGCCTAAAATGTGGAAGTTTTTTGATGTTGGGATGGATTTTGGGTGATCATGGGTTGTTGATTGAGTTTAGATGGTTGTGGGTTGTTTTGGTTTAACATTCCTTGTAAAATTTTCAATTGGGATAGACATAGTTCCCTGTGTTAACTTGGGAAAATGTGAATTAAGATATAAGTCCAAATATTTATAATCCTCTAAAGATAAAATCATTAGGGACAAGAAACAATATAGGACTTTTCAAAGGTATTCACACTTGATCCAAAGGGTTTGTAATTTGATGAACAAGTTGATGTGTGTTTAAGTTGTTTTGGAACCAAACAAAGTGTCAAACTGACTCACAAGCAATAACAATCCTAGCTCAAGAGGTTATGTATTTCTTGGTAGGCTTTCAATCATCCTCTAAGAGATGATTAATCCAAAAATATGGAAAGGAAAAATAGGCTATGTCAAGGAAATATACCGTCTTGACATGCCAAGAAAAAGAGTCCCTTTCCTATTTGCTTTATTGCCTAACCAAACACTGAACATGGTAAGTAACTTCTCAGAATGGTGTTATTTTGATGCACTACTTTAAAATACATTTCATAAATGGACTTGGTTGGCTACTACACAAAAGGTTTTTAATGATAACAAACCGGGAACACCAATACACATAATCCACTAGTAAGCCAATTAAGGCTTTAACCATTCTTTCCTTGTGCTAAAAAGCTCTAGACAAGATTAGCCACATTTCTGTTACTATGCATAGATTTAAGCTACTATCTTTTCAATTTTGTAACCTTAATATATCCTGTTAGTAAACATGCTTTTTGAGAGTCACTTGTGAGTTCTCCATTTCGATATGTATCTCACAGTAGGCCCTTTCCTAAAAAGTGAAATGCTATTTCTCTTCACCCAAGATCGCATGAAGCACATGGGGAGAGGATACGTAGCAAGTTTTTATGGGTGACTCAAAACAAGAAAGTACACTTGAGTGTTTCTCTTCACCTAAGATCACACGAAGCGCAAGGGGAGTGGATACAAACTACAAGTGTATACAAGCAAAACAAGCAAAAAAAGCACATCAAACACTCATTCATTTTAATCCAATATAGCAAAATGATTTCATTTTAAGCACCAATGGAAGTGTTTGTTTTTTTTGTCCAATTTTAACCAATATTGCAAAATGAGATTGTATGGGTTCAATTTTAACCAACTTTGAACGTGAATTTAAGCTCAATGGAAATTTAGTGGTCCTAAAACATAAAGAAAAGTAGTATATGATGGGTTATAATTGTCCCATAAGTGTAAAAACACTTTTTACAATGTATGGTCAAATGATAGTATGCTCCTTCACTTCAAGTTATTTTCCTATCTACAAAACCAGTTAGCCTCACAGTTAGTAAAATATTAGAGAGCATATGAAATTGAAAATTTAAAACACTCATGAAAATTAGATCTCTTTTTTTTTACTAGTAAAAAGCATCGCTGAAATCAATTGCGTCGCTGAAGTTGTCAAATGCATCACTGAATCTAAGGTGCATCACTCTAGTGAAATTCGAATGCGTCACTCTACACCAAAACAGGGACTTCAATTATGTCTCTATATTGACCACATCGCCATATTTAAATTTACGATATCAAAAAAAGATAAATGTGTTGCCATATTAAATATGCATCGTATTAATTATGTGTCATTTTATTTGAATCAAAGTGTGTCATTGTATAGTGACACGCCTGTGTAGTGCCGTTAATGTGAGAAAATTAAGGTAGCAGAACAAATTCCTACACTAATCTTGAGAGGAGAAAAATGAAAAACTTTATAGATCTTTAATAGTTACAAAAACTTAAATACAAATAAACACAAAAACAATGCATACCACAACACAATGATTTACGTGGGAAAACCCTTTCGGGAGAAAAACCCTACACTCCAAAAGCTGCCTAATATATTATTCAAAAATCAAAAGATTACAATATACTTGCAGAGAAAGCTTATCATAGGAGTATCACTACCAGAGATCAAGAGCAAACATGACCACTATCAGACTCTCAGAATACACCCATGTCTACATACATCCTAGTTGCTTATAACAAGCTTTTTGGAACCTTCTAGAATTAGGGTTTTACAAGGTCATTTTTCATTTGATATGTTAACGAAAAAACCTTAATGTGCCAGCAGGAAAAAATCCTTGACGTGCTAGCTGAAAAAACCTTGACGTGTCAACGGGAAAACCTTGACATGTCAATAATAAAAAAATTAGGGAAATGCCTCAAACCCCATATCTTGCTATGATTCTATAGTATTTGCATGATGAATCACCACATACCAACATACATCTTATCAACAATAAACCGTATATAATTGCAAGGTTGAGATACATTTTCCCAACAGTTAAAGCCATCAAAAGCGTCATGATTTCTCTAAAACCTACAACTCACTGAAACTTAAGAGAAATTCATCAAAAGAATTTAGTAAATCCCTCCTTCCAGTGCCAAAATGTGATTGTAATCATAGTATAGGTTAAATACACAAGATCCAAATGAATTTAAGACATTTAACCCCTTAAGCTACAATCCCAATGAGATGTTCAAAAGCTTCAAAAACCAAGAAACCATTAAACTAAACATGAAATAAACATGAAAGCTTAAAAGAAACCTAATCTAGAACTCCAAACCTTATCCCATTGGGGGAGTGGTGTCATATTGATATTGAATAATGACCCTTTCCCAATCCTTTGGATAAATGAGAAATTAACTGAACTCCATTGTTGAAAACTACGCTAAAATTGATAAAATGATGCTATGGGTGGATGAAAAGGATGAAAAAGCTTGATAATGGTGCAAGTATGAATAGAGATAGTATTCAAATGGGCACCATAACTGTGCTTTGATGGAAGTGGATCCATTTCTCTCCAAATGGTGAGGTATTTGTAGGAGAGAAAACGAAGAATCAATGGCCAAGATGAAAAGGATCAATCAATGGTCAATGGAATCAAGGGTGAAGGCATGGATCAAGGATTCTCATCAATGGATGATAATAAAATATCACATAGAGCAAAGAAACCATCAAGGGCTCACAATGATTCAAACAAACAAACTTTCTAACAACTTTGAAAGTTTGTTAGGAAAGAATATTCTATTTTTTGGAGCCAAATAGGAGAAAATTCCTTTGGAATATTCCCTATGCAAGTGGATGGGTGAGGAAAATTAGTAATTAGTAATTAGTATTTTAAACTAAGTTTTAATTGTGTAAGTTGAGGAATATGAGGATTATCATTAAATAATTAGTTTATTTAATGAGAAGGGGATGCAAATAACATTTAATTAAATAATTTAGGATTATTAAATTAAATGAGAGTACATAAGGTGTCTAAATCAAATAATTTGATTTATTCAATTAAATAGAATGAGAGGGTAGGAATTTACCTAATTAAATTAATTAGATTAATAGATGAAAATAATGCATTTAATTAAATAACTAGGCTTATTTAATCAAACAGGTGAAAAGAGGATGAATTTCAAGATGAAACAATGTTAGTATATCGGATTCAAGTGCGTAATACCATTCAGGAAAATTTTAAGTGTCTGTAGATAGTGATATGAAACAAGAGGTAAGATGTATCTTCGATCCCCGAGCTCCAAAAGATTAAAAACTAAAATAAAACTTTTCTCGCTAAATATGTTTTAACCATTTGGCAAGAGATAAAAGGGGAGGCCTAAGGCCCAACACCCAAAAGTGTGTTTGGTTTCTTGTCTTCTTTTCACAAGTTATTATTTTATAAATTAAGATATATTAGAACTAATATAACTTTCTTTTGAGGGTCTTGTTTCTTTTGAGGTAAATAAATGAGTAACACATGGTGTTTCTTATGTGCAAGAGATATGCCACCAAATGATCTCACAAAAATGAAGTACAAATACAAAGGATAACATCCACCTTGAAAAATTCTCTCCCCATACACTAAAATTAGAGACACTAAGCTCAGATATGTGGACATGGATAAATTTAAAAGGAAGATAAATGATGAAGCAACAAGAACATGTGCTGCTACAACACTAGCTAATTCTAGATTAGTGTAAGCTTTTTCATTCCCAATGACTATTTTATCTCCAGAGCTATTCCTAACATGTTCCTACTACTACAATCATAAAATGAGGAGGGTGATGGGGTCATTAGGAGAAGTGCTTGATGTGAGCCCATATATGATTGAGAACATTTTTCAGGATTCTTGTCCACCCTCAATAGAAGGTGATTGATATGAAAAATGAAATCAAGTACTTTGTTGATGAGGAGGAAAAAAACCTTACTTATGTTAACAATCAGATGTTGGTTACCTCGAGGAAAGTAACCCTCAATATGGCTAGGTTGCAACATAGAAGCGAGTTCAAAGAAGATATCAAGGACTTGATTGTCCTATTAAGTAAGGTGTTTGGATATCCCCATGTTAGGGATTCCTATCCATGGATGGTCTAGTCCACTGTGATTATCAATGAATCAAACAAAGATAAAATTTATTGGGAAACTCTTTTAAGTGACACCATTCATGATTAGTTGAAGATTGTTCTAGAAACATCAAAGTTATACATGACCTTATACTTGGTTTATTTGTTGGCATCTCAAGCCTCCTTCTCGGGACTAGACAGAATGGGTTCCTTCGAACTCAAGAAAGTTACCATATATTAACATTATCCTCAAATAAAGTTGGAGGATAGTTACACACATTTCTATGTTGTCAATGACAACTTTATTTATTCAATGGTCAAAGGACTAGAGGGAGATTTTTCCAGAAGGATCTCTAATGAAGCTATGGAGGCAATTAAAGAATGGGGGAACTAGTATATCCAGTTCAAAAAATTTACATAAATCCGAGTGGTAGGCTTCCATAAGATGCCATATAAGCTCCCCAAGTACCCCTCAGACAAAAAGATCCTACTGAAAGTTTGCAAACAAGTGATGAAGATTCACTAGCTAATTGTAGGAAAACACAAGTTTGGGTACAACTTCCTATAGAGGAGGGGGACTGACCACTCAAAGACTCCAGGTCATGGAGAGCCAAGATTTGAAGGCTTCCCTAATCTACCTCAATTTCACAAGTGTTTAGGGAGTTGTTTAATATTGAGGATATAGAATGAAGAGAACTCTTAATACTTTTATCACTCTACTAACCCGAGAGTTAGGTTTGGACTAAATGAGCAAGTTTCTAGAACTTGGATTGTACCTCAAACAACTCTTTGCCAGAGGACAACAATGTAGAATAGGGATGACATCACGACACACTGGCATCCCACAGGTGCGTTGGCATCCATATAGACAGACAATGAAAAAGGATATTCAAAAGTGTTGGAAACCTACTAACAACTTAACTACTAAAGTTTTAAGTGATGATAAAAGTAGGAAATGATAGAGTAACTGAAATACTAGGAAAGATGGTGAAAAAGATGACAAGGACATGAAAGATAAGGATTCAACTCATAGAAAGTCTAGTTCTCCCACAAGCTCCACACAAACGAGTACCTACACACAACAAAGCGAGGAAAAATGTTGGTGTTTCGGGGCTTGCTTTAGTCAAACCCTTATTTTGGTGTTTCCACCTCCATGGATAGCTAGATAGATAGAGAAATAGAAATGTGATAAAGAAAGTATGCTGGAAAGGAAATGAATACCAAATACTACAAGAAGCACTATGCTACTCAAATCCAACAACAATGTAAATCAAGTAAATAATACCACCCTCAATCAGAGGCACTCAAGGCCAATGAGAGAGGAATGCAAGTCTACGACCATGGAAAAGTTGACGTGGCCATAGCGGCACTAGAGGAAGTCTCTCAAGACACCAAGTTGTAGCTTCTATGGTAGATGTGAAGAATGTTGTGATGTTGGAATAGTGAAGCCAATAGTACAAAAATTAGCTCAAGATTTTGTAAGAAATTGCTCAAGAATGATGTGGAGGCATGAAGATTGTCAAGAATTATGAAGAATATAAGATGATTGTGAAATATAGGAATTTGAAGGTCAATTACGATGGATAGATCGATTCAAAAGTTGATTGAAGGGTGCAGGGACATTACATTTCATCACCAATGGAGAATGTAATGCCTATGAAGATTCCAGAGGCGAGAATCTTGTCAAGACAACAATACATTGCATAGACAATAATGCACCACACTAGCATCCCCGATATAAATTCCCCCATCGACACTAAAAATAGGCACCAATTGGATGGATTATAGATAAATGATGTGGAATTACATGGTTGGGTTTGATTTTTCTAAGGTGAAGGATGTAAAAGGGGAACTTGTGAGGGGGTGAAAATTCACTCCTATACATTTTTCCCCCACTTTAGCAAACATGAGTGCCAATGAGTATTCGGTAAAGTCGGTTAAAAGAGCTCCAAGAAAATATACCTAAACCGTCGAGGAAGTAGACCGCAATTTGGCATACGCGAAAGTGTAGGGCAGACAAATGGCTCCACAAGTACTCTCTACTAAGGAGGATTGAACAAAGTGCACCAAAGGCCTACAAAAAAATAGTGAACAAATCCCATAAGATGTAAGCTCTTCACAGGTCCTCAGACTTGCAAAGAAGGCATCCCCCAGGTGCTTAGTCCTGAAGGAAGCCCAATGTAGGGGACTCTGCAAAGTCAAATTGGAAAGCAACTTCACAGGCTCATTGTTGGAAAACAACAACCTACTAAGAGGGGGCTGAATCAATAGATACTAAAATTTTAGTCTTCTTACCCTTAGTGCAAACACAACCCTTAAATTTTAATGTGTAGATTAAAACATGAAAATATATGACAAACAAAAGCACATACAAGATCAACACACTACACCAAATATACGTGGAAAACCCAAGATGGGAAAAACCATGGTGACAAAAGTTGCTTGAGTCTATTCCTCAAATCCAATGTCACAAATAAATATTATGTTACAAATTTTAAGGGAACCAACCCTAAGGAGACAACAATCCCCTATTCTGAGCACCAACTTAGTATAAATGAGGCAACAACCTCTACAATATGAAAATATCATATATGCATAAAATTGGTTCTGCATAACCTGATAATGCATCAATACATTCAGTACATAATTTTGTAGTACACTTATCTTTCTCTGATCACTCTCCTTCAACTATAATTAGCTTCAAATATACATCTAATACTCTATTCAACTGACTCAATAACTCACTTACACTCTTAACTCTTTAACACTGTTACCCTCTTTCAAAAAACCAACCATTTTTATTTCTGATCTACTCTTTTATAACATTCTCTACCTTCACCATCAAGCTATCTCAAACATACAAACCCTTGTCTAGATTCAACGTACATTCCATATACAATATTTTTACTTTCCAAAATACCACCATTTCAACCAATAAGCAATGAATTATTTGTTGAACGGTTACCTGTCAATTTTTACAAAAGTTTCTATTCGTCCATCCTTTTACTTGATTCCACCAACCTGCAATTACTGCATCAAACTTTGCAACTCCATCGAACCCATATTGAAGCATCTCTTAGGGTTTCCTTCACTCACCAGCTTCTCCAGCAAGCTACTATTTATTAAGCCAATCAATCATCTACCTTATTCAATGCATTCACCATATTTCTGTATGTTCGACCTGTTAGGGTTTCATAGCCACTTGTATTGGCATAAGAAATCACACCATTTTTGTTCATTCCTTCAAACCCATGTTTTATTGATTGAATTGATATTATTTGATTAGGGTTTTACCACCTTTTAAATCACTTTAACATTATTGACCAAAAAAATTGTTTAATCACTTTATAAAACACTGACCAAGAAAATTGCGTTGATTTACAACAACGATGTAAAATCAACAAATAAACATATGCCACAAGTCGTCATCTTATTAGTTCTCATATGTCTCATCAATCCTTTTACCTATTCATCCATGTCACTCGTCAACCTCCCGCTAGCCCGTGGGGTCAACTTGAGTCAATGCTTCCATTCAACGAGATGACGGGTAACTTCCTTCCACATGTCCTTCTATCGATTGTTAGGGATCGGGGATCCCATGTTCTTCATACCATGCAGAGCTTAAACTAACAAACATAGATTCCAATAGTGAAGAGGAAAAGATACATAAAATTGTCAAAAGTTAGGGTCTGAACATACTTCATACTTTACACATGCCTTTCGGTAAGCCGCAAGCCATACCTCCGACTCGCGATGCCCAGTAAAGTCCTTTGTAAGTGTTGTTAGTCATAACCCTGTCAGCTTTCAGTCGACTTTCGGGCTTTCATCCTTCACCATACTTCATAACCTATCAAGGGCTTAACTTCAACTTGAGATGTTTGAATCTTCTTCGAGGTTCAGAGAACTTCCATACCCATTCCTTCAAACACAAAGGTAAGATGTGTACCCAAAATCTGAAGTCTGAAATACACTAGACTTAATGGATTTATTTCATCTTTTTGAGGGACTCAATAAGTGGTATGATCAAGGCCCGAGACCCAAAACCATTGCAAACTTAACACAAATTTGACTAAATTTTTTAATGCATTTGGTTAGCAATAAGCCTGATGACCGATGCTCGATTCTTACTAAAATAAACTAAGGAATTTGGTAGGCCATAAGCCTAAAGCCCGAACTCTGAAACCTACTAACTTAGCACAGATTTGACTAAGTATTTTACACCTCTTATGTATGATATTGCACAGATCTTCTTTTGACTTCAGTGACATCATTATTCCAACAATCTCCTTTCATAATTAGGTCCAACTCATCACTAATCTCCTTTTGACATCAATGGAAACCATATGCCAACAATCTCCCCCTTTGTCGTTGATAGCAAAACTTAAATGCTCTGAACCAACAAATGTACCAAAAAATATATTGTAACAAAGCATAAAACATTGTCACACAGTCATTGCCACAACTCTCCCTTAGTCATATCTTCACCTTTGACAAACAAAGATATTTTTGCTTACCTTCTCCCAATAGATCATTTTGCTCAATTTCTCCCCCTTTGACATCAATGGCAAAGGGTCTAACTGTGCTCTTCCTCAGAACATAGTGTTGTTGTTGTTGATAATCTCCCCCTTTGATGAACCATACAAAGAGAAATAATGTGTCTATATTGTTGCGACCATCAAGTCATTAGAAATTTGTAAAACAAGTTTACTTGACTTGATCTTATTGTCCTTGTCTAGGGATGAAAGAATCAATGAAGCTCCCCCTATATTCATGCCCTATCATTGAGAATTAGTGATATGATGGGAGAAATTACTCCCAACTTCTGCCTCAGATATTCAAATTTCTCTATAGGAAGAGGCTTGGTGAAAATGTTAGCCACCTATTCTTTTGTTGGAACATACTCCATTCCGACCTCTCTGTCTGTAACCTTTTCTCTAATGAAGTGATTGTGACGCTCTTCAAAGTGCATCATTGTTTGTTATTTGGGCATCACTATACCCTGCAAAAAAAGAAAAAAAATAGAATTCAAGCTAAAAACCAATTAATTTAATGGTATGCCCTCCTTCTAGTGCCAAAATGTGAGACAAGGATTATTATTGTGGTTCAATTACGATCGATCCATGATGAACCAAAGCATAGTTAAGCCACTAAACCTCAATCACAAACAAGATCATTCAAATTGAAAGTTAAACTAAGCATTTATTGAAACTGAAAGTTACAAACTATGAAAAAAATTAAATTTCTACTCTAACCTATTATCCTATTTTGGAATTGGTGTCATGTTGATGTGGAACAATGACCCTTTCCCAATCTTGTGATTAGTGAGCATGTTTCAGTCAATTCTATGGAAGAGAATTGATGAAACCATTGTGATAATTGGATGAAAACCTGACTTATGCTAAACCAAACATGATGCAAACTAAATTAACATGATTATATGCTAAAATTGATCTAATTATGCAATTGCTAAGCTAAACTAAGCTAATTCTAAGCTAAAATATGGAAGCCCTAATTTATAAACAAACTAAGATGGATGCATGTGATTTTAATGGATGCTTTAAGCTATTATACAATTAAAATAAACTAAGATTAGCTAAAAGTGAGTAAAATATGAGTGTGAGTGCAAGTGAATTCAAAAACATAAGTTTGCTCCATGTGATTGATCCATTTGTCTCCAAATATTATTCTATTTATAGGAGAGCATATGAGAAATGGAGGGTTGAGATCGAAAATATTAATCAACAGTTTAGGATGAAAGGAAGAAGATGCATGTATCATGGATTCTCATCAACGAATGAGAATGCAAGATGAAAGTTAATCAAGAGCTCACATTGGTTCCAAAAAAACATACTTTTGACCTGCAAACATAGGTCAAAGGTGACTTGCTTAAGAGGTTAAAGATTAAAACTTGCATAAGAATCCAAGTCAGATGATTGGAGGAGAGGGACTATTCATTTGGGTGAGGATAAAAGATATTTTGAAAATTAAAAGAAAGTTTTAATTGTGCAAAAAGGTATAAGGAATATTCCATGGGAATATTCCCCTTTTGGAGGAAAATTAGATTAATTGTTAATTAAACAAGGTTTAATTACACAATTAGGGGATTAGAAGAATTAAAGGGGTATTCATTAAATTAAATGATTTAATGAATGGGGAAAGGTGAAAATGATATTTAATTAAATGACGGGTTATTTAGTTAAATAAGATGACTTGGGAAATTAAATTAAATAGTATGATTTATTTAATTTAATGAGATGAAATGTTTGCGCGAAGTGGGATAAATTAACCCGATTTGATGAATTAGGTTAATGGATGAAAAATGACGCAATTAATTAATTAGCTAGGATAATTCAATTAATTAAGTGAAAAGAGGATGGGTTTAAAGAGGAAGTGATGTTAGTTAACCTGTTTCAAGTGCATGATATCATCCAAGACATTTTTCAGTGTCTACACTTCTAATACTACTTCACTATCCATACTACCTTCAATATTTGTTCTTTCTACTTTACCTTTTGAATTAGGTTCTTCTAAAATTTCATTAGTTGGTATGGTGATGGTGTTTATGGTCCTGTCATTGTTTTCATCTTCTTTGGAATTTACTTCTTCTATGTAGGGTCCTTTGAGTTTTTCCCTAAAGGAGTGTGGACCACACTTATGTCATTTTGAAAAGGATATTTCTTCCTTTTGAGAATATATAATTCCCTTGGAATATACACACCATTTGAGCCCTAGTAGTGCATTGAATGAATCAAACGTTTCCTTCGTAGTAACCATGTTAAAATCTACATATTGTTTCACTCTCTTTACATTAACTTCAACATTTTTCTAAGAAGCCATTGTTTTCATCCTGGTCTCATCTACCAAGTTGATATTGTAAGGTGTAGGTTCCAATGTCAGTTTTTGTTGGTGTAATTAATTATTTAATTACACTTACATAAGTTCTTAGGTATTTAATTATATTCCTAGGTATCATTTACTAGGTGATATGTTCACATGTTTGCTTAGGATATAATATTCTTTCTAGAAGGATGAGTTGTCATTTCTAGAAGTCTTATCTTATCTAACATCATTTCTTAGGTAGTTAGTTAGTTGTCACATGCCATAAGATTATGACACATGTCAACATCATATTACATAATACATCTCAACCTTGCCTATATAAGCAAGGCTTCATATGTACTTTGCCATATTCAGTTTGACATTCTTGCATCTTAATGATAGAATCATATATCTTCCATTTCTCTCTTGTGGAAGTTATTTTGTCTTGCAGGTGATCTTGGGGTGTTTGAGGAGTTCACCATAAACTCCTACATGGTATTAGAACTTTAGTGCTGCAAACTTCTTCCCATATTTGAGGGATCAATCTTGGCATGAAATTTTTGCTGGGTGTGAGTTGGGGTCTTGAGAGCCTCGCCATTGAATCTAAGGCATCAGAGAAATTCAAGATTGGCTTTCATTTCATCAAAATATAACATATTTTTTCAAATCTACTAGGGTTCAAAATCCAGTCATTTTTATTGGAGTTGTAAGATGAGGTCAGAAATCAAATAGCATAGACAAAGTGATAGCCAACACTTCTAATCTATTAACCTCATCAAACAAGATAATACAAAAAAATGGAGATATCAAAATGAAAGAAAACAAAATAAAACACTCCCCATATTGTAGTTGATTCCTTCTCTTGCTATCCTATTTCTCCTTTTGCAAATATGCCCTCAGATTTGTAGTCTAACTTGTGCAAATACCTGCAAATTATAAGTAGAAAGTTGGAGAAGAATAGCTGTTAAGGTGAAAATGGAGAAGGAAGGTTGTTTTTATAGACAACCTTTCGAATGGACGGTTGAGATTAATCCTCTAGAAGGATTCCAAGATCAATGGTCCAGAATTGATGCACCAAGAATACACTATTCTTGGAGGAATCATGACAGACAAACATGCAAAGACATGCAGGCTATGAAATGAAATGAATATTATGACATGGGATTATGATAGAGCATCTTTGACCAGGTGGTGCATAAATAATTTATTTCAATTTTATTTATTCAAAAATGGAGAAAGTGGAGGAAATGGACAAGTGGAAAATAAATAATTTCAAATTATTTATTTTGGAGAAAATGAAAAGAGGAGCATTTAATTAAATTTATCAATTTAATTAAATGGAGAGATGAAAATTAGACCTTAAATAATTAATTTAGATTAATTATTTAATAGGGGAGGTGGCATGGGATAGTTAAATAATTTTAATAATTATTTAACTATAGAAGAATTAAAGGAACACGAATAGATGAATAATTAATGGTAATTATTTAACTATAGATGAAAGGTGAAAAAATAATTAAATAAATAATAATTTATTTAACTATTGAAGAAGAGGGAGAAATTAGTGACGTAATTAGTTTATTTAATCAATGAGGATAAAATAAAGATGAGAAGGTGAATTAATTAAATAATTAAAAATTATTTAATTAATAGAGGAATGCAATCAAACTTAATTGAATAATTAAAATTATTTAATTATCGAAGGACAACGACCAAGAAAAATGACACTCGTGGACTTAGGACATTTTTCAGTGTCTACATTTTGCCCCTCTTTGACATAATGCAATTCATCGCATTGTGTCAAAGAAATTTAATTCTAAAATATACCCCAGTGAAACTAGAATGACGAGGAGGGTTGTGTATGCCCCCTCGAGAAGACAGGTGAGTTCAAAGAACACGAATGTGCTCTCGAAATGGATGATAAGACTAGAGTATGAAGGATAGAAGAAATGTTAGCTTGGAAAATGATGGATATTAGCATGGAAGAGAGAGGAGGATGAAGATGGAAAGCTAGACGAGAAATGATAAGGGAACCAACTTTCATGCTTACATTTTTATATTTATCATCATTGGGCGTGAAAATGTTGCAAATGGTCCACAAACACCATGGTATGACATAGACCAAAGTGTGCAAGGTGACCATTTGCAAAACAGACAGTCATAGACAAGGAATGTCCTAACTCATACTAAGGGAAAAGTTGCCCCAATCTTTTTGTCAAGACAATTCACAGATAGCAGTCAAAGAAAAACAAAATAGGTCATGAGACATCATCGCACCTCTACATCCTTCAAGGGACATCCTTGAGGTATCTAGTAACATAATCAAGAGAGAAAACGACAAAACATAAGACAAAATAACAAAAAGATCAGACAAAATGGACAAAAGATAAGACAAAATAGACCAGAAAAATCAAGAGCCATTCAATGTGTTTGCCAATGTTTGTTTTTCTGAAGACGAATTTCATGATAGTTTGTTACTTTGACAGTTTGATAGTTTTGACAGGTTGCCAATTCGACGGTGTTGACAGTTTGACAGGGCCTATTATCAGGAAGGACACATCCTGAAAAAGGAAAATGACATTTTGATGAGGTCCAAGTCCAAGAAGGACACATCCTGGAGGGGACCAAAGAGTGACGAGATTGACATTGTTTTGGAAATTTGACTGATTTTGACTAGATGATTGATTGGACTATGTTGTCTGTTGGTTCATAATTTAAATGTCAACGTTTTGAATGACTGATTTTGTTTGAGTGCCACTATGTTTGACTTATATGACCGACATGATGAATTTTGACTCTATTTTGGAATTTTTGAGAGTTATTTGATTTTTTTTTGTGTTTCTTCAAGACATTTTTCAATGTTTAGGTCTTTTTTCAGGACATTTTATGATGTTTTAGGTCTTTTTTTAGGATATTTTATGATTTTTATGATTTTTTTAGGACATTTTTGGATTTTTTTGGATTTTTCCATTTTTAACGAGGACCATGATGAATGCATGTGAATGATGCCAATAACAAACATGATTATGACCCTAATCAAGTTGAATACCAATTGATGAGTAATGACAATGTTGTTTGACGTGGGAAGGACACATCCCAAAACAACATGAGGATGACGATAATGTGATGAAATATTAAGATCTACAGTCGAGCCAAGAAAAAAGTCAAGGATTGTGTTGGATGATTTGGTCGTTGCATTTGGAATGACCTCGTTAGGACTAGATGGGATGATGGAAGATCCTTAGACCGTTTGACAAGGGAACACCAAGATAGGTGACAGACATGAAAGGATGAGAGATGGCCTCGGTAAAAGATGAGAGACATGAGACACAGGGAACTGTCAAATGATTTTTAGGGACTATGTCACATAAGGATAATGAGGTTATGAGGACAATAACATGATGTTGCATGCATAGTTTGTGACCAAAGGATTGACATGTCAATAGTTTTCCCCAAAGCATGATTTATGTTTACATATTATGTCAAGACCAAGGTAGGTGGAAAAATGGGTGGGGGAATGATATGGATTAAATGGACGAATGGAAATGTCATGAGGAAAGGCATGGGAAATGAAACGACTTTCCCCCAAGTGTAATGGTCCACATAGACAATTTATTTTACACATGACACCTGTTTGCCAGGTTTTCATCATGGTACTTATCCAGGGCACCTGTTTGCTAGGTTTTCATCGTTGGAAATTTTTTTTTCTCTTTACTATTTTCTTTCTTTCATTTTCCTCTCTTTTTTTTGTGTCACCAAACGCCTGTTTGCCAAGTTTTCATTAGGGTGATAATTTTTTGATTTTTGATTTTTTTTTGTATTTTTGATATTTTAGGATGACTTTGATGCCTTAACTATACCACTGATTATTTTGAAGCTGCTGATGGTGTCGATGTAGAGACTGGTGCCATGATATTCCAATAACGACCTTTCTGAAGTAGCTGCCTTGTCAGGATTGTAGCGCTTGCATACAACTAATTGATGTCATCATGATCCTTTTCAATACTAGAGTTGGTCTTATCAAAATATGCACATCGCGATAGAGTGCCATGAGAGTCCTTATGATAAAGAGTTGTTGCCAAGATGTGACGAATTTGTGACGTGGGACTTTTGGATTGTAGACGAGATGTAGGATTATGGCAGATGATGGAAGACATGGATGGATTGTTGGGACGTTTGGATGAATAACTTTTTATCTTCCAAACTTGGGATGGTGGATGAAAATTTTTGGAGGGATGGTGTTTGGAACCAACACCTTTAGATGCCTTGCTTGATGACCATTTTGAAGGTGGATATGTATTATATGTGGGAGTCCTCTTGTCTTGTGGCTCCACATTGTGATTGAATTTTTCTTTTGACATATTTTCTTTGCTTGATCCACTTGTCTTTGGGATCCATTTTAATTTTATTTTTCCACTTGTCCTTTTGTTTGATTCAATGGCCTTTGACATTTGATTTTTATCTTTTGATTTGTATGACTTTTGTCTTTGTTGGTTCCAAAGGGAAGGTTTAAAATGTTTAGAATGATAGTTTATGGTGTGAATGGAAGACGTGTTGGCAACAATCTTATGACAAGGATCACTCATGGACTCCATTTTGACATTTGTATCTAATAAAGTCTCCCCCAATATCGAGGAGGTACCACTTGCATCGTTTGATTTGCTGTCTAAGGAATAGCTGAGACCTTGATGTCTAAGATTTTCATGAATTTGTATTGGTTCTCGAATGCCTTGTTCGTGTATGCCTAGTCCTTTTCCTTGATATTGCATGCTTTGAAAAATTCTCTTTGTGATGGGGTATTTATTGTTTTGAAAGCAAGATGTTAACCCATCATGATGTATGTGGACACTGTTACTTGGAATACTTTCATCTGCGAGAAAGCCTGCTTTGACAAAGATAGATGCCCCTAGTTGATAAAGTGTCTTAGCTTCATTGTCATGTTGGATATATTTCTGACTGATATCTTTGGTATGATCTTGTGACATGTCAGGTTCAGCTGATTCAATTGGTGCTTCTAAGTTGATGTTGAATCCATTGTTATGGTCAGTGTCATAGAGTCCAGTAAATTGAGCTATAGCTCGATCATTTGCAAATATGTCCATAATGGAAGACTCTTGTTCTTGAGGAATATCGTCTATGTGTGTCATGGAGGCAAGTGTCTCATTTTGGAAAGTGTCAATAGTCGAGTCCTATATAAAGTCAAGGAGTGGATTGTTTTAGACTTCTTGGTCAATGGTAGGGTCTTGGTCAAAGATGGGGTTGTCATGGATGATATAATTGGGATTGAAATCTTTGTCAAGGGTAGGTTTTTTTTGGATGTCATGATTGTTTTGAAGGACTTCTTGAATGGACTTTAAGATAGGGTCATGGGATGGACTACCTTGATCCTAACATGAGGGTGACGTTATAATGTCATTCTTTGGACTTCCGTTTTGACATGTATCCTCAAGTTTATTAAATGGGATTTGACTTTGGAAAATGATAGAATTTTGATGACTAAATGTGGATTGTGAGGGAGTGACTTGAAAATGATTAATGGATGAAGAACTAGGATAGGACATGGAGACTTGGACTGGACTAGTATGTGAAGGACGAGGATATGATGTGGAGACTTGGACTGGATTGGTGTAAGGTTGACTAAAATAGGATGTGGAGAATTGGACGGGATCGATAAGGTATGATGTGGAGACTTGACATGAGTTGGTAGATGGTTGATAAGGCATGTAGACTTAGATAGGATTGATAGGTACATGACTATATTATGACATGGAGACTCGTAATGGACTAGTGGATAGTTGGTTTCCCTTGTCAAGGTTAGGATAAGGGTAATAATTGGACATGTGTTGGAGATTAATGGTAGGATTTTCGTTAAGTGATTCTTGATAGTGAGGGTTGATGGATAGAGGACTTGGACTAATGGGTTTTCGGTAGGAAGGGTACGTAGGTGATGTTGGTCTCAAAGTATTAAAGTCAAAGCCACATGGTAGTTTAACCCCTTGGTCCAAGAGCATGGCTAGATACCTTTGAGGGTCATGTAGGACTAAGTTTTCCACAAAGGAAGCTACGTCAGGATTTTGTGCTACAGATTCCAAGTCTTTAGCATAGACTTGTCTATTTTGGTCTCTTTGTATGAATGGTTCAAAAAGGTTTTGTGATGAAGATGGCATGCTGATGGAAGAATGTGTGTTCATGTTGTGAAATGGGTCAGAAAAAGTCCAGTGTTGGTTTGTGTCATAAGTGTTATTCTCAATGTTGGGATTGGTGTTGGTGTTGGCGTTGTCAAAGTCTTGTCCAAAGTTTGCCATTTGTCTTTTCTTTTTTTGAAGTCTTGTTTCGACCATCAAGGAAATTTCTCAAATGAAGATGATGACAATGCAAGTATGACACTAGTCTATGTTTTTTTCTTTTTGTGTGATAATGTATGACAATGCAAAGAGATGATAATGCAAGTATGCCAAAAGCCAAGGTGACTAGGATGATGATGTTGACTTGGATGACAATGTTGATTAGGAAAATGACAATGTGGACTAGGAAAATTGAAAGGTCAAGGTGAAAAATGAGGACTAATGAGGGAAATAATGCAAGGTCTAGGTTCAAAATGAAAACTAGGATGAACGATATTTTTGGATTTTTTTTAATTTTTAATTTTTTGGGAATAAAGTATGTAAGGTAGGAACTAAAATGAATGCAATTTGGAGACATGAGTACCTAAGCACTCTAAGCTTAATATTTGTTTTGATTTTGGTTACCAAAGGACTTGTTGAAAATGACAAAGTGAAAAGGTCAAGATGACTAGTGAGTTTTCCTAACTAGACTGTTGAGTTGGAAATCCTCACAAAAGGGACAATGACTAAAAATAGGAATGATGACTAAGTCTAAGATAACCTAGTTTTGAAAGTAATGATTTTGTAAATTGTGATGAGGTTAACCTAATCCAAAGTATGCAAAAGTGAAAAGCTATGGTCAAGCTAATGTTGAAAATGATGATTATGAAACCTAATGTATGCAACTCAAATTTTAAAGATTAAGCCTATGGTCAAGAATACAAACTAATGGTTGAATAATGAGGATTTTGAGAAATTTCAAAGCTGATTTTGTTAGATTTGGTTGTGAAACCACCCAAGATCAAAGTGAATGAAGGAAAGCAAGACAAGAACCCAGAGATGAAAAAAACTTAGCACTCTCCTAGCATTGAACTAGACTCACAATTTGAGCTAGTGTTCTCATTAGCATAAGGAGAGGTGAGGGCTTGTTTATATAGAAAAATATAGGCATATAAAACCAAGAGGAATAATAACTCCCCTTAACCCATAATAGGTGGGAGGTTTTACCTACTTGGTAAATGCCAAATACATGGTTATGCCAACTCAGGTAAAGACAAAAAATGGTTATGGGGAGGTGGAAAATAAGTCCAAAAGAGGGTGTGACATTCAACTACCCAAATGTGGGTTTGAATGACACATGTGATTGAAGGATTATGCCACGTGTCCTCATCTTAACCATTCTAATATAACCTAAGAAAGCTTAATAATGTGTGTAGGAAAAATAAATATTCCCTAACATAAGGAAAATAAAAAACCTACACTAACACCCCCCTTAAGCCTAGCTTAGGTGGGTGAAGAGGCACAAAGATACAAATATGGGTCCCGACTACTAGGCCATGTTAGGTACCCATGTACAAAATAATCTATCACAAATGGAGTAAAGGAGAAAATCCAGTGGGACAAAACTCCTCCCCAAAAGAGAGAAAAGAAAACAAGTTTCCCAACACAAGAAGAATCCCATGCAAGGAAGAAGTCCCCTCCAAAATATTAAAGGATAGGAAAGACCATGTAGCCTTCCCCAAAGTAGTCAACTGTGCCAATGGATGAAGCTCAAAACTGAATGTAGAACATGGTCCACGATTATCGAACAATGTTCCCCCCCTTAGGAAGAAACAAAACCAAAGGTGTATGAAGAATGTCTTCCCATTCCTGAAATGAATATGAGGGAAGAAAGCTCAAAAAGTATGAAGTCTCTGAAAAATGCTCATTTGTCTCCATGCCAATGCTGAAAGCTACCACCACCAAATCAGGTGTTGTAGGCCACACTGATGAAGATAACAATCCAAAACCTAGTAGAGATGTGTGTAAAACAAAATCCAAAGACTCAACTACCTCCTTTGAAGACAAAGATGTCTCCTCCAAATGCTGCTCAAAAGTATCCACAGTCATGTCAAGTTGTGATGAATGATAATGTGGAGGATGAACAAGAGGATCCAAAGGTTCCTCCATAACAACTGAAGAAGAATCAAATTCATCAAAGAGAAGATGGATGTCATGAATAATGTCTCCCAAGTCTGAAATATGAGACTCTATGAACAAACCTGCAATGTCTGTCAAGTAGTCATCACAAGCAACTATATCTGGAAGACGATGTCGATCCTATTGCACTGAATCACAAGTAGCCATGAATGTAACACAAGTATCCTCAGAAGCAACAGTAGATAGAGGAGAAGGAATACAAGGGTCAATAATTGGATCTGATGTGAGAATACCAAGATTCAAATAGCCAAAATTCTCCTTAAAATCAAATGTCACACAAGGAGTGTGATCAACAACCAAAGGATCAAAACCATCATCAGGTGCAAAGTCTAAAAAGGTATACAACCAAGATTCATGACCAACTATCCCAGTAGCAATTATCTCTCTGCTCTCCAAGTCTCTAATGATAACTAAATCAGGTGTGAATTCCGCAGTCTTTCCTGCTCCACCATGAGTGATCTGATAGATGGAAAGAAGATTGTTTGTCAAGTGAGGTACACACAAAACATCATTGAAGGTGCCATCCCCAATATCAACATAACCCTTCCCAATTACAGTCATGTAAGTGTTGTTGCCCATCATAATAGGTGGCATAACACAAGGCTCAAAAGAAGAGAACACAGACTGTGAAGAAGCCATATGATGAGAAGCTCCAGAATCTAGGAGTCATTTCCCTGATTCATGACTTGTAGACGCACAAAGAGATTTACCTTTATTTTTATTAGACTCAGAAGCAAATCCTGCATGACCTTTATCCTTACTAGATCCTGATTGTTTGGAATGTGAAGAAGAAGAATTAGACTTAGACATTCTAGAAGGTAGATCAATGTTGTTCTTCTTAAGAAGATGTTTCAGTTCATCAATATCCTTCTTATAACAAGAATGTTCTTCATGTCCAGTCCTCTTGCAATATGAACAAGTAGACTTCTCCTTCTTAGATGATTCCTCCTTGGAAGAGGATTTGTGTTGTGCTTGATCTGTGTGTGGATTTTTCTTAGATTTCTTTTGTTTCTTGTCAGATTGTCTTGACTCTTTCTGTCCCTTAGGCTGACTAGCCAACAAGGCCTGAGTCCGTGATGGCTTTATGAGACCCATAGAAAGAATCTTCTGTTGTTCATGCATTAACATCTCAGAAAAAGATGCAAATGAAGGCATAGTATATGTAGATCCCATAGTCATTCTATGAGTATGAAAGCTAGAAACAAAAGCTGCAAATTCAGGACCAAGTTTATTCAGTGTATTATAGATTAACTGAATGTCTTTTTTTTCAATACCACATGCTTTACATTGTGCTCTCAGATCATTGACATTAGTAATATAATCCTGGATGTTTCCAAAGTTCTTTGGATCAAGGCTCATCAATTCATTTTCAATCTGATAGCCTTTGACTTCATTTGTTGTACCATGCAAAGATTTTAACTTTTCCCAAGCATCATGTGAATTTGTACAAGATTCAATCTGAAACATAAGATCAAGGGAAACAAAGGTACAGAGACATCCAAGAGCTTTTGTATGTTCAAGCATCCATTTTATCTTTTTCTTATCATCTTTAGGTTCAATTACCTTGTTTTCAACATATGGAGTATACCCAAGTTGCATTAAGGCATTCCATGCATGTTGATGCCATGTTGCATAATTATAGGGTGTTAGAAAAGGAACCTTAGAATGTTCCATGTGTGAAGGAAAAGAAAAACACAAGTGAACAGATCAAAAACACACACACACAAAGAGAGATCCCCCCCTTTTTCACTCAATTAATAATTCCCCCCAACAAAAAATGATTTGGTACTTTATAAATCAATGCGTTTACAATGTTGGAGTTGTTGTCCAGAGTTTTACAATGTCCAAAAATAGACCCAAATACTGAAAGTACAATCAAATCTCAGGATGAGAACCTCAAAATAGCACCAATGTGTAGTGCTAAGAAAAATATTCACTTTCAAAAAAATAATCACCTCAATACGAGGTCGTACGTGAAAGTTACATCCATTTGAATTTCAAAAAATGATGATTGTGCTTTAGATCTGATGAAAAAACTGAATTTCTGGAAAACTGGGATTACTTGAGAAAAAAATAATTTCACCACTATGAAGAGCGCAAAATTTTACCCCAAATAAAAAAAATTGCACTGAAAAACACCTCCGTATGACTGAGAACGAGCCCTCTAAAATTCAGGTGCAAAATTGAAAACTTCAATGGTGAAGGGGTCCAAATTTTTTTAAAAAAATCCACCTTTTCCAAATTTGGCGAAATTTTGCTAAACTTATAGGAACTTCCAAGTTTGTCTGTAGTTAGATAAATCTGGAACTCTACTAGATATAGATGACCTCCAACTAAATGTAGAGATCTATCAAAATTAGAGAACTACCAAAATTCCTGCTAGAAGGGTCAACTCTAGCACGAAGGTCGAGAGAGAGTACAGGAGATGCAGGTACAACTGACTTGCAGTACGGATGGGTGCAACATTTAAAAATTTTGAATTTTTTTGAGTTTTAAAATTTTTGAAAAATTTAATAAAGGAAGTGAAGGGGTCGAACCCCTGCCACGTGGGCGCAGCCTCAAGGGAGGTGCATGGACCAATGTGGTACCCTGCAGGTACATACAGGGGAGGGCCCTGCCTTGGTACAAGCCAACAGGTACGTAAGGCCTGTCGGCCTTGTCCAATAATAATTTTTGCTTTTAAATAATACTTTTTCAAAAAATTGATTTTTTTTTGTAAATTTTCAATATTTTTTTTTTCACTGAATTTTTTGAATAATAAAAAAAAAAATTCATGAAGAAATAAATAATTATTTTCTCAAAAAACGAGTCGTACCATGCATAGGTCGGGCCATACAGTTCTTCCTGCAAAATTTTTTTCCTCAAATTTGACTTTCTCCAAAATTGACAAATTAACAGTCAATCTTTAGGTTTTGATGTCTTCTGAGCGCGATGGTGAGGTCCGTTTGGGCTGAAAATGCTCTAAAAGATCAGCTACCTTCAGGAACCTCTCTAAAAACCTCTTTTTCAATACTTCACAGATCTCGCACCCGATGTCTGATATGAACAAAATAAAAGTCAATTTTGACTTTCTTGGTTGCTCTGAACTCAATGGTGAGCTCAGAATGTCTCCAGGAAGCTCCTAAATACCTGCAACAAAATGCAATAGAAAAGAACCCCCCCAAAAACTGAGATCTCTATCAAGCGTTTCTGCTTCTCCAGGTCATCATCGAATGCAAGAGAAGAGCATACTTTTCTTTCGAGAATGGATTGAGATATCTGCTAACCCACAACTCACAACCAACTCTGATACCATGTTAGATTTGGTTGTGAAACCACCCAAGATCAAAGTGAATGAAGGAAAGCAAGACAAGAACCCAGAGATGAACAAAACTTAGCACTCTCCTAGCACTAAACTAGACTCACAATTTGAGCTAGTGTTCTCATTAGCATAGGGAGAGGTGAGGGCTTGTTTATATAGAAAAATATAGGCATATAAAACCAAGAGGAATAATAACTCCCCTTAACCCATAAAAGGTGGGAGGTTTTACCTACTTGGTAAATGCCAAATACATGGTTATGCCAACTTAGGTAAAGACAAAAAAATGATTATGGGGAGGTGGCAAATAAGTCCAAAAGAGGGTGTGACATTCAACTACCCAAATGTGGGTGTGAATGACACATGCAATTGAAGGATTATGCCACGTGTCCTCATCTTAACCATTCTAATATAACCTAAGAAAGCTTAATAATGTGTGTAGGAAAAATAAATATTCCCTAACATAAGGAAAATAAAAAACCTACACTAACATATTTCTGACAGAGACCTCTTAGAAAAAAATGTTTGACAGCAGGTTGAGATTGTTTGTTGATGTTTTGTTGAAAAGTCTGAGTTGTCTGAGGTCGATTGTTTGTGTCCAGATTTGTGAATGTTGTGTATATTGTTTGAAAATCCAGAAAACACTTGACAAGCATGATGTTTGAATGTGGACAAACACAAATAAGACAAGCACAATCCTATGGTTAGGCCAGGACAATATTCACTAGATTCCACATGGGTTTCCCCAACCGCATATCAGTAGTGTGTGAGTCTAGAAGCTTGGTTGCACGGGCTCCCCCTTATAGTGCACTCTCTTCTCAAGCCAACCAAGCTTCCAACCCCCATGGAACTCCCATGACAGATTGATCACCTCTACTACAGACTGCGAAGATGTGGATGCCTTCACACCGACCGGTGCTGTGCTAGCAAATAGAAGGTTTTTGGTTACTACACAAAGGTGTTTAATTCGGGACCCCCATTTGAGTGGCCATACATGGGGCACAAGATTATGCTCCATTTAGGAGACACTCCATCCTGAAGAGGTTAAGCTCAACAGGGTTTTGGGGAGTACTACTTGGTCCGTATGACACATCCGCACTCGTAATCCTAGGCTTTCCCTTAGGATTCACATTTATATACCGGTCGGGGGTAGCTTGGCCAAAAAGCTCCGTTGCCGGTTTGAGTTGCCTTGGGGTGAGTGCTTTTTCCCACCAAGGCAAGCCCAAGTTCTATAGGCAATAACCATTTCTCTTACACTCAGGATCGCATGAATGCGCAAGGGGAGAGAAAATTTCAATTATTGCATCAAGGTGACAAAATTTGAAGACACTTGTAAATTTTAATTACCAAATGATAATGTGAGGACACATAAGACACTTTATTCTTTTTAAAAGCTTAACTTGAAATATGAAAAACAAAGTTCATTTTAAACTCATGCCATGAAAATGCAAGTTCATTTTAACTATATGAGTTTCAATGCATGCTTGTATTCATTTTAGCCCAATGACATGAAAATGCAAGTTGTAATTGTAAATTTTAGGCCCAATGAGTGATTCATGCAGATTTTTTGCTCACTTTAAGCCCCATGAATGAAATATGCAATTTGTTGTTCATTTTAAGACCAAATGAGTGACATGCAAATTGTGGTTTATTTTATCCTCATGAGTGTAAATGCAATTTGTTGTTGTTGTTGAAAGCAAACAAAATTGATTATGCCTAAAGAAATGAAAAAAATTGATTTTTTTCTTCTTCTGTAGAAACAATTTTTAGACTCCCTCCAAGCTGTGCCACATGCTAAAAACAAGAGATTAGTAACTCAAAAGAAAAGTTTAATGACAATAACAAATTAAAATAGTGATAACTTTCTCAAAACTTAACGAAATTTTAAATCGTTTCAATCCATGGAAAGCTGAAAATCAAACCTTCAAAACCCATAAAGTATTTTTCCAAAATTTTACACGAAAAAAATGTTATAGACAAAAGAAAACGTGGGTTTTAAAAGCTAGATTTAAAAAAACAACAAATACTAAAACAGCAATAACTTTCTCAAATCTTAACAAAATTTTAAACTGTTTGAAGTTTCAGAAAGCTAAGAACAAGGCCTAAAAAACCCAAATAATTGTTTTTAAATATTCCATATGCCCATTTTTCTGTACTCAAAAGAAGATGACGATATTTCGTATGAATTCTTGGTTGTAACCTGCAAAACAACAAAAACAAACAAGAAAACAAACCAATTTCTCTAGAAAATTGTAAGATTCACATCAAGTTCACCAATGTGAGATGGGGTTAGAAATCAAATAGCATAGACAAAGTGACAACCAACACTTCTAAACTATTAACCTCATCAAACAAGAGAATACAAACAAATGGAGATATCAAAATGAAAGCAAACAAAATAAAACACTCCCCATATTGTAGTTGATTCTTTCTCTTGCTCTCCTATTTCTTCTTTTGCAAATATGCCCTCAGATTTGTAGTCTAACTTGTGCAAATATCTGCAAATTGTAAGTAGAAAGTTGGAGAAGAATAGTTGTTAAGGTGAAAATGGAGAAGGAAGGTTGTTTTCAAATGGACGATTGAGATTAATCCTCTAGAAGGATTCCAAGATCAATGGTCCATAATTGATGCACCAAGAATATGCTATTCTTGGAGGAATCATGATAGACAGACATGCAGGGACATGCAGGCTATGGCAGACATGCAGGGACATGCAGGCTATGACATGAAATGAATGTTATGACATGGGATTATGACAAAGCATCTTTTACCAGGTGGTGCATAAATAATTTATTTCAATTTTATTTATTCAAAAATGGAGAAAGTGGAGGAAATGGACAAGTGAAAATAAATAATTTCAAATTATTTATTTTGGAGAAAATGAAAAGCGAAGCATTTAATTAAATTTATCAATTTAATTAAATGGAGAGATGAAAATTAGACCTTAAATAATTAATTTAGATTAATTATTTAATAGGGGAGGTGGCATGGGATAGTTAAATAATTTTAATAATTATTTAACTATAGAAGAATTAAAGGACCATGAATAGATAAATAATTAATGGTAATTATTTAACTATAGATGAAAGGTGAAAAAATAATTAAATAAATAATAATTTATTTAACTATTGAAGAAGAGGGAGAAATTAGTGATGTAATTAGTTTATTTAATCAATCAGGATAGAATAAAGATGAGAGGGTGAATTAATTAAATAATTAAAAATTATTTAATTAATAGAGGAATGTGATCAAACTTAATTGAATAATTAAAATTATTCAATTATCGAAGGACAACGACCAAGAAAAATGACACTCGTGGACTTAGGACATTTTTCAGTGTCTACAAGAGTCATTTTTCATTTTTTCTTAAAAAATCTAGCTTCCACTCATTTGTAGGAAAAACTATTTTCATGTTTTGTAGTAGGGTCAAAATATCAATTGGGTATCTTTTAGATTTTGTATATCTTGCATAGATCTAAAGAAAATTGATGTGCAAAAAGTGCTACATGTCATTTTTTCTCCTAGTTGAAGGTTAAAAAATTCATTTTTCATATTCTGCTTGCTGGATCAAAAAAATGATTTTTGGGTTTTGTTTTTAGCATCAAATTATTTTTGGGTTTCTATTATTGTCTACAAATAATGAGTAGATTTTTCAAAAATAAAATCAAAAGTAAACTTTTTTTGCTAGAAAACCCGTTTCCTGCATGCTAAATTTGGCTTTTTTGAAAAATTCATAACTTTTGGCCACGATGTCCATTTTTTTCCAAACAGGATATCAACGAAAAGCTAGTTTCAAGCACTTCATAGTGGTATAGACTATTTTTTAGATTTTGTCATCTACACAAATTTGAGGTTATTTTTCATCATGGAGGTAGATGTGAACATTCATTAGTATTTCCTTTTTTGTGTGCATTAGGTTTACATTTTCTTTGCATTCATTTCAGTTCCAGATCATTTTGTTAATCAACTATTGCTTCATAGATTCTAGAGTTGTGTCAGTTTGCTAGTTTTCTAGTGTTCCTTAGCATCAGGTTTGATGTTTCTTTTCATGATTATGACTTGAGTCCTTGAGTGACTCTAATATGGTTTCTAGCAAATAAAAGTTTATTTCCTTGCTTTCCAAATTGAGGATTCTAGTGTTAATACACAGTGTACTTCCAGTACTTCTCTTGCAATAGGTTATCTCATTATGGGGGGTTGAATGGTCTCTCTTTTCATGGACTTTGTGTGGATGGAGATTGATTGGATTTGTGATGGATATCATTATTGTATTTCATCTCTCTTTTGGGGAGGAGTTTTGTCCCACTAGGGTTTCTCCTTTTCTCCATTTGTGAGAGATTTCTATGCATTTCATTTGTACATGGGTACCTAACATGGTCTCATAGATGGGACCCATCATTGCATCATTTGTATAATAATTTCCTTCCTAAGTTGCACTTATGGGGGGGTGTTGGTGCAATTAATTATTTAATTACACTTACATAAGTTTACTTAGTCATTTAATTTCCTTCTCTTTTCATCATTGACTCTAATATGGTTTCTAGCAAACAAAAGTACCTTTCCTTGTCGAATTGAGGATTCTAGTGTTACTCCATAGTGTACTTCCAGTGCTTCTCTTGCAGCAAGCTATCTCATTATGGGGGGCTGAATGGTCTCTCTTTTCATGGACTTTGTGTGGATGGAGATTGATTGGATTTGTGATGGATATCATTATTGTATTTCATCTCTCTTTTGGGGAGGAGTTTTGTCCCACTAGGTTTTCTCCTTTTCTCTATTTGTGATAGACTTTTATGCATTTTATTTGTAGATGGGTACCTAACATGGTCTCATAGTTGGGACCCATCATTGCATCATTTGTATAATAATTTCCTTCCTAAGTTGCACTTATGGGGGGTGTTGGTGCAATTAATTATTTATTTACACTTACATAAGTTTACATAGGTATTTAATTATATTCTTAGGTATCATTTACTAGGTGATAGGCTAACATGTTTTCTTAGTATATAAGATTCCTTCTAGAAGGATGAGTTGTCTTTTTTAGAAGTATTATCTTTTTTAGAAGTATTATCTTATCTAGCATCATTTCGTAGGTAGTTAATTAGTTGTCACATGTCATAAGATTATGACACATGTCAACATCATATTACATACTACATCTCAACTTTTCCTATATAAGCAAGTCTTCATATGCACTTTTCCATATTCAATTTGGCATTCTTGCATCTTAATGATAGCATGATATTTCTGCCATTTGTCTCTTGTGGAAGTTATTTTGTCTTGCAGGTGATCTTGGGGTGTTTGAGGAGTTCACCATAAACTCCTACAGTTTTCCCAAGTATTACCATATTCTTTTAGGAATTAAATTGAAATATGATCCTAGGCTGACCATTACTTTGGGGATCCTTCTTTGGTGGATTCGGAGTTCAATCATGATTGGCCTCATTTTCCAATGTTTGTCGATGGTTCTAATTTGTGGTATGTTTTTCTTATTTCAATATTTACCCAGTTGTCTTAGTTTGGTGAGTAGATCCTATTGTCCAGCTAATCTTACAAAAATTTTGAGGACTTTCACTTTTAGTTCTATGAAATAGCTATTTTCCATTCTTTCTCTATTTTGTTCTTTTTCTAGAATTTGTGCTTTATTTTACTATTTGGTCATGTTCTTTCATGAGGTGGAATTCAAGCTCCTCATCAAAGCTTTCCTCTTCTTTTGACATTTCTTCATTTATCCTTTTGGTGTCCATTCCTTTCCTAGTTACTACTACAATCTTTCCCTTTTTCCTAGATCTAGTTTTATCTTGATATTCATTCTTAGTGCTATCTTTATCTATTATATTCTCCTCTCTATCTGTCTTTCGACATCTATCTCCTTCTAGATCCCTAAGTGTTTTCCATAGGAGTTTGGCCCCTTTTGTGTTACTTGAATCCAATTTCTTGTCTTTTTGTGTATAATGATGATGTGCTTTCTCACACTGGAATGTATCATGGTCCTCTTCTTCACAAAATCCACATTATTTCTTCTAATCTCCCTAACTTTCAATAGTGAAGTGCCTTGGTTTTCCATAGTTGAAACAAGTAGGATATGCTCTTCTTCCTCTCCCTTGGCCATGACCTCTTCCTCCTCGGTATGGGTCATTATCACCATATGGTCCTGGTCCTTGGATGGTGTTGGAAACTCTCTAGTTCTACCATGATGGGGCCCTATATCCACAATCTTGTGCATACAAGGGTCCTTTTGCTAGTCCTTTTACATATACGATCTCTCATTCATAGTTTGGTTCTTCTTTTACCTAAAATTTATGTTATGGGAATTATGATGTTTCATGATTTTCCCTTTCTCCACATACCCCACAATAGATCGAGTTGGGTTTTCTAACTGTGTGGAGGTCTACCCTTAAAGTGTTTTCCTTCTCTTCCTCTATTTCCATTAGGAAATTGTTTCAGATGGCCTTCCCTACCACGATATGAACACCATATATTAGGTCTTTGTGGACCAATCTCCCATTTTATAAGTTCTTGCCTTAGTTGTAGTTGGTCCATTTCTAGCTATAACCTTTCCATTTTTCAAATTTCCTTCTCCTTTTCTATTTCCCTCCAGGGCTATCCTTCTATTTGGCATGCCAATTCCACTATTTTGAGTATGAATTGAAGTTTCTTCCATCCAAATCCATTCTTAGTTCTAGAGTTATGGCTGAAAGGAACCATTCTCTTTTTTATTTATCATTTAATGGTTCATCCAATCACCTAATCACCTCCTTAAACCTTTTGTCAAACTCTAAAATAGACTCATTGTCCCTTTGGGATAGTTCACTTAACTTGCTTACTCCCTTTGTTGTGGGTTGTAGACTATCAAAATTTTCTAAGAAATATTTCTTTACTTCATCCCAAGATTTATTGTTTCGAGGATATGATTTCTAGTACCATTTTAGTGGTTCTTATATCAAGGAACTGATGAATTCAAACAACTTTATACTATCCCTTTATTCATTCTGGCTCTACCATATGGTTTCTAACAAGTAGATGTGTTTTGTAGCATTAAAAGTATCCCTTTTGAATACTGATTTTTTTTTCATCTTGTCCATATCTTCTTCTAATGAACTTCCTTCTATACTTGCGATAATACTTTCCAGACTGAATATGGAACTATTTTGGTGTCACTTTCTACTCATTCATAGTTGTTTTGTTCCTCCATAGTACTCCACTCAATGGATTGGTTGCTTCCATCTACAACACCCCAATTCACTATATATGTTGTCCATAGATTTGATCTCTTACTTTATTTCCTTTCTTCATTTTTCTCTATATGTATTCTATCTGGCTTAAAGGGTGACTCCTAGTCTGGGGATGATGCTTGTTCATCATACCTTTTTATTTGTGACTCCATATTTTCATTAGTCATTGAGATTATCTTATTTTTGGTTAACAAAACTCCATATTACTCCACTCAATGGATTGGTTGCTTCAATGATCTTAGTTATTTCTTTTTTCATTTTGGTTTTACCTTTTCCCCTATGTTTTCTTAGTCTGGACTTTTCTCTTTCCTCTATATCATAATTTTGGAAGATTTATTACAAAGAGTCATATATTTTTAAGCACCTTTGAGATCCTCCCCCCTTTCCATTCGTCATCCCCTAATGGCCTACCCCCCTCTCACAGAGGTGATCCTTAGGATTTGGCGAGTTTTAATTTTGTACCAACTTTCGACATATTCTATGCCTCCAATTTCTTTACTTTTCTCTCTAGGGTCTCAAAAACATTGTTACATTGCTGGTTTTTGTTGAATCAAAAGATCAACCTGTCAATGCCCGATACGACCACCAGATTTATGTAAGATCCATAGGAGGTGGTTAAGCCATGTCACAAACCCAAGCGCCATGCTGGACAAGGAAGACCAAGGGACACACCATCTTGCAACAACCCCCCCCAATGCAAGTGAATGATTTGAACCTATGACCTCGGCTCTGATACCAATTGTTACATTGGTGGTTGTCATTGCACCAAAATATCGAACTGTCAATTCCCGATACAATTTCCATATTTTGTTGGATGTTGTGGTTGTGTTGCTGATATGTGGTTTTCATTGATGTCAACACTATTAGCATTAATTCATTTGAAGTTGAATATGTTGAGGATATTGAGAAAATTCTAAAAGAATGAGTTGTAGGTTGTCAATGGTGAAGTGAAGTTTAGTATGTCAGTATGTTCTATACGTTGACGATCAGAGGTTGTGGACTAAAGGGTTTGTTTATGAGTTTATCTAGTTTATCCATGTTGAGTTTTAGAGATCCCTGTGAAGATTTGATCGAGTTTTGAAGATTCTCATTCTGACAGTTTTTTTGTTGCTTCAGTCAGTGCTCTTGACTAAAGATGATACTATTTCATTTAGTTTAGTTGTTGTGGATGCATCTCTTATGAGTCATGATGCTTGTGGATGTTTCTAGATCATGCTCTATCTTTGTTTCATGTCCACAATGATTGTTGTGCTCGTGGTTGGCAATTTTCTCTTGCGTGTTCATATTTTTCTTATTCTTGGCCAACATAGTGTTTGTAGTGTGTTGTGGATCTTTTAGGAGAAATTAATTGAAGATTCTTCATGTTGGAGATGTTGTTTTGGGTCCTCACTAAGTTGTGGCTGACCTTGGTTGATTTGCATTGTTAATCTTTAATGTTTTGGGCTGACGATTATTCTTTTTATTATTTTATTGAAGTCGACATGAAGGGATGAAATTTCATGCTGCAGATATATAAGAGCAATTGTTTATTCAAATTGAAGAGTGAAGAAGTGTGTAAAAGGGTGAAAGGGTGTGCAAGTGTATGCCAGAGTGTGCTTGTATGTGCAAATATCATTCGAAGGTAGAGCAGAGTGTGAAGAAGTGTGTAGAAGAGTAAAGAATTGTTTATGTGCTTAACTGGAACTATAATCAGGCATTAGCAAATGCTATTTTCTCAGTTCAAAATCTGGATGGTTGTAATCTGAATGTCTTTGTAAGATAGTGTGTCTTTCTTTGTAATTGAGCAGTGATCTCTAGGCAGTGTGCCTGAATGCATGTGCATTCCCCATATTTCATTTTCATTATACTTTTAATAGGGTATAATCTTGTGGACTGACCTCCACCATGGTTTTTCCCCTAACAGAGTTTCCACGTATAAAATCTTGGTGTTATGTGTGTTTCTAATGTGTTGATGATTTATGCTTTCATGGTTATTTCTCGGATCTGAGAATACGGTTAATAAGTTTAATAAGTTTAGAATTTTTGTGACAAATGATTCACCCCCCCTCTTAGTTGTATACCCTTGTATTGCCAACAATTGGTATCAGAGCGGGTTCCTTGGAAGAAGTTTAATAGCTTAAGGTGATCCGGGATGGAAAGTTACAAGAAGGATAGTCCGAGATTTGATGGAACAAATTATTCTTTGTGGACGACTCAAATGGAGTGTCATCTGAGATGCATTGGTGAACCCTACTAGAGCATTGCAAGTAATATGCATATTATTCCATAGAATGGTCCTACTACTTCTGCTGAGATCAGAGATGCTGAGTATAACATCTAGGCTAAGGAAGCTTTGTTGAGTGCTTTGACTAATTTTGAGATGACAAATGTTATGGATCTGAAGATTGCTCATGAGATTTGGAAAAAGTTGGAAACCTTGTATGAAGGTGATGCTAATGTGAAGATTGCTAAGTTGCAGAGTTTGAAAGGGAAATATGAAAGGTTGAGAATGGGTGATGATGAGAACATTAATACTTTCATGCAAAGAGTGAATGAACTTGTGTGTGGTATTAGATGTGTTGGTGGAAGGATAGACGAATATGAGATTGATGTTAAAGTACTTAGATCCCTGTTTGATTCCTACAAAGTCAAAGCTAGTGCTATTGAAGACCTCTGGACTATAACAAATAGAACCAGAGATACGTTGGTTGGTAAGCTGATTGCTTTTGAGTTGATCGAATTTCGTGATGCCCTTCCTAAGGTTGAATCTGCATTTAAGGCTACTACTTCCAGAAAAGATATATAGAGATATGATCTAGGTGAGAGTTCATCTAGAAAGACATTCAAGTATGAGTATGAAATTAGATAGATTGAAGAAGAAGAAAGAGAGCTAGAAGAGCTGGAAGCACTTATTACGAAGGAAAATTTCCTCTTAAATGTTTTTCTTGCAATAAGATATGTCATTTTGCATCAAGGTGTCCAAAAAGAGCTCTTAAACCAAGATATAACAAGCCTAGATTTCAGAAGAAGTGTTACTATGCTACTGATGAAGGTGTAACAAATGATGAATTTGATAAAGGAAATAAAAGTGATGATGAAGGGGTATTTATTGCTATCAAGGAAAATAGTCTTGTATCTACTGAATCTTCTAGTTGTACAAATGTGGAGAAAGCCCTAGCTTCTCAAGTTGAAGAGAAAGATGAATGGGTGATTGATAGTGGATGTTCACATCATATGATAGGAGACAAAAGTAAGTTTGTAAGCTTGGAAAAGTATGATGGTGGTGTTGTGAGATTTGGTGATAATGCAATTGGTGTGATCCATGGAAGAGGATGTATTTCTCTTTATGGTAAGCATAATATTGAGGATGTAGAAGGCTTGAAGCATAATATTTTGAGTGTTGGTCAAATGGTTGATAAGGGATACAATCTCCAGTTCAAGGATGGAAAGTGAAAAATATTGAGTTCCAGAAATGAAATTGCATCAGGTACAAAAACAAAAGGTAATATCTTTCACTTGAGTGTTGCTAGTAAAAGTTGTTTGATTGCTCAAGTTGATGAAAGTTGGTTATGGCATAGGAGAATGTGTCATGTTAACTTTGATAATATTGTCAAGATAAGTTCCTCTAAGGATGTGAGAGATCTACCTAAGTTGGTGAAACCTACTAATGCAATATGCAAGGAATGTCAGTTGGGAAAGAAAACTAGGATTTCATTTCGAAGTAAAAAACATTATTCAAATGAATTGTTAGAGCTTGTGCATATTGATCTGTGTGGTCCCTCTAAAGTCAGAAGTTTACAAGGTTATAGGTATTTCATGTTACTGATTGATGATTATTCTAGAATGGTATGGGTTACTTTCATAAGGGAGAAATATGAAGCACTGGAAAAGTTCAAGATCTTTAAAGCTATGGTTGAGACAGGTTTGAAGATTAAATGTCTAAGATCAGATAGAGGTGGTGAATTCACTTCTGATGAATTTAATTCTTTTTGTGAAGAACATAGAATAAAGAGACAATTATTTGCATCACGGACCCCTCAGCAAAATGGTGTTGTGGAAAGGAAGAACAAAACAATTGAAGATGCTCCTAGAACAACGATGTTGGAAGGAAATGTCCCTCATATATATTGGAGAGAAGCTATGAGTACTATTGTGTACACACTCAACTGGGTACAAATCAAAGGTTATATTGGTAAGACCCCTTTTGAGCTATGGACTTTTCAAAAGCCTACTATTAAATACTTCGATATATTTGGAATAAAATGTTATATTAAGAGAGATGAAGACATAGGAAATTTTGATGCTAGGAGTGATGAAGGTATCTTTCTAGGTTATTCTACTAAAAGCAAGGCCTACCGATGTTACAATAAAAGATTGAAGAAAATGGTTGAAAGTGAAAATGTTAAGGTTGATGAAGACTTAGGTACACCATCTAGAACCTGTGGATATGACTTTGATGATTAGGATGACAATACAAACAAAGGAAAGAAAGTTAGACTACAAATCAAGTGCAAATCAATCCGGTAAATCAAGAAAATGAAGAAGAAGGAGAAACTGGTGAAAGAGCAGAAGAGATCAGAAGAGCCTGAAGTTGAAGAACATCCTAAGAAGACTCCCAGGTATATAAGATTGAATTTTTTAGAAGATCAGATTATAGGTGATAAGAATAAAGGTGTCTAGACTAGGAGAAAGATTGCAGAAGAGTATTGCTTGATTTCAAAGAATGAGCCTACTAGTGTGAATGAAGCATGTAAAGATGAGCATTGTGTTGAAGCAATGAAAAAAGAGTTAAAACATATTGAGAAAAATGATACATGGATTCTTGTTCCCAGACCTAAGGACAAGAATGCAATTGGAACTAAATGGGTCTTTAGAAACAAACTGAATGAGAAAGGTGAAGTGGTTAGAAACAAAGCATGACCAGTATGCAAAGGATATTCATAGATGGAAGGAATTGATTTTGAAGAGACCTTTGTGTAGGAGTTGAGAAAGCCAACTTCACAAAACCCGAAGATCACCTGCATGCAAATAACTTGTCATAGAAAGGAAGAGATGGAGACAAAAATGCAAAGGTACTCTACAAGCTTCAAGAGAAATTGCATTAACTAAATGAAATAATACAAAGAGATCAATCCTTATGAAGGAGATCAAGAAAACGTAAAGTGTAACCTAAAAGGGAGCATTTAATAATTATAATAATTATTAAATTCCTACAAGATGCAAACTAAGTTAATCTTAAGAGAAATATAAAAGGTAACTTAATTAAAATAATTAAGTAATAAACCTTTTACTCTAACACCCCCCTTAAGATGAGCTTAGGGAGTAGCTACAAACTAAATGCATAAAAGCAATGCAAATAAAAGCTAGAAAGAAAACTTGGGTCCTGGAAACTAGGCCTGATGAGGTACCTAATCACAACCAAATCTATATAAAGTGGAGTAAAGGAGAAAACCCAATGGGAAAAAATCCTCTCCAAAAAGAGATGCACAAGACATGAAGAACATCACTGAAGCAGAAGAAGCTGCAAACAACTGTCAAAAGATGACTGCTACGAAAACAACTATCAAAAGATGACTACTACAGTGCTGAAGAACCTCCTCTGAAGATAGGATGATTAGGATCTAGAAGAAAACAATCTGCATGAGTTCCCCCAACAACACTACTCAAACAACGATAAAAAATACATATGGCACATGAATCTGTATGAGTGACCCCAACAACACTACTCAACCAATGAAAGTTGAAAATACAGGTGCCAATAGTTTGAAGAACATTGATCAACTGAGGATGGAAGATTCCTTCCAAGGAGAAACCAAGGAAGAATTAGCATGAACAGCATAATACCCCCCCATAATGCTAACTGGGAGAGCTTGACAAATCCATTGAAATGTTGTGTAACACCCTGTAGTGCATGAAGGAGAAGAAAAAACATATGAAAGTGCACAATAAAGCACCTGCAACTGAAAAAGTGGTGTGCAAAACAAAACACACATGCATGAGGCTGGAATCATATGGATCCACTATTGTCGTGGAGGGACACTCACCAGAAAAAGGTGTGATGGAAAAAAAAAGGCACTACACAACCCCCCCATGACACTTTATAATATAGTGCGAGTACAGAACATGGCACAACCTTATGTGCAAAATCTCCCAAAATACATGTACAATAGTGTGGCACTTTATCTTAGTGCGTTTACATAGAAGATTGCTTAAAAATGATGCTCATAAAGCCCACAAAGGACAAAATACTGGAAATACACAAAGAACAACAAAAAATGAAGTATCCCATGCAAACGAGAAGTTCCTAGGAGCTAATATGTCTAGGTAATTCACCAGAGTCTGAAAACACAAAAAATTGAATAAAGTTTACTTGGAGTGAAATTTGGAAAAATTGCATGGATGGAACTAAAGAGCTTTGAAAGATGGTTCCAACATCGTTGAGATTGCAAAAAATAAAGAAATTGGTCAAAAGTTATGAGCTCGGGACTGAAAAAATATTCTCTAAATTCAATAGGTTGTAAAATGCACAAGTAGTAGAAATAGGTGATGAAACCCACACCACTAGAAAGTTGACGGAATCAACTTTTCGAAGATATCTCGTTTGCCAAAAAATGATATCGTATGCCCCATATACGACCAAAACAAAAAAATAGCTCCCTGGAGGCCAAAGAGGGGACAAAGGGGCTAGGTACAGATGTCCATACCACTGATGTCATGCTGATGTCAGCATTACGTCATTGGAGTATTCCATAAAATATTTCCCATTCCTGGAAAAATAAACCGGTCCCCTACAAAAAACTAGTTGACGAAATATTCTTGGAATAACGAAATATTCTCTCTAATAAATGAGCTACCGTTGGAAATGAAAAATCCACCAGAAAAGATAGATACTGGCTGTTGGAAAATAGAGCTAGTTGGATGCATACAAAAAAAATTTCCTTAAAAAACCACTCACCGAAGAAAATACGTCAACACTAGAAAATACAAAGGACGCTAGTAAGAAGAAACGCCAGCAATCAAAATAGCAGATGTCGACGGAGTTTGAGGTTGTCGGCCATCATAAACAGGTCACCAACAAAGTGCCACCGGTTTTGGAGAGGGAGCCACCGACGATTGGCTGGGGGCCGCAGGGCCTGCAAATTGCAAGTACATTGTGGGTATCTCATATAAATGCGTTGGCCAAATCAAAATTTCACCCCCCAAAAAATTTTGATATGGGGTTTTTTTAAAAAATTCCAAAAAAAACTTTTCAATAATTTTTTAAAATTTTTTGACAAAAATATGAAAGCCAAAAAAATAATTTTTTTTACCAGGTTTTGTAATTTTTCTCGATCCACGTGCAAACGACCATATGGGGTCATACAAGATTTTTTTTTGCCTCAGAAGTCAACCAACATTGATTTTGATAATTTGATAGGCATTTTTAGGGTTTTTGGTTGCTTTTGACACAACGGTGAGGTCCATTCAGGCTGAAAAGGCTTCAAAATTGCAGGTACCCTCTGGATCTTAGAAAAAAAGCACTGTCATAAACCCTTGTAGATTTGAGCCCGTGAGTCCAAAACACTCTGATAAAAAGGGTATGCCCTAGATCAAAAAGGAAAACCCCAAACCCTCGAAGCTCCAAAAATCCTTCAAAACACAAACATGAAGCAAGAGTTTTGAAGCTCTAATACCATGTAGGAGTTGTGAAAGCCAACTTCATAGAACACAAAGATCACCTACATGCAAATAACCTATCACAGAAAGGAAGAGGTGGAGATAAAAAAGCAAAGGTGCTTTGCAAGCTTCAAGAGAAATTGCATTAACTGAATGAAATAATATGAAGAGATCAATTCTTATGAAGGAGATCAAGAAACCCTAAAGTGTAACCTAAAAGGGATCATTTAATAATTAGAATAATTATTAAATGCCTACAAAATGCAAACTAAGTTAATTGTAAGAGAAATATAAAAGGTAACTTAATTAAAATAATTAAGTAATAAACCTTTTACTGTAACACTTTGCCCCTATTGCTAGAATTGAAGCTGTAAGATTATTTCTTGCCTATGCTACTCACAAGAACTACAAAGTTTATCAGATGGATGTCAAATAAACTTTTCTAAATGGTGAATTGGAAGAAGAAGTGTATGTTGAGCAACCTGATGGATTCTAGTTGACTGATAAGGAAGGTATGGTGTGTCGGTTAAAGAAAACATTGTATGGACTAGCAAGCCCCTAGAGCATGGTATGCAAGATCAGATAAGTATTTTTTGAAGCTTGGATTTAACAAAGGTACTGTTGATAGTAATTTGTATTTCGAGATTGATCATAATAAAGATTTGATTTTTGAAGTCTTTGTTGATGATATCATTTTTAGAGGAGATGATGGTTTGTGCATGAAGTTTGCTAACGAGATACAAAATGAATTTGAGATGTCTATGATTGGTGAGATGAAATTATTTTTGGGATTACAAATTACTCAGTTAGATAAAGGGATTTTTATATCTCAGTCCAAGTATGTGAAGGAATTGCTGAAGAAGTTTGGTATGGAAGATTCAAAGCTAGTTGGTACACCCATGGCAACCGGATGCAAGTTGACAATTGAAGATGATTCTCTGAAAGAAAATAAGACAAGATACATATCAATGATTCGTGGATTGTTCTATTTAACTCAAAATAAAATTGATGTCATGAATGTTGTATGTATTGTTGCAAGATTTCAAGCTAATCTGAAGGAATCTCATGTGACTATTGTGAAGAGAATTTTCAGATACTTAAAGGGAACTGTTGATCTTGGCCTATGGTATCCTCAAGATGATGATCTTACTTTGAGTGCCTTTACTGATGTTGATTGGGCAGGAGATGTGAATGACTAAAAAAGTACTAGTGGTGGAGCATTTTTCTTGGGTAAGATGCTAATCTCATGGTTAAGCAAGAAGTAGAATGCCATTTCCTTGTCTATTGTAGAGGCCTAATACATTGCTATTACTAATAATTGTACTCAAGTCCTATGGATGAAACATATGCTGAAAGATATCTAAGTTATATATGATGAGCCTATTTCTATATTCTATGATAATTCAAGTGTTATTAACATTTCCAAGAATCCGGTGGTGCTACATTTCACTTTTTGAGGGAAAAGGTAAGTGAAAAAGAAGTCAAACTGAAGTATGTGCCTACTAAGGAGTAGATTGCATAAATCTTTACCAGGATATTGCCTAAGGATACATTTGAGTATCTTAGAGGGAAGTTAGGGGTGATTACCCCTCCTAATAAGAACTAAGGGTGCATTGCATTGCATCAGTCTGTGCATTTCATAGTTATATCTTGTTTCAAATTGATGTTGTGGTGTCTACTACTTAGGAGTAGTCAGATGGTTCAAAAATTCAGATATGTGGTTCATAGCTTAGAGATCATTGCCATTGATGTCAAAGGGGGAGAAGATTCATGTGAAAAACTGGTGATTATCTGAGGAGAAGAGCCTTGTGGAGAGAAAGATTATGTGAAAGTGTTGAGGAGAAAATGAGTCAAATCCTAAGGGGGAGTAAGTGTCAAGAGTTAGTTGCGTTGGTGGTGTTTTTCACATCATGTGTTGCCATCAATTCCAAAGGGGGAGATTGTTGGATTTTGCAATTTTTGTTGCTGATATGTGGTTGTCATTGATGTCAACACTATTAGCATTAATTCATTTGAAGCTGTATATGTCGAGGATATTGAGAAAATTGTAAAAGAATGAGTTGCAAGTTGTTAGTGGTGAAGTGAAGTTCAGTATGTTGGTATGTTCTATATGTCGATGATTAGAGGTTGTGGACTAAAGGGTTTGTTGCTGAGTGCATCTAGTTTATCCACATCGAGTTTTAGAGATTTGTGTGAAGATTTGATTGAGTTTTGAAGATTCTCATTTTGATAGGTTTTTTGTTGCTTCAGTGGGTGTTCCTAACTAAAGATGATGCTATTTTACTTAGTTTAGTTGTTGCAAATGCTTCTCTTGTGATTCATGATTCTTGTGGATGTTTCTAGATTGTGCTCTATCTTTGCTGCACATCTGCATTGATCATTGTGCTAGTGGTTGGCGATTTTCTCTTGCGTGTTCATGTTTTTCTTCTTCTTGGCCAACACAGTGTTTGTAGCATGTTGTGGATATTTGAGGAGAAATTAATTGAAATATCTTCATTCTGGAGATGTTGTTTTGGGTCCTCACTAAGTTGTGGCCGACCTTGGTTGATTCACATTGTTAATCTTTAATTTTTTTGGCCGACAATTATATTCTTTTTATTATTTTATTGAAGCCCACATGAAGGGATGAAATTTCATGTTGTGGATATATAAGAGTGATTGTTTATTCGAATTGAAGAGTGCAAAAGTATGTACGAGGGTGCAAGGGTGTGCGAGTGTATGTCAGAGTGTGCTTGTATGTGCGAATATCATTTGAAGGTAGAGCAGAGTGTGAAGAAGTGTGTAGAAGAGTGAAGAATCGTTTATGTACTTAACTGGAACTATAATCAGGCATTAGGAGATTCTATTTTATTAGTTCAAAATCCAGATGGTTGTAATCTAAATCTCTTTGTAAGACAGTGTGTCTTCCTTTGTAATTGAGTAGTGAGCTCTAGGAAGTGTGCCTGAATGCATGTGCATTCCCCATATTTCATTTTCATTATACTTTTAACATGGTATAATCTTGTGGACTAACCTCCACCGTGGTTTTTCCCCTAACAGGGTTTCCACGTAAAAAATCTTGGTGTTATGTTTGTTTCTAATGTGTTGATGATTTATGATTTCATGGTTATTTATCAAATTTGAGAATAAGGTTAATAAGTTGAATAAGTTTTGAATTTCTGTGACAATTGATTCACCCCCGCTCTTAGTTGTCTGCCCTTGTATTGCCAATAGATTTATGTAAGATCCACAGGAGGCGGTTAAGCCATTTCACAAACCCAAGTGCCATGTTGGACAAGGAAGACCAACGAACACACCATCTTGCAACAAACAAAACTAATGTTGGAAAGAGAAATGGGGCCAGTATAGTCTAGAAAGATCTTTAACCTGATATTCCCTGAGTAGTCGGTTTATACCCCAAAGGATATAGTAAGAGAAACAAGCATGCGGTAGGAATCTATAGGGAATTCATAATATATAGTAGTATACTCTAAAAAAGAAATTATTCATATACCCATAACACACATGTATTTCACTATAAATCCTTTTGGTCTATATACATATGTCATAATAGGCACATAATGGGAATGTCTAGTCTTTGCTCTGGTATTATATATTTTGTTACATATGTCTTCCATCATGTATCTTTCTATCACCTCTATCCTATATTCCATATCTATTATATATAACATATATACATTATTTCAAGGGTTGTGTCTCCTACGTAGTTGTTGTCCCTTTACCAATATCGTGGTGCTCTATTGGTCTGCTACTAGTATGCTCTATTTTTCCCTTTGAATTGCTAAAATTAGCCATATGGATGTGTGGTGATGAACAAGGCTCAAATGAAGAGAACATACTCTTTGATGAAGCCATATGATATGAATCTCCTAAATATAGTATCAACCTTTTTTAATTAGATTTCATAATTGTAACAAGTAATTTCCCCTTATGTCTCTCTAAATTTGATGAAGAATAAGATGAAACCCTTGAAATTTTTGAAGGAAAATTGATTTGATTCTTTTTAAGAAAATGCTTCAACTCATCAAGTTGTTTTTAGTAACATTGATGGTCATCATCCCCTATTTTGTTGCAATATGCATAGTTAGGATTCTCCTTCTTAGATGACTCCCCTTGTGAGGGAGAGGATTCAGATTCTCTAAGTAGCTTGTTCTTTTTATTATTTTTTTTGTTTTTGGGATTCCTTGATTATTTATGTACCTTAGGGTCACTAGCCACCAATGCTTGTGACTTAGAAGACTTGATTAGACCCATATAAATTATATTTGCTTCCTCTTGGATTAATATGTTTGCAAAGTCATCAAACTTGGGATCAACATATGATGCTCCAATAGGAATTTGATGGGTATGAAAGCCATAAATAAATATTGAATACTCAAGACTAAGCTTGGATAACACATTAAGAATCAATTGTAAATCTTCCTTAACAATATTATAATCTTTTAATTATGTTCTTAGTTGCTTACTCTTGGAGATGTAGTCTTCGATGTGGTTAGAACATTTATGATAGAAATTTATCAAATATTTGTCAATTTGACATCTAATGCAGAGGGACTCCCAATCAACAATCTAAACACTTTCCAAACATGGTTTCAATACCATTTGTGTAAATGTCCAGCCTTGCTCATACGTGGCACTTTGCTCCTAAGCCTTAAACATGGGGGGAAGCATTCTAATGGTACTCCCTCCTTGAGAATAACATGGAATATGAAAAAAATGGCCGATGCAGACCTGCTACAACACATTTCATTGGTTTCTAATGCAACCTTAGCCAACCTATGCACATGTGTTCAACCACAAACCCTAGTGCATCTTAAGACCTTGAAACTGCAACATGAGGGAATTCAATAATGGAACAACATATAATATAAGATTATAGACCTTTTCAGGCCCCCAACAACATTCCAACATGGTTATACACCCTTCCATCAATGAGTAATGCATAGATTGCTCATAACAACAAGGAACTAGGTTATTTTGAACTTTTTACACACAAATGTAGGCAAACTGTCACTATTATCTGCATCAAAATTGAAAACTATGAATTTTAATTTAAAGGATTTTTAGAACAAATAAAAAAAATATCTTCACCAATTTTTAGCAAATTTAGACATTAAAACAAAAGATATGAATTTTTAATTGTTGTTGGAAACCCTAGGCAGGGTTCAGATCTGCACTCACCAAAATTGCAATATCTTGCACAAAACTTGATGAAATTATACCAAAAAAAATAATTCAAAAGTTAGGACTTCCCTACAACTTCTCCAAGTGGCTTAAGGACTATACCTATCTGTACCAGTCCGTAACACATGAATTATAGTCACTGTTCACAAAAAATGTAATATAAAACATGGCAAAATGATGCTTTTCTCATTCCAACTCCATCCAATCTTTGAGGTTGATATTACAATTAATATTTAAGATGTATCTATCAATATAAACTGAAAAAACCAACCTCTAACTCCTTGTTAACACTAATGCCCACATTTACACCTTTTTGACAACTTTTGACAACATTTTGCAATTTTTTGCAACTTTTACAATATGACTCCAAAATACCATAGAACATCATGAAATGACTTCAAATGAATCAAAATGGTCTTAAATGACCTTATTGATAAAAACACATCAAAATGACCTTAAAAACATAATTCAAGGTGATGCTCCTGCATCATACTCCTAGGGGAGAGAAAATTTTAGGTCCACCTCAAATGATGGTTGCTTTTATTTCACTTCTTCCATTTGTGCTGCATACGAAGATATTTTATGATCTTCTCATGATCCTCTCCATGCTTGGATTGATCTACTCCATGTTTCTTGGTCTTCATGCTTTTGTTTTGTGCTTTCTTTTTGTGCCTCCTCTTGACAATCTTCTTCTCAACGACAAGACTCCAAAAGTCTATTTCCCTTTCATATGCCTCATTACTTTTGTCCATTTCTTCATCCTCTTCATCCTCTTCATTCTCTCCTTGGTCTACCCCTATAAAAACATTATCAACAACATCATTGGATAAAACCCATGAGGAAAAGTTGCCTCTTCACTAGCTCCTTGGGATTGTTGACTTGGATCTTCCTTGATCTCTGCTATACCCATCTTCTTATCAACGGTTTGATCATCACCAACCCAATATTTCTTGAGTCTACCTCTTACCAATGGACCTTTGCATGTGTTGCTACTGGAAAAAATTTCTCTTCCATGATATCTATGCTTGCTTGAAAAAAATCTTGATCTTTCTTCATGTCCATGACAATGAATGTCTCTTCTTCATTTGTTTCATCTTCTCTTTTCAAAGTAACCATCTGTTACCTTCTTTTCTGAATAATCATTTATATGGGCCACTTCACCTTCTTTCTCATTGGCCAATGCCAAACATTTTCTTGAGATGCTTTCTCAAGACACTATTGTAATAAAAGCTTAATACATTTTTTAAACTCTTCCATTGTCCTATCAATCTCTACAACTTGGCGTATCCTATTTTCTTTCATCTTCCCCTTCTGAGTTTGCTATTGCATCTTCTTGTCTTTGTGATACCTCACCTAGGTTTCATTTCCTTTTCCTCACTACGTAGTCTTTTGGCATCCAGGTTCTTCACTTCAACCTGTCAAAAATAATACACAAAATTATAAAACTTCCCTTTCCCAAATCTTTGGGCTTTGATACCAAAAATGATATAGAGGAAGGACTCTCAATCAACAACGTAAACACTTTCCAAATAGGGTTTCAATACCATTTGTGTAAATGTGCAGCCTTGCTCAGACTTGGAACTTTGCTCCTAAGCCTTAAACATAGGGGGAAACAATCTAATGGAACTCCCTCCCTGAGAATAACGTGGAATATGGAAAAATTGGCTTATTTAGACCTGCTACAATGCATTTCATTGTTTTCTAACCCAACCTTAGCCAACCTATGCATAGATGTGTTCAACCATAAACAACCTAGTGCATCTTAAGACCTTGAAAATACAATATGAGGGAATTCAATAATGGAACAACATATAACATTAGATTCTAGACCTTTGCAGGCCACCAACAATATTCCAACATGGTTCTACACCTTCCATCAATGAGTAATGGATAGATTGTTCATAGTAGCAAGGAACTAGGTTTATTTTGAACTGTTTACACACAAATGCAAGTAAACCATCACTAATATCCCCTTCAAAATTAAAAACTATGAATTTTAATTTCAAGGGTTTTTATAAAATATCAAACCAAATATCTTCACCATTTTTTAGCAAATTTGGACGGTTAAAACAAAATATATGAATTTTTAATTGTCGCTAGAAACCCTAGGCAAGGTTCAAACCTGCACTCAACAAAATTACAATATATTGCACAAAACTTGATGAAATTATACCAAAAATAAAGAATTTGAAATTTAGGACTTCCCTCCAACCTCTCTAAGTTCTTTTAGGACCCTACCTATGCATACCAGTTCGTGTCCCTTGAATTATAACCAATATTCACAAAAAATACAATATAAAACATAGCAAAAAGATGCTTTTCTCATTCCAACTCCATCCAACCATTGAGGTTGATAGTAAAAGGAATATTTAATATGTATCCATCAATCCCAACTGAAAAAACCAATCTCTAACTCCTTGTTAACACTAATGACCACATTTACACCTTTTTGACAACTTTTGACAACATTTTACAATTTCTTGCAACTTTTACAATGACTTCAAAATACCATAGAACATCATGAAATGACTTCAAATGAATCAAAATGGTCTTAAATGTCCTTATCAATCAAAACACATCAAAATTACCTTTAAAATCTAATTCAAGGTGATGCTCCTACATCAACATCCAATAAAATTATCAATTTTACCACACAACTTTTCAAACGTCTCCCAAGCATGCTTAGGTGTTTTGCATGATTCATCATGAAATTATAAATCAAAAGAGACTAATGAACATATGCATCCAAAATTTTTCTCATGGTCAATCTCCCTTCTTTCCTTTTCTTTAGGATCAATAGGTTGAGAAATGGTTTCCTTTAGATATCCTAGATAACCCTTTCCCATAAGATAATTCCATACTAATTTTCTCCATGAAGCATAATTATATAGATTTAGGAGTTCAAATCCATAAGAAAATTTCATAATTCATGGTTAAAATCCCTATTAAATTCCTTGTTTTAAGGTGGTGGTTGTTACATGTGGTATTAGAGCTACCAGGTTCCATAGTTTGGGCCTATGAGCTCACTACATAGGTTTAACCTCCAACATTAAAATGACTAATGTTTAGAAATCCTAGAGCTAGAATGGTGAGTTTTAAGATGACTTTCAAGAAATATGTAGTTGGCAACGAAAGGTATCTAAAGGCCAAGAAATAGCATGAGACTCTAATAAAAACCATAGAAGGGAATAGCATTATTGAGGAAGTGTGGATTGACGACTCCAAAACCATCAATGATGTTGTAAAATACATTAAACAAGAGAATAAGCAGATGGAGGAGGTAGCCAAGGACATAACACACATACCACAAGCTGAGTTAGAGTTTGGATCTATGGGTTCCTTGGGTGGCATTTAGTGAAGTTCAATATGAACCAACCCATGCAGTGTGTTTGAGGAAAGAGAGTACCTCTTATATCCTGACACATTTGATAGGGATGAAAAGATACCCCTGGTTGAAAGTCTCCTGAGTGGGGAATGATCACTCTTTGAGAATATGTTTGTTTTGTGATAAATTTGGTTGGGTTCTTGCACGTGATTGTAAAATACCTCGTAAAGTGGTACTTAGGAGAAACCCTACCCTTTTGTGGATAGAGATTGTGGATGTCATAGTGAACCGTGTGTGTGTATTCTTGGATTATAATATGGACATATCTTGATGTAGTTTATGAGTTAGTGTGGTTCCCATCAGGCATGGTTGAATGAAATTGATGGACTATTTTTGCATTGAACTTAAGCATACTCTCTCTAACACACTTTGGAAAAGGGGTACCCCCAAGGTGTCATGTAGCTGTCACTTCCTCCAATGTGGCTAACCTTAGTCACACAGTTTGTGTATTCATGTTCCCATGGTTTGATACTCTATTTTTCATTATTGATGAACTTGTTCATTGTTTATCATCGATCAATATTGATTTTTAAATTTTCTTCATGAACGAAGTAGTCACCAAAATTTCCATTTATCTATTTTGCGGCCATGGTCACACTTGACTTATTATTTCATTACACACATTTTATAATTTATTGTTGGAATTGATAATTCTCTGTGTTGGGTTGTACTTTACCCTTGTGGTGGCTATACTAAATGTTTGAAATTGTTGATCCTATTTTATGTTCATTTCCCTATCATGCTCATAAAAAAAACCTAATAGAATGTACTAGGGAGTAAATGGTGGAGAATTGGCTAAGTCTTGGTGTTCATGTTAATTAGAATAATAATAATTTCATTTTTGTTCTCAATGAAATAGAAGTAGAGGTTGAGTGATGTTTGAAAAAATTACTATGAAGTACTTGTATTCATTTCTAGCTTGGAAGTGATTTTGTTGTGTGAAAATATCTAAGTGCTTGGAGTTGAAAAGTTAGATGTCAAAGTTGTTAGAAAAATATTCGTAGGGTTAAAAAGTTGACATGAGGCATTCAACCTATTAAAAGGGAGTTAATTTTAACGCCAATTTTGAAAGTGCTTGATCCCAAGGGTTAAATTATGATCATCACTGATGCCTAAAGAGAGGGGATAGGTGGTGTAATTTTGTAAGAAAGGTGGGATATCACCTATGAGATTAGAAAATTAAAGACTTATGATCAATATTATGCACTACATGATCATGAACTAGCAACAACTATTACTACATTATGAATGTAGCAGCATTAACTGCTTAGGAAACCCTTTAGTTAAAGTTAGACCATTAAGGTCTTAAGTATTTGTTTAACCAACTTCATATAAAAGATCACCATAGAAGAGGGTTACATATAATATAAAACCAAGATTTTGAGATCAATTGCATCCACTATGATCAGACTTGCAACATTCTTAAGCCAATGAATTGAGTTAACCTCTGTGGTTGATGACTCCCTGCACTTCAGGCTCTACTAGACCTAGGCAGGTAGACCTTGATTGCTGAAGTAGATTTAGAGTTATGACTTAATTGAATTTATGAATCTATCCACAGTGGAATAAAGTGTGAAATAGATGGAGGCTTGATAACTATTCTAGTTCTAATGTGATAATTGGGAATTTATGATATGAAAGTGGATAAGTAATGTATGAATGAGGTGGACTAGTGCTCTGTTTGGTAAGTGGAGTCAATGAAGTTCTATAACAAGTGGCTAGAGTTGGTTATAATTCTGATTTTTTGGCACTTAAGTTTGTTTATACCTTGTATAAACGTGCAAGAATGTGATTGACATATTCTTCTTATTGATCCAATTGATCCTATCAGCTTACTGTGATTTATTAAAAGGATTTTAATCCTTCCTTGAAAGAACAAATTAATAGAATCACACAATAGCAACAAATGTGTATTGAAAAATAAGTATATCCTTAATTTGAATGACAAGATAACACCAATGTGGAGACAGTATGAAAATATTATCAATTACCTAACTCTTCTTATTGATCCAAATGTTACTCCCAAGTTATTGTAATCAATTAAAAGGATTTTAATTCTTTGATAGAAACCAATTAACTTGACTACACAATAACAACAAATGTGTCTTGATGAAATTGAAATACCAACTTGAATACACAACTTCAAATAATAGAAGAATAGCAATGTGGAGACAACCATATAATTGCTTTAAATCAACAAACAATAGACACCAATATTGAGCCACATAGAATTAAAGATCTTCCATTGATTTAAGCCAAAATTTCTGCATGCATCATGGTCCACACAGTATAATCTATATGATAAGAATTTTAAAAGTATCTTCTATATATCTCCTATTCTCTCCCTATTCACTCTTACTATCCTATCATTATGTATCCCATTTATATATCAAAATTTTGAAGAGGACACACCCCTTCATAAATGTTTTTTGGAATTAACAACAATTAAATATAAACAACTAAGCTCTAGTGAGCCATAAATGAACTAATGTCATGTGATATAAATAATATTGACCCAAATGTGTATCAACATCTTCTGAAGCATTCCTTGCAGCTATCTCCATGATCACCATTTTGTCCAAATTCTCACCCACCTCATCCAATGTTGATTCCATGTTCTTGGCTGCATCCAAGGCCTCTTGTAATATGAACCTGCATTCTTTCATCCATTCGCTTTGGTCTTTTAAGTTTCCATCATCTTTGAATAATGTTAGCACCCCTTCCTTTGAAACATCAATGAACTCCTTTGCATCTGCTTGAAGCTCCTTATAGTAATCCTTGTGTTTTCTCATGATATCCTCAACAGCTGTGATGGCTCCAATGTCAAAAGTATTTTTCTTTTGTATTTCCTAGATTTTCTCCTGAATTCGGTCATTTATCCTTTTATGTTCTTGAATTGCAACATAACTCTTGGAATGGGTCACCCAAAACTTGTTCATCCAAACCATCAAGTTAGTGTGCCTTTTTTGAAATGCTACAAAGAGTGCATCAAATTTGGCTTTACTCACTTGAGCATGTACATTTTATTCTTCACTCTTATCCTTTGATTTGGATTATTCTCCTTGAGTTAGTAATCTAGTAGATCCCTTGAGTGTACCTTTGCCCATTTCCTCAGAAAATCATTTTCTTTGAGCATATTCTCATTATTTATTTTGTACATGTCTCTTTCCTTGATCAACATCTGGATCTTTGCTTTATTTAGTTTGGCGACATTAATTCCAATATTAGCTGTGGCCACATGATCAATTTATCCTACTCTCAATGTCATTACATGGCCAAATGCCTTCTCAGTGTCAATGCTAAACCAGGGAAAATCATTACACTAGAATCCAACAATTTCCTTCATCTCATTCTCCACATCTAATTTCAAAGTGTTCAACAATTGGGCTTCATTGCTAGGTGTAATATCTATGATAGATTCTCTTATTGCTTTCCCTTTTTTCTTGTACAAGAATGATATAAATTTAGGAGATTTTATAAATTCATCATCAAAAACAAAATATTTATAGGTTAACTGCCTGGTATCTGTATTAGATCCTTCTTCAACTTCTTGTTCTCTATTGGGAGGTTGATACTCCTCAATTCTCAGTTTAGAAATTTTGTCAATTTGACCCAGGGGTTCTCTTTCCTCAACAGATTCCTCACCAGAGGAGAACATATTTTCCTCCTGTATTTCCTTCATTCTCTACTTTATCTTTCTGTTATACACATCAATGGCCAATTCAACTTTGCTCTCTTCTATGTTCCTAATTATATCATCATGCAGACAGGGTATATGAACATATCCACCCAAGTTTACTTTCTTTTTGGAAAAATCATTATAGCCCTCAGGATCAAATCCCTTTCTTGGTGGAGCTTCTTCATATTGAAATGTGATAACTTATTTAAAATTAGATCATACCCTTCCTTTGACAACATAGTAAAGTGTCCAAAGCACAACGTATTTGGCATGAATGATTGTTTCTCATAGGCACTTAGATTCATAACACTTGAATAATCCATTTGTTTGACAATCTCCAAATATGTAATCCTATTTGGCAATGTTTTTGGTAGAAGAAAGGTGTATCCTCAAAACCGTATACCCTCATTGTGGTGGCATCAACATAACAATACCAATCACCCCAATTATGATAAAAAATCGTAGGTCCATTGAAGTCTTTGGGCCTTAGAAATATTTTAATCTCATCAGTCAATGAATAATCATAGGGGTGATTAAAAAATCTATACAATATTTTGACAAAATATTCCTCAAAATGAACATAACTAGAATTCACAAATCTGTTGTCCCAAATAGCAGTTCACAATTGTACTAGTAGTGGCTGATCTTCCTTATCAGATTGTGTAATTTTCAATTCTTTTGGCCACATCCCTATCTCTTGTCCATGGTACAATATCATATGCATGAAAATAGAGTAATTTCTGAAGTGTAGTGTGGGAGATCCATTTTTAATTCCCATTAACCCTGAGTCAATCCCTTTGAAAATGTGAGAGGCATAATCAAAAGGCCTTGCATTGTGGCATTGTATATTTACTACAATTACCATTGGCCCTATTGAGATGAATTTAGAAGCTTCAATTCCCAATACTTGGCACACCGAGAAATATGTGTGTTTTAGGTAGGGTTCGAATAAATCAACAAGAAAAGGAGGCTCGTCATTGTCTTCAAGTGGAACAAGGTCTCCATCCTTTCTAGGTCTATTTAATGGCAATCTCCATCCCTTATAAGTTGTATCCATTCTCCAATACTCCTTTTCCAAATCCTCATGTACAATCGGCTCGTCACATGTGTCACTTAGGTTAAAAACTTCACAAAGTGCAATTTTGGACACATGTATGAAGGGTTCACCTTGCAAGTTGTAGATAGATTTCAAGTCTATGTTGTAATGCTTACAAAAAAAATTTAGGAGTTCTACATTCACAAATACATTTGGAACAACCAATTTTCCTAAATTGAAACTCCAGGGATTGCACATTGGTTCAAACCTATTTTTCTGATAATAGTAAAACATGAATAACTCATACCCTCTAACAGGGGTCCACGCATCTCCTATATGCCTTCATTTGTCTTCAAAATTTTCTACATCGGCCCTTAGTTGTGCATACCTTCTAGCCTTGGGCCTTGAACCAGGTAATTGATCAATAAGGTCTTGGTTCAATTTTCTTTCTTTTGTTTTGGACTCCTCCCTTGTTTCAGTTTTCAGTTTTTTACTTTTGGGTTGACTACCTTCACCCTGTTGCTTCTTACTCTTTATTTTCACAGAACTTGAACCCTCCATTTTTAATCCTCCAAGGGGACAGATTCAATTTATAATTTATCAATTATAAAGAATTTCGTAAGCTTACTTGTGAATCTCTAGTAGCACTAAATTATTTGAGTCCAATTTGATCTCCCATCCCTTCCGCTGCAACTTCTTTTGGTTTATTCTCATTTTAATCAGAGAATACTTACACAATATCCATTTGAGTGTCCATTAATGTCCATCTCTAAGAATGAATGCACAGGTTTTTTGAATTTTGTAATGTTAGAATGAAAATATTCTCTTAGTTTTTGGCCGATCTATGTATTGCGTTTGGTGCCACCTTTGTTTATACGTTCATAATTGATGGCCAAGACATAATTGAATTTATTTTCAATGTGGAGTGTCCCTTTGATTTATCATTCTTGATTGGGAAGACCGCTTAATTCTCCTACCGATACTATACACTTGGCCTTTCTCTTATTTTTCAACTTATATTACTTCGTGGAGAAAATCGTGAAATTGTCCTGATGTCAAAGTAGTCTAGACCACTAGAAGTCTTTTAAATCATCACTCGGTGTCATCTTGATGAATAGTGATCCCTTCTTATTACCATCGGCCTAACAAGAACCATCACTAAGAGAATAGAATGTTGTTCCAATGTCTTTAGTCTCCTCGACATGTTCCATCTACCACTTCATTCATTTGGATAGGTCTACAAGAATCTTCCTGAAACTTCCTTTATCAACGTGACCCACATGGCCAGTGAGATATGAGTGACTCATTCCAATTGTACAAGTCTCCCCGATAGTTGTTCTCCTGTTTCATCATAAAAAGAAAATACATTTCTGCTGATGAGGTTTCCATCAGTGTGAGTCGAGAGCTTGACATGATTTGAAAACTTTGTTTCGATTACTTTGTTCTTGCCAAAAATATTTCATAGATGAGATGAAAAGCATTGTCTTCCTAATTATGTAATCTCCAGGGTCTTTGATTGCTGTGACTTGGTTCACCCTTTTCCGATATGCTAAAAATGTTCAAATTGAAAGGCTATGACCTGTTTATCAGAAAGACTTGCACATGATCTTGCCGATATGGACTAGTTGTTTTAAAGCTCTTGCTTAGTGATGCCTAGAGGAATGCTTATGTATCAAAGACCAAATTGATGGGATCATTGGTGAACATGGATTGTGATATGGATCTTGTCACACAAATTTCAACAATTTTTATTGTTTATGAAATTAAGGTGGCAAAATTATGGGGTATATGGGAGATAGGTGAGTGAAGGCCATTAAAAATATGAGATTTTTATAGTTCCAACAGTGGCTCCATTTGGGGATGTATACCCCCTATGGGTATAGCAAGAATCCAAGTCTCTGGGGAAGTAGATCAAGTATCTTTTTGATATGGGATGGAAATGGAGGTTAATTCAGGAATGGTGGGAGATGGAAGTGAAATGAAGTCCTAGACTACTATGCATGGAAGTTTTAAGAAAATAAATGCTTTAGGAATTTTCCATGCATTGGAAATTCTTGTTCTTCTCCTATCATGTTTTGGAGGTAATATGTATCTTCACTAGCTTTTCCAACAATGACAAATGGTCCTAATCCCATGCTTTCCTTTATCCTAACTCTTGGCATTCCACATGAGAACTATATCATTTATTTCAAATTTTTTTTCACCTTTTTATCATACAAGTATTTCATTTGTAATTGCCTCTTCATATTGTGTTGCTGGTCTTGGTTCCTGACCTCATCAAGCTCCATTAACTCTTCAATCCTCTCTTCCATAGGTTCAGGAATGTCTAAGTCTTCTTGTAAGATGAATTTACACACTAGTAATAAGTTATGTAAAGGGAGCCTAGCTTGAGTCCCATAAACAAGTTCAAAAGGTGATTTTCCAATGGCCTTTATAGTGATTCTATCTTCCCACAAAGCTAGTCTCAACTTGGAATCCCAGGCCTTCTTGTTATTATCCAACATTGTTTTTATGATCTTTAGGATGCTCTTGTTGTTGGATTCAGCTTGCCCATTCGCCTGTGGATGATATGGTGAAGAGTATGATATAACTATACCATAAGATTGGAAAAATCCCTTGAATTATTCTAACCTGAAGCTTATCCCATTATCAGTTATAATTCTTGCAGGCACTCCAAATCTGGTGATGATGTTTTCCAATAAATTTTTTTTAATCACCCTGATAGTTGCTTGTTTAGTAGGTACAACTTCCACCCATTTTGTAAAGTAGTCTATGGCTACTAATATCCATCTATGTCCTCCACTAGATTTTTATACAATTTATCCTATGAAATCAATTCCCCATTGATGGAATGGAGCTTCAACCTGCAGAGGTCTCAAAGGAAATGCCCCTTGATACTTTAGTTTCCGAGAATTTTTTTGACATGCTTCACATTTTCTAGTGTAATCATAAGCATCATTGAAAACTCTAGGCCAATAGTAGCCTGCCCTTAACACCTTATGTGCAGTGGTCTTTGCTGAAAAATGTCCTCCACACACTCCTTCATGCGTCTCTCCTTGAGAACATTCCTAGCTTGATCTTCATCTAGGCACAACAATAAAAAACCATCTCTATTTTTCCAATAGAGGTCCCCTTTCATGAATACATATTTTGAAGCATGTAACTTAAGTGTCCTCTTTTTGTTATCATTAAGTCCTTCAGGACATTTCATGTGCTTGAGATAATGCACAATATCAGTGTACCAGGGTGTGTGTTCAATACTAGTAACCATGTTATCTTCATCATTCAGGTTGCATACTTGAGCAACTTCAATATTTGTCTCAACCATTAGTTTGTCCAGTCCTTGTCCTCTCACAAGTTTGGTGATTTGGAATTCAATATAAAATTCTTGAATTCTATTTATCCATCTACATCTACGGTCTGAAACTTTTGATTGCACAAATACATCTTTCACTACATCATTAGGTACATATGCTATCACTTTTTCTCCCACCAAATATGATCTAAATGCTTTGACAACTTTTACTAATGCATATGCTTGTTTCTCTATAATGTCATACTTCAATTTTTCATTCTGGAGGGATTTACTAAATAAAGAGATAGGTTGTCATGCCCTTCATCATTTTTCTATAACATGAATGTTGTAACTATGTGAAAAGATGCAAATGAAAAGATTTGAAAGGGATTACTAACATCAAGGGACTTCAATATTGGGGATCCCTTTATTTCTCTCTTGATGGATATGAATGCATCTAGGGCTGCAACTATCCAGTCAATCTTTGCACCTTTCTTCAACATCTTTGATATTGGTTTTACTATTTCAGCAAAGTTGGATATGAACCTTCTCACAAAATTGATTTTCCCAAAGAAGGACTAAATAGCTTTAATTGTTTTAGGAATGGGAATTTTTTCTATGGCTTCCACCCTTTCTGGATCAATCCTTATGCCTTCTTTTGACACTATATGCTCTAGTAACTTTCCTTCTATCACTACAAAATGACATTTTTTAGGATTTAAGGAAATTCCATATTCAATGGCTTTGATGAAGATCTTTTCCAGATGCTCAACATGATCTTCAACCTTCTTTGAATATGCAGTGAAGTCATATTGGTACACCACCATTATTACATTGATTAGATCAACAAATGCAACATCCATATCTCTCTGGAAAGTTGCACCAACATTTGTGAGTCTGAATGGCATTCTAACATACACATATGTCCCTCATGGTGTGGTGAAGGTTGTTTTGTATTGCTCTGAATCCTTAAATTTAACTTGGTTATAGCTTGAAAATCCATCCATCATAGATAGTAGCTCACATCCAGTGACCCTCTGCAACATGGCTTCCATGTTTGGGAGTGGGTAGTTGTCCTTAAGAGAGGACACATTCAAGTTTCTGAAGTCTACGTAGAGCCTTATATCTCCATTTTTCCAGCTAACGGGTACCAAATTAGAAACCAAAGATGAATGCCTGATAGGTTTGATGATACCCCCCTCCCTAAGCTTCATAAGTTCCTCATGCATTTTAGGTTCTAAAGTAGGATTTATGGGCCTTTGTTTTTGTCTAAAAGGTTTAGCATCTAGTTTCAATGGGATCTCATGTTGGATCAAATCCTCTCTATATGATTTGAGATCATCATAAGACCATGAAAAGACATGCTTTTATTTCCTCAATAATGCAATCAACATCCTCCTAATTGTTGAGATTATCTTTTTCCCAATGTACACCATTTTAGGGGCAAGTTCAGTCCCAAGGTTGACCTCTTCAACATCCTCTCGTTTTATTGGTGTTTGTTTCATAAGGGCTCGGTCATTTCCATCAAACACTCTCTCTAATGCTACAAGTCCCCTAGGAATCTTATTAGTCTTAAGCTGAACAACTTCTTTTCCAAACACAATTTTTTTCCCATCTACCTCTTCCACAAATGCATTAAAATCAATTTCTTGTGCTTCATATTGATCAATGCAATGTAAGAATTTGATTAGATCAGTATCATCATAAAAATATTTCCAACTATAAATGTTATCAGGGATTGCAGGTCTTGTTTTGAGTTCCAACTTGTGAAATTCCTACCAAGGTGCATCAACTCTTTTTAAAGCTACATTTTCCAAGAAGTCTTCCATCAAATTCTTGGTCCTATCTATCTAGCCAATTGAGAAAGCATCAAACAACTCAATGGTATCCAATACAACATTTCTGTATTGTTTTAGCCTTTTGTTCTTTGTAGCGTACTTTGATCTTACTTGTGAAATGACCAACTCAGAGTCCCCAAGAATAGTCAGTAATTTGATTTTGTGTTTGACAACCATGTTTAGTCCAATCAGCAGGGCCTTATACTCTACTATGTTATTTTTAGACTCAAATGTCAATAAGAATGAATATTTGAATGTAGTACCTTCCGGTGAGATGAAAACCACTTCTGCTCCATTACCTTCCTTGTTACATGCTCCATCAAAAAACATTTGCCACACACCCTGCACATTCTTGGAGACATTTATCAATTAGATCATTATTCAACAATTCAGGGTGTGAATGCTCTATTCTAAAAATTCCCAAGTCCACATCACAGAAGCAATTCATCTAATTTTGGTCAACATACTCCACAATTTGGTTCACCCTTGGTTCTCTGTATAATTTAATATTTTCACCATTTATTGGTATTGTGGCATAGGGAAAATCAAATTGCACATTCCCTGCTACTGAAGCAGTCCATTGTCTTGATAGGAGCATCCTAAAGTGAGGGGGTGTGTCTATCACAGTGATGTCAATTGTATATGCCGCTTGTGGGTAAGCAACCAACTTTTTCTACATCCTTCATGATTCCTACCACTGGGACATGCCTACTATCCATAGCATAACATTTACCACCAGTGGTATTTACCCACATGCCTAGTTGTTTCATGACTCCTACTAGCATGATATTAATAACAACTCTTGAATGAATCATACAATTCCTCACCAACTTATTGTTTATGAGCAATGTAGTAAAAAATGGATCAACCTGTGGAGGATTCATTAGTGTATCACCTAGAAAAACTTCAAGGACCTTTATATCTCCTTACTTGTTATTAATGTTTTTAGTGATTTCTTTATTCTCCATGCTTGTGCTTTTATTAGTTTCATTGGATATTAGTTGAATAGCACTATCTTTGTATTATTTTATCTTCATCATTTCCAAGAGTGGCACATACATATTTACCTAAGAGAATGCTTGTGTGAAATCAAATGAAGAGGCATTTTCTGCTTTGACAATCTTCCTTTGTTCCAGTGGTTCTCGTTTATTTTCTTCTTTTTCCTTTTTATTTGTCTCATCTTGTTTCTGTGTAATTCCTTGTCTTCTTTAGGAACATGCTTTTTCTCCTTCTTATTGGGTTCTTTGATTTCCACCTTCTTGGGTTTTTCTTGAGTTTTCTCCTTGTCTTTCACAAACAAACCTCTTGGAGTGCCATCATTTGCATTTGTTGTTCTGTTTCTCAACCTATAATTGCTTTTTGCTTGCTCTATTGTAGCAATGGTTAACTCCTTGATTTCTTCCTTTGTTGGACTTCTCAATTTACATTTACTTGGCTTAGGTGGTCTATAAGGGGGTTGTGATTCATCATAGCTCTCATTCTCTTGATCAGAGAAGACTTGTTCTACCATGTGAATATTGTATCTCTAAGTATTTACATCATACTCATAACCCTCATCTCCCGAGGATGAGTATTCTTGTTCAACTAGATGTAGGGTATGTGAAGTTAGATATATTGTAGTATAGTCTTCTTCATTGTCATATGGTAACTCTTTTTCTTGTATTGATTATGCTACAACACAATGATCTTGGGAATGGGGAAAATTGAAAACTTGACACCAAGGGCTATTATTGACCATGTAGGATCCCTTTTTCTTCAAGGGATCACGAGTTTCCTCATACTTAGGTCTATCAGTTATGGGTTTTCCATCTTTCCAATTTGTGTTGTATGCCATATCATGCAACCTTGGTCTTTCATTTATGTATGAATTCTCCTGCTTATTTTGCGAATTGTTACAGTTTTGGGGAACTCTAAGATTATCTTTTTTTCCAATCATCCCTGCAACCTTTTTGTTGTTTTCAATTGTCAATGTTATCTTTTGTGCTTCAACTAAACTTCTAGGGAATCTATTTCTGAGTTCATACCCCATTTCTAGATCAAAGGCATTCAAATAAATACTTAAGGTTGTCGGATCAGTCAGTTTGGAACCTTGTGGTATTTTGTTTTATAGTTTTGAAAACCATTGATTGAAGTCATAAACTGACTCATTTTGGTATTTTTGAATACTCAACAATTCATGAAGGGGAAACTCAGGGGTACACTGATTCCCATATTGTTCTAAAAATTGATTGTGAAAGTCTACTATTGAATTGATTGAAGCATCAAGTAAACCATTGAACCAATCCCTTTCCTCTTTAATTAGTGACAATGAATAATCTCATATTTACATCCTCGTATTCCATAGCAAAATATTGTATGAAGGCATTGAAATTTCTGATGTGTTCTTCAGCCCATATCACATTATTTCTAGTGAATTTGGGAACCATATTTCTCCAATTGTTGTCCATTGGGTATGGATATAATTGATGTCCCATCAAATCAAATTTCCTACATGTGCTCATGGGGTTATGTGGATGCAAATTCATAGGTGGTGGATTGGGATGGTATTGGTATCCATATTGAGGCTGATGGTAGACATTTTGTTGAATGTGTTGTTGAGGGTATATGTTTTGATGTGGCACATGCTGCTGAGGTGGTGGGGCATAATGTTGACTTGGTGGTGGATAATGTTGGGGAACATTGCTAGTATTTGGAGGCTGGGATCTTTGTGGTGGCACATTATGTTGGGTGTGCTGTCTTGGGTTACCACCTGCATTGTGAGGTACTTTTGAAGTACCTAGATCACCTGTGTTTTGAGATGTTCCCTATGAATTGAAATTACCACCCTATTTATGTGGAGGGGCATACTTTGGTGGTTTTGGTACCTGGATGTTTAATTGTGCCATTTTTCGGTCTATATCTTGGGCTTCTTGTTTGTCTCTCTTTAAGTTACTATCTTTTCCATTCCAAATGTATTCAAAATTTTTGGTTATTCATAACCTCAAAATCACCAACAGTGTAATCAATAGACCCCTCATGGTTTTGTTCTCCTTGCTGTGATGACATTTTGTAATCATAATCATTTTTTGTTTTCTCTTGTTCTGCTTCAAATCGAGCTTTGAATTCCTCTATTTTCTTAGGGTCCTCATTCTATCTAAAAACAAGATGACTAGAATTTTCTTGTTCAAAAGGGGTGTGAGGATCCTTGCTCAAATCATCACCATGGGATTATGATCCATGCAAAGGATCAAAAATGTTATTAATTACAAGGAAATTTTTTTCCGAGTTTTCCCTATCTTCATTAGTTCCATCTAACACTTTGGCTTTGTTCTTATTTGTATCAGACCTTGAAGGGGAGGACCCATGTTTATCTTTCCACCTAACATTGTTTTTCTTTGGGCTATCTTGGTGCAAAGATCTCCTACCATTCATCTCGTAGGATGCTTTAATACTTTGACTTCTAGAGTTTTTCTTTGTTGATGTGTATTTGTATTTCCTAGTCAAGCACTTGTTCTTATAGGGTCACCACTCATTTTTAAGAAAAGCTAGAAAACCTATAATTTCTTGTTCCCAATAGAGTCTTGTACAAGATGTTTGACTCTATGAAGAAGGCTTGGATTCAGAATTGACTTCTCCCTAGTAGAGTCGCCAATTTTTTGGATCTAAAAAATGTAGGTTACAAATCCTAAGAGGATGCCAGGCTCTATGATCAGACTTGCAACATTCTTGAACCAATGAATGGAGTTAACCTCTGTGGTTGATGACTCCCTACACTTAAGGCTCTACTAGACCTAGGCGGGTAGACCTTGATTGCTGAAGTAGATTTAGAGTTGTGTGACTTAATTGAATTTATGAATCTATCCACAGTGGCATAAAGTGTGAAATAGATGGAGGCTTGATAACTATTCTAGTTCTTGTGATAATTGGGAATTTATGATATGAAAGTGGATAAGCAATGTATGAATGAGGTGGACTAGTGCTTTGTTTGGAAAGTGGAGTCAATGAAGTTCTATAACAAGTGGGTAGAGTTGGCTATAATTCTGATTTTTTGGCACTTAAGTTTGTTTATACCTTGTATAAATGTGCAAGAATGTGATTGAAAGACTCTTCTTATTGATCCAATTGACCCTATCAACTTACTATGATTTATTAAAAGGAATTTAATCCTTCCTTGAAGGAACCGATTAATAGAATCACACAATAGCAGTAAATGTGTATTGGAAAATAAGTATATCCTTAATTTGAATAACAAGATAACACCAATGTGGAGATAGTATGACAATATTATCAATTACCTAACTCTTCTTACTGATCCAAATGTTACTCCCAAGTTACTGTAATCAATTAAAAGGATTTTAATTCTTTGATAGAAACCAATTAACTTGACTACACAATAACAACAAATGTGTCTTGATGAAATTGAAATACCAACTTGGATACACAACTTCAAATAATAGAAGAATAGCAATGTGGAGACAACCAGATAATTGCTTTAAATCAACAAACAATAGACACCAATATTGAGCCACATAGAATTAAAGATCTTCTTTTGATTTCAGCCAAAATTTCTGCATGCACCATGGTCCACACAATATAATCTATATGATAAGCATTTTAAAAGTATCTTTTATATATCTTCTATTATCTCCCTATTCGCTCGTATTATCCTATCATTATGTATCCCACATATATATCATTATTTTGAAGAGGACACATCCCTTCATAAATTTCTTTTGGAATTAACAACAATTAAGCTCTAGTGAGCCATAAATGAACTCATGTCATGTGATGTAAATAATCTTGACCCAAATGTGTATCAGCATCTTCTAAAGCATTTCTTACAACTATCTCCATGATCACCATTTCCTCCAAATGCTCACACAGCTCATCCAGTGTTGATTCCTTGTTCTTGGCTACATTAGAGGCCCCTTGTAATATCAACCTTCATTCTTTCATCTATTCACTCTGGTATTTTAAATTTCCATCATCTTTGAATAATGTCGACACCCCTTCCTTTGCAACATCAATGAACTCCTTTGCATCTTCTTGAAGCTCCTTATAGTAATCCTTGTGTTTTCTTATGATATCCTCAAGAGTTGTGATGGCTCCAATGTCAAAAGTATTTTTCTTTTGTATTTCCTATATTTTCTCCTAAATTCGGTCATTTATCCTTTTATATTCCTGAATTGTAGGATAACTCTTGGAATGGGTCACCCAAAACTTGTTCATCCAAACCATCAAGTTAGTGTCCCTTTTCTAAAATACTGCAATGAGTGCATCAAATATGGCTTTACAAACTTAAGCATGTACATTTGTTTCTTCACTCTTATCCTTTGATTTGGAACCTTCTCCTTGAGTTAGTAATCTAGTAGATCCCTTGAGTGTACCTTTGGCCATGTCCTTCAGGAAATCATTTTCTTTGAGCATCTTCTCATTATTTATTTTGTACATGTATCTTTCCTTGATCAACATCTGGATTTGTGCTTTATTTAGTTTGGCTCCATTATTGCCAATATCAGTCGTGGCCACATGATTAGTTTCTCCTACTCTCAATTTCATTATAGGGCCAAATTCCTTCTTAGTGTCAATGATCACAGATTACTTGTGTGGAGGATACAGGGCCCAAATCATGAGAGAGTTCTCATCAGGATTATATTTTGATCCCGTGTATACTTTTGTAACCCCTTCTGGACTAAGCTTATGCGTAGCACCATTATTATGCCAAAAAACTATCAAAAATAAGAGCTGAGATCAAATCTAAACTAGGGAAAATCATTACACCAGACTCCTCCAACAATTTCCTTCCTCTCTCTGGAGTCATATCCTTCATCTCATTCTCCACATCAAATTTAAAAGTGTTCAAAAATTGGGCTTCACTCCTAGGTGTAATATCTATGATAGATTCTCTTATTGCTTTCCCTTTTTTCTTGTACAAGAATGGTCTAAATTCAGGAGATTTTATAAATTCATCATCAGAAACAAAAGATTTATAGGCTAACTATCGATTATCTGTATCAGATCCTTCTTCAACTTGTTCTCTATTGGGAGGTTGATACTCCTCAATTCTCCGTTTAGAATTTTTTTCAATTTGTCCTAGGGGTTCTCTTTCCTCAGCAAATTCCTCACTAGAGGACAACATCTTTGCCTCATGTATTTCCCTCATTCTTTGTTCCATCTTTCTGTTATACTCATTAATGGCCAATTCAACTTCCCTCTCTTCCATGTTCCTGATTATATCATCATGAGGATAGGGTATATGAACATATCCACCCAAATTTACTTTATTTCTTGAAAAATAAATATAGCCCTTAGGATAAAATCCATTTCTTGGTGGAGCCTTCTTCATATTGAAATGTGATAAATTATTTAAAATTAGATCATACCCTTCCTTTGACAACAAAGTAAAGTCTCCAAAAAGTAAAGTCTCCAAAGCACAACGCACTTGGCATGAATGACTATTTCTCATAGGCACTAAGATTCATAACACTTGAATAATCCATTCGTCTAAAAATATCCAAATATGCAATCATATTTGGCACTATTTTTGGTAGCAGAAAAGGTGTTTCCTCAAAACCATATACCCTAATCATGGTGGCATCAACATATCAATACCAATCGCCCCAATTATGACCAACAGTTGTAGGTCCATTGAAGTCTTTGGCCCTTAGAAATATTTTAATCTCATCAATCAATGAATAATCATAGGGGTGAATAAAAAATCTATGCAATATTTTGACAAAATATTCCTCAAAATGAACATAACTAGAATTCACAAATCTGCTGTCCTAAATAACAGTCCACAATTGTATTGGTAGTGGCTGATCTTCCTTATCAGATTGTGTAATTTTCAATTCTTTTGGCCACATCCCTATCTCTTGTCCATAATACAATATCATATGCTTGAGAATGGAGTAATGTCTAAAGTGTAGTGTGGGAGATCCATTTTTAATTTCCATTAACCCCAAGTCAATCCCTTTGAAAATGTGAGAGGCATAATCAAAAGGCCTTGCATTGTGGCATTGTATATCTGCTGCAATTACCATTGGCTCTGTTGAGATGAATTCAAAAGCTTCAATTCCCAATACTTGGGACACCAATAAATATGTGTGTTTTAGGTAGGGTTCGAATAAATTGACATGAAAAGGAGGCCCATCATTGTCTTCAGGTGGAACAAGGTCTCCATCCTTTCTAGGTATGTGTAATGGAAATCTCCATCCCTTATAAGTTGTATCCATTCTCCAATACTCCTTTTCTAAATCCTCATGTACAATCGGCTTGTCACATGTGTCACTTAGGTTAAAAACTTAACAAAGTGTAGTTTTGGACACATGTATTAAGGGTTTACCTTGCACTTTGCAGATAGCTTTCAAGTCTAGGTTGTAATGCTTAGGCAAAAGTTTCACGAGTTCTACATTCACAAAAAAATTTGGAACAACCAATTTTCCTTAATTGAAACTCCAGGGATTGCACATTGGTTCAAACCTATTTTTCTGATAATAGTGAAACATGAATAACTCATGCCCTCTAACAGGGGTCCACACATCTCCTGTATGTCTTCATTTTTCTTCAAAATTTTCTACATCGGCCCTTAGTTGTGCAGACCTTCTGGCCTTGGGCCCTAAACAAGGTAATTGATCGATAAGGTCTTGGTTCAATTTTCTTTATTTTGTTTTGGACTCCTCCCCTATTTCAGTTTTCAATTTTAAACTTTTGGGTTGACTACCTTCACCCTGTTGCTTCCTACTCTTTATTTTCACAGAACTTGAACCCTCCATTTTTAATCCTCCAAGGTGAAAAAATTGAATTATAATTTATCAATTATAAAGAAGTCGTAAGATTACTTGTGAATCTCTGGTAGCACTGAATTCTTTGAGTCCAATTCTATCTCTTGTCCCTTCCACTGTAGCTTCTGCAAATTCTTTTTGTTTATTCTCCTTTTAATTAGAGAATATTTACACAATATCCATTCATGTTGCCATTAATGTCCATCTCTGAGAATGAGTGCAACAGGTTTTTTGAATTTCGTAATGTCAAAACGAAAAGATTATTTTAGTGAGACTCTTTCAGTTTTTGGTTGATCTATGTATTGCATTTGGTGCCACCTTTGTTTATACATTCACAATTGATTGCCAAGACATAACTGAATGTATTTTCGATGTGGAGTGTCCCTTTGATTTATCATTCTTGGTCGGGAAGACTTCCTAATTCTCCTATCGATACTATACACTTGGCCTTTCTCTTGTTTTTCAACTTATATTACTTCGGGGAGAAAATCGTGAAATTCTCTTGATGTCAAAGTAGTCTGGACCACTAGAAGTATTTTAAATCATCGTCTGGTTTCATCTTGATGAATAGTGATCCCTTCTTATTACCATTGGCCTAACAAGAACCATCACTGAGAGAATAAAATGTTGTTATGATGTCTTTAGTCTCCCCAAAATGTTCCGTCTACTGCTTCATTCATTTGGATAGGTCAGGAAGACTCTTCCCAAATCTTCCTTTATTAGTGTGACCCACATGGTTGATGAGATTTGTGTGACTCATTCTGATTATACAAGTCTCACTGATAATTGTTCTCCTGTTTCGTTGGAAAAATAAAATACATTTCTCGCTGATGAGGTTTCCATCGGTGTGAGTCGAGTGCTCAACATGATCTAACAACTTTTCTCTGATTAATTTGTTCTTGTTGATAAGCTTTCATCAGTGAGATGACAAGCATTGTTTTCTCGATTATGTAATCTCCAGGGTCTTTGATTGTTGTGACTTGGTTCACCTTTTTCTGATATGTAGAAAATGTTCAAATCGAAAGGCTATGAACCGTTGATCAGAAAGACTTGCACATGCTCTTGCCGATATGGACCAGTAGTTTTAAAGCTCTTGCTCAACAATACCCAGAGGAATGCTTATGTATCAAAGGAAAAATTGATGGGATCATTGGTTAACATGGATTGTGATATGGATCTTGTCACACAAATTTCAACAATTTGTACTATTTATGAAATTAAGGTGTGGAAAAATTTTGGGGTACATGGGAGATAGGTGAGTGAAGGCCAGTAAAAATATGAGATTTTTACAGTTCGAATAGCTTGTATGACTTTTTGGTTTGGAAAACCTTATTCACCTCACATGGAACTCGGTTGAACATAAGTTCAACGTATCTTCCATAGATAAATGGTTAGATGGAGAGATTAAACCAGGTAATTAGAGGACCTATTGAGAGTGTGTTACATAAATCAATAAAATATAAGTGGGAGGACTATCTTCTACTTGTACAATTTGTGTATAATAACTCATATCATTTTGTAATTTAAATGGATCCATTTGAAGCATTGTATAGAAGAAAGTGTCGAATTCTTATAAGTTGGGAAAGCTGGAAGATAAGATTAGCCTTGGTCCAAAACTGCTATAAAAAATGGAAGAACATATCAAGTTGATCGAGAAAAGGCTAGTGGAAGCCAATGTTAGGTAGAAAAAATATGTTGATGATAAGAGAATATTGAGACAATTCTCTATAAGAGAAAGAGTTCTTGACTTGCACAGGCCTCAGTTGCGTATTAGCAAGGGTCATTTAGTGTAAGGTCTTGTAGGACCAGATTGCAGAGAATAGTGCTATGAGAGAAAATTATAATGAGATTAAACAAGAAATTTCCCCATCTTTTGCTTGAATTTGAAAGGAGAGATCAAAAATTTTACCTTCTGTTAAATGTAATGATGAAATAGGGCAGGGGCCCTAGCTCGGTTGGCTAAGTAATTCCGTTGCGGCTCTGCTGGTCACGAGTTCTAGTCTCCCCCCGTCCCGTGGTATCAGAGGGCGTGTCGCGCCAGCGCCGCCGGTCACGTTAAAAAGTTTACCAGGCGCACTGCAATTTATAGGGGGTCGTGCTACCCGATTCCTGCAGTCTAAAAAAAATAAAAAATGTAATGATGAAATATGCGATTATGAAAATTGTGAAAGGTAAATTATTTGGTGGATTATATGCAATATCATGGTCTTAGACATTTAATTAAAATATTGATGAATATGCAATGATATGAATGCAATGTAAATATTATGGCTAACCACCTATTTGTTTTCCCAAGTGAAAATGCAAGTAAAGCTTCATGCCCTCTAGAGGGAGAGGAGAGTATCACTTGACAGAAGGGTATGGATAAGGACTTGATAGTAAATCCATCTGAGTTCAATGCCATGCATAGCTCAAGTTATGGACACCTTCAAAACTAAGTAAGTTTTTGGTCATTAGTTGCATCTTTGGGTAAGTTAGCCTAGTCAAATCAAGCCTTGGATTCCCTTAAAAGAAAACAATAGGGGTTTATCATATTTAATTATCAACATTTTAACCATTATTTATTACAAATTGATTTGGTAATTGATCTCGTCATTATGATATTTGTAAATATATTATGATATATGTGTATCCATTAATATCAAATAGTTTCATTGTTCTTATTTATATAGGTATGTTATATAATAATAAGTATTATCATATCTATTAAATATTGCAAAGAAAAAAGATGATATGAAATAAAGCTCTTTGAGATGCAAAAACCTCAATCGAAGGCTTATGATATTGGCATATTCTTGAGGCTTAAAAGCTATATTAAATACCTCTAAAGAAGGCCACATATCCTAGCTAAATGATATCTATTTAAAACTAATTTGAATTAAGGTGTTAGACTTAGTAGTTATCCACCATAAAGGTCTTTAAAATATGAAATAAAAAATCAAACATGAGCACGACTTTATCAATGCTCACATGCCTATTTAAAGGCATTATAATCAGCAATTTATAATAAAAGTAAACAGCCATAAAATGGAGTAGAAGTTGCACTTTAAAGTGCCATGAGTAGCATTTAAATATGGCTACTTTTGGAAAGGGTCGACCCCTCCAATATGTGGTGACCAAGTCAACATTGGTTAATGTTTCAAACTACATTATTAAGATTTATAAAACCACACTCCAACATGGCCATAAAGGATGCAAAGAATTGTTGGTATGTGGAATTTGATCATGCAATGTTGTACACTCTTCATGTATCCTCGCTAGGGTCTAGGCCTGGGATGGCCTCGGGTGGGGGTTTGGGGGCAATAGCTCCCGAGAAATTTTTTTCCCATTTTTCGCTTCGTCACTAATAAAAGAAAAAATTGACTTTGTAGAACCCTAATTATGGAAGCTTCTAAAAAAACTTGTTATAAGTGGTTGGGATGGGAGTTGTAGTAGGGAATTATTCATGAAATTGTAATACGTTTTTCACTAGATAATAAAATCATTGGATGGTTGCAGTTTTGTGGATGTAGCCCATATTGGGTGAACCACATTAAATTCTCTATGTTGTCTTATTTTTGCTATAATTTTCTATGTGTTTTGTTTCTTTATTTTATTGATCAAATCTGAATTTAACTGTTAGATATCTATCTTCTAACCCTAAGAAGTGGTATTAGAGTGGGGTTGTGTTCAGTTATCCTCTATAGGAAAGTCTCACGGTTGAGTGGGAGGAATGGTAGACGAGGGAAGTTGAAAGTTGAGAAGTTCAACATGGAGAACTATCAATTATTGAAGATGCAGATGGAGGATTAACTCTATTAGAAGGATTTATGGTGGCCATTGGAAGGGAAAACCAAGAAACCCTAAAAAATTTCTGATGAGGACTGGGATATTTTGGATAGAAATGCACTTGGCAGTATTCATTTATGCATGGCACAATCGGTGGCATTCAATATTACAACAACAAAGACAAATCAAGAGTTGATGGAAACCCTGGCGAAGTTATATGAAAAGCCTTCCACTTTTAAATGAAGCATTTATTTAATATGAAAATGGTAGAAGGTGGGTCAGTTGCGGATCATTTAAATGAGTTTAATACGGTTACTAGTCAATTAACTTCTGTAAATGTAAAATTTTATGAAGAAGTTAGGGATATGTTGATTTTGTGTTCTTTGCCTAAAAGTTGGAATAGCTTGGTAATGGTTGTTAGCAATTCTATTTCTAGTTCAAATACATTGAAATTTGATGATGTTGTTGGTGTTATTTTGAGTGAGGAAATTCATAGGAAAAGCTTAGGTGGAACATCCACATTAGGCAGTGTTTTAAATGCAAAAAGTAGGGGCAGAACAAAGGAGAGGAAATTTTTTTGGAAGTCGTGGAAAGTCACGAGGAAAATCAAAGGACAAAAGGTCCCAACCTAGAGACAAGAGGGATTGTTGGTAGTATGGTAAGCCGGGTCATTTAAAGAAAAAATGTTGGCCTCAGAAAAGTAAAGGAGACAAAAAGGAAGGCAATAGAGAGGAAAATGTGGTAATTAATAAATCTGATGAGGATTCCTTGACTCTTTCCCTTGATAATGTTGATGATTCTTGGGTGTTAGATTCAGGGGCTTCATTTCATGCTACGCCCCATAGAATTTATTTTCTTGATTATGTCCAAGGGGATTTTGGGCTGGTTTATTTGGGAGATAACGAACCCTGTCAGATTGTTGGAAAGGGAAGAATCAAGATTAAGTTGAAAAATGGGAACCATTGGCTACTACATGAGGTAAGGCACATTCCAAAGTTAAGAAGAAATTTAATTTCAGCAGGGCAACTAGATGATGAAGGTTGTGTTGTTATATTTAGTGATAAAAATTGAAAAGTTACAAAAGGTGCCTTAGTGGTAGCAAAAGGTGTGAAAGTACGAACCTTATATCTTTGTACATGTCATACTATTCCTTCTCCTTTAGCTATTGTAGATAAAAATCAATGTTCAGGAACATTTGCTGTAGTTCAGTAGGTAGAAAATCAGATAGTTGCTATGGATTCTGGATTAGCACTGTGGCATAATAGACTTGGACATATGAGTGCAAAAGGTATGAAAGTACTTCATTCAAAGAATGTTTTACAGGTCTAAAATGTGTTAATATGGATTTCTGTGAAAGTTTTGTGTATGACAAACAAAAGAGATTTTTCTCAAGGATGGGAAGCAAAAGAAAGATGAGAAATTTAAGCTTGTGCATACGGATGTATGGGGACCAACTCAAGTATCTTCTCTCGGTGGCTCTCGGTATTATGCCACTTTTATTGAAGATGCAACAAGAAAGGTATGGATTTATTTCCTTAGGTAGAAATATGATGTATTTGAAACTTTTAAGAAATGGAGAAGCTTGGTTGAGAATGAGACAGGTAAAAAGTTAAAATGTCTCAAATCTAATAATGATGGTGAGTATTGCAGCAAAGAGTTTGAAGATTATTTTTCCTCTAATGGTATTCGTAGGTAAAAAATAGTTCCAAGGACTCCACAGGAAAATGTAGTGGCTGAGCACATGAATAGAACAATAATGGAGTGTGCATGAACTATGAGATTGCATGTAGGGCTACCTTTAAACATGTGGGTAGAGGCTATAAAAACTACTGTTTATTTAATTAATAGAGGTCCCTCTAATCCTTTGGGTTGTGGTATTCCAGAGGAAGCATGGATAGGTAAGAAGGTGAGCTATTCTTTTCTCAAGACCTTCGGTTGTGCAACATTTGCACATGTAGATTCTAAAAATAGAACCAAGCTTGATACAAAATCAAAGAGATGTATATTTTTTGGATATGGCATTGATGAATTTGGTTATAGGCTTTGGGATTTTGAAAATTAAAAAATTGTGAGAAGCAGAGATGTCATATTCAATGAAAAAGTGTTGTACAAAGATCAGTTGCAGCAACATAAGAAGAAAGAAAATGATTATGTAATGTTGGATGATACACCAAACAATGATGTTCCAGTGGTTCCTCATGCTCCACAACAACAACATCAACAAATACCATAAACTCATGTGAATGTTAGACGATCCTCAAGGATAAGTAAACCTCCAGAAAAATATTCTCCATCTTTGTATTCTATTTTATTAACTGATGTTGGTGAACGAAAGTGTTATGATGAAGCTATGCAAGTGGATACCAAGGTTCAGTGGGAGCATGGAATCGAAGAAGAAATGGTTTCGCTGAAAAATCAGACTTGGGACTTATGCAAGTTGCCTGCAGGTAAAAAGGCTTTACCAAACAAATGGGTTTATAGGCTGAAAGAGGAGGATGGAGGTAAGAAAATATTTAAAGCTAGGTTAGTTGTAAAGGGATTTACACAAAAAAAGGGTATTGATTTTGATGAGATTTTTTCTCCAGTTGTTAAAATGACTTCTATATGCATTATTTTAAGTATTGTGGCTAATGAAGATTTGTATTTGGAACAACTAGATGTTAAAACAACCTTTCTCCATGGTGATTTGGAAGAGGAAATATATATGGAACAACCACAAGGATTTGAGGTCAAAGGTCGAGAGAAATTGGTGTGTAGATTGAAGAAAAGTTTATATGGCTTGAAGCAAGAACCTAGACAATGGTATATTAAATTTGATAGATTTATGGTTGAGCATGGTTACAGTCGGTGTAATTCAGACCATTGTGTTTATTTTAAGAGGGTAGATGATGATAGCTACATTATTTTATTTTTATATGTTGATGATATGCTTGTAGTGGGGTCTAACATGGATCACATAAGGGAGTTAAAACAATAGTTAGCAAATTCATTTACTATGAAGGATTTGGGGGCAATGAAACAAATCCTTGGTATGAAGATTACAAGAGATAGGAAAAGAAAAAAAATGTTTTTATCTTAGGCTGATTATGTTGAAAAGGTGTTGCTGCGATTTCATATGGAGAATGCAAAATTTTTTAGCACACCTTTGCCCAGTCATGTCAAATTGACTAAGGATATGTGTCCAAAGACACAAGGGGAGGAAGAAAAATGTCCAAGGTACCATATGTTTCAGTTGTAGGAAGGTTAATGTACACCATGGTATGAACGAGACCGGATATTGCACATGTCATAGGAGTTGTTAGCAGGTATATGAGTCATCTCGGATTTGAACATTGGAATGCAATAAAATGGATTCTTAGGTATTTGAGAGGTACATCCAATAAATGTTTATGTTTTGGGAGCTCTAATACTAATTTAAAAGGCTATGTTGACTCAGATTTGGCAGGGGATATAGATACCAGGTGGAGTACCATAAATTATGTATTTACAATTGGTGGGACAATAGTGAGTTGGATTCTTGGTTTCAAAAGGTGGTTGATTTATCCACCATAGAGGCAGAGTATGTTGCTACAAAAGAAACAACAAAGGAGATGATATGGCTACAACTTTTCATGGAAGAGTTGGGAAAACAATAGGTTGAATATCACTTTTTTATAGATAGCTAGAGTGCTATACATATTGCAAAGAATTTTGTGTTGCACTCTAAAACCAAACACATACAGTTAAGATATCATTTCATTCGGTCAGTGTTGGAGGATGGACAAGTAAAGATGGAAAAGATACATACAGATGTCAATCTAGTGGATATGTTTACAAAGGAAGTGACAAGGGGGAAGCTGAGCTCCTCTTTAGCTTCGGTTGGTCTTCATGGTTAAAATTATAATAGAGTAGCAGGTCCAAGGTACTTATTTCTAGTGGGAGCTATAAGTGTCGCAGTGTCGTCCTGGATCAGTCTCCAAGTGGGAGATTGTTTGGTGTGGAGCCTGATCAGTCTCCAAGTGGGAGATTGTTGGTATGTGGCAAATGATCATGCTATACTGTACATTCTTCATGTATCCTCGCTGGGGTCTGGGGCCAAGTCGGGCCTCGAGTGGGGTTCGGGGGTGGTAGTCCTCGAGATTTTTTTTTCCATTTTTCACTTCGTCATCGACAAAAGAAAAAACCAACTTTGTAGAATCCTAATTGTAGAAGCTTCTAAAAAAAGCTTCTTATAAGCGGTTGGGATGGGAGTTGTAGTAGGGAGTTATTCACGAGATTGTAATATGTTTTGCACTAGATAATAAAATCATCAGATGGTTGTTGTTTTGTGGATGTAGCCCATATTGGGTGAACCACGTTAAATTCTTTGTATCATCTTATTTCTATTATAATTTTGTGTGTGTTTTATTTCTCTATTTTATTGATCAAATCTGCATTTCACTGTTAGATATATGCCTTCTAACCCTAACATGAACAAGTTTCAGAAGCTTCTAATTGCTGTGTGAACCAACCACCATAGTGGTTACTATAGATATGCATTCAAAGCAATTAAATAATACAATATGAATGTTGAAAAACTATTTCAAATCATGACATATCTAAGAGCTGGTCGAGCCTCTTTAAGAGGCATTTTAAAACATAAAATTTGTTGTGCAAGCATAAATATAGCACCATATTCCTCATTAGTGGAATGCATTAAATTTGAGTAAGCTTTTCTTATAAAAACTAGTTGAATTCTCTCTTTTTTGGTTGTTGAAAGGCATAGTGAAGGAGGTGTATAGTTTGAGTCTATTAATCTTAAGCATTTTAGATTTTGTAATATGAGTTTAATAAAGTGATAACAACAAGTAGTAGTTGTTTGTTAGTATTTTTAAGTAATTAGAGGTTACAATATCTGAGATAGAGGTGGAAACAAGAAGTAAGCAACTCCTAAACTCATTGAAGGAGTGTAGTTGAGCATTCCCAAGCTATATTTGTAGCCATTAGTTGGAATTTATAGGCATGTCTTGATTTTAAACCTGTTATTTTCTATTCAAAGGGATTTAAATAAGAAGTATGATAAAAAAGAGTTTCTTGTGATTATCTAAAATAATGAGAATACGTAGTCTATAAATAGGAGACTAAATAATGGTATTTTAGTATTGTTATCTTTGAAAATAAGAGTAAAAAGATACTCTTACGTAATATTTATATAGTAATATATGCAAATTCAAAAATATGAATATGGTTCAATTGATAGGGAAATAGTAAGATTTATTGTGCATTTTCTTAAAGAGTCAAATGAAATAAAGTAGAGTGTTATGTTGATTGAGCAAAGATAATTTGAGGTAGAGCACAATATTTTTTTTCTTGAGAACTTGATGATATTACATATCATAAACCCCATCATTTATTATGATAATTTGTGAACCCAACCTTCTAACTTGTTAATGGAAGTTTTTAAACATAAGTAAGAGGAAGTAATCCTCTATTTAGCTCAAGTAATGATATTTCCATGTTTGTATGACTTAATGTAAATATTATTTGAATGACCATGAGTGTGTCAAGATGATGGCATAGTGTCATAATTATCTGACTAAGAAGCCTAAGAATAGGTAAGAGGATAAACCTTAAGGTTCATGTCAGGACTGGAATTAAAGGCAGTAGCCTAGACCCTAGATGTTAGAGAATCATAACAAGGGGATTCAATGTCTAGAATATTTTACCCAATGAATCATATTTCAATCTTAGTTGGTAAACAATTTTAAATGTGAAAATATTGAAATACTGAACTAGTTGGTCTACAGTTGAATTTATCCTTGGTAAAAAAGACTGTAATGATTACCAAGATAGTCAAAAGCCTAATAAAAGTTATATTCTTCATGGAAAAATAACCATCACTATGGGGAATTAGTATATGTAATTAGTATACCATATTTTGAATAGATAGGTCAAGATTTGATTAAATATTATATCTCGACAATAGTTTCTCTCAAGGATTGGGGTAAAGATTCAAAAAAGTGGTTGTAGCCAAGACCTAGGTAGTTATGTGAATGTATCTCAAGTGTTTAAATCAGAAGATACTAACAACCCAACCGAGTTGTTTATGTATCTAAAGGTAAATTTCAGGTTAGATTATTAAGTATCAATAAAGCATATAAACCCAAAGACAACTATCAAGTACAATGGAAACTAAATAACACGATTATACCTATCATCGAAGCTTCCTTGATTTACCTTCATATCACTTTCTAACTTGTTGATGGTTTCCCTCAGATCGAACGTGTGAGCAATTTGAAAATAAAGACTAAGTCCTACACAAGATTTGAAGGATTTAAATAAAGACTATGCTTATGCCTATGAAAAAATGACTCTAAACTGCCAAATAACTCTAAGCATTAATGCATCAGAATAACAAATTTTATGTCTCTAATGTAAAAATGTGAGAAAAATAGCATTTTATAGAAAATGCAATTTTGAATGGACGGACGAGATCGACCTTCGATAGAAACCTAAAATCAGAGGACAAGATTTAATGCGATAATCCCTAATCAAGGTTAGGGAAAAATCATTAAATGAGTGGTCAAGATGTCATCTGAGAAAGTCAAATCGACGGTGGAGAATTGATGAGATAATTAATTAGAAAAATAAAGATTTTCAAAAATCAAGAAGATAAAGACTACTGGATTTGTGAGATTCGGAAAATCAAGAAGATAAGAGTCGAATTGAAGATCAGATTTGGAAAATCAATAATTTGCTCAATTACTTGATTTTAGAAGAAAGTTACCATTTTGAATTAAATTAATTCAAAATATGGATTTTGTGAGATAATAAATAATTGATTTTCAGATTATTTACTAAAATGAACTGTCAGTCGAGAATGTGATATCATTTTAAATAATTTCATTTATTTAAAATGAGGGAAATGCTATTTTTGACAATTAAATAATTAAAGATAATTATTTAATTTAAAAGATATGATCAATGATTAAATAAATTAATAAACTCATTTAATTATGAGAATTAGTGAGATATTAAATAAATAAATGAAATTCATTTATTTAATAACCAGGAAGAAATAAATGAAGGTAATTAAACAAATTAAGAAATTTATTTAATTAGGGGAAGACTTAGACAATTAATGACGTATTTAATAAATAAACATGAAGAATACAATAGACATGAATTAATTAAACAATTGTAAATTATTTAATTAATAGTCGAATGTGGACGAAGGACATAATTAAATGTCATAATTATGCTAGGACGAAAGTGGTAAAAATAGAGCTTGTAGGCCTAGGTCATTTTTAAGTGTCTACAGTTTATTTAGTGTTTTGTCACATTCTAAGAAAGGATTCTATAGTAAAACTAAACATTGGACATACGAGACTGTTATATGAAGAAGTAATATTCAGTTTAATACTATTTATTGTTGTTTAAATATGTTGATAATTTTGTCAATACTTTTAGTTGTGACCAAGAGAGATTCTAGTTAAAGACAGGGGGTCATCAATATCAATTATTTGTGCATATAATGGTAGACCAGATACTCTCATGGTTAATATGAAGGAATTGAATAAGTGGTAGTTACCAAGTCTCAAGAAGTTATGATCAGAACATGTATTCAAGGTCAGTAAAATATAACCAGTCAAGTCATTTATCGACTTAGTAGCTAAGAACATTGAATAATAGGTAGTTTCCAAGGTATAGGATGTTACATGAATGTAACATGGGTGTTCTAAAGTTAGGAATACTTAACCAATCTAGATATATTATGAATTAACAAGGATTAGTACTATGCTCGAGATTGATAGGTGTCTAGGGGAAGTACTATACTTAGGATGGGAAGTATTCAAGGAGCAGTATTATGCTTGAGATTGATAGGCATCTAGGGGTATGGCTTAAATAAAGACATCACTTTTTAAATGAAAATTTGTTTGAAATGTTAACCAATGGTCAAACAGTAAATTTGAACTATTATAAGGTCAGATAAGGTTCTCCAAGTTGAGTAGGGTGGGTGAACGAAGGACTCTTCTTGTAAGTAGCGGTTGTATATATATTACAAAAACTTTGGCCAAAGTGAGTGCAATAGTCTCTGCTTGCACTTGCCAATTCATTGTGTTTTAGATACTTAATCCATCAGAGTTGTCATTCATAGGTGGAAGGTCACCATAGTTGTTTGAAGGTTTTGGTTAAGTAGGGCACAACACCAAAGCTCAAATGGAAATTACTAGAGGGTTCTTAACTATTCTCTTCATTGAAGGGCATGGCCACTTCCAATTAGGAAGGTGTGTGGGGGACTGTTAGTTTTTGGTTGGAGGTAAATCACCTGGGTGATGCTCTCCCTCTTGTAGACAACATGCTGATTCTTGTGTAACAAAAAGAAAGAAAGTATCCAAATATGGGATCTCTAACCTTGTTCCTTAAATATTAAATTAAAAGGATTTTTTTTTTTAATTTTCAGTTCAAAAAGTGAAATGAATTTATTATGCTATACTTATGTTATTAGTTATGTAGTTACAATTTCAATTATTGAAAGAAAATTATGTCCTATTTTAATGGAATGATTACTTTTTACTTCATGGTTAAAATCCCTATTAAATTCCTTGTTGTAAGGTGGTGGTTGTTATATTAATCATCTTCGAGCCACAAAGTTAGGGCGGTACGCATATTCAAAATAATGATGTTCATGGGTACCATTGCATCGAGGCTATATATGAATTGAAACAATGTAAACTTACTTTTCCATTTATATGAGGTTCATTATGCCCATAATACTACTGGTATCTTAATATCCCAATTTGTTTGATATCCCTCACATAATTTTATCAATGTTTTTCTATGTTTTTTTAATTTAGAGCCTCACTAGCTCCATTGTCTTGTGGATGATAGGGTGTTATTTTATTGTGCGTTATCATAAAATTTTGCAACAATTCCCTTATCATATTGATGAAATGCTTGCCTTGATCACTCACTATGTTTAGTGGGCATCCATGTCTGGTGATAATATTGTTGTATAGAAACTTGGTTGAAGTTTTGGCAGTACAATCTCTAGTTGGTTCTACCTTTTCCCATTTTGTTAGGTACCCCACACTAGTGATGATGAATCTATCTTTTGAGTGCCTTGTTGGTGGGTCGAATTTCCCTATGATATCAATTGCACATTTCTTGAATTGGTTTTGGGATAGTATCGGATTGAGGGTCATCTCATCTCTAGAAGTAGGCCTTCCTACTCTTTGACAGATGTCACATCCTATTATGTAGGCTATAGCATATTTATGTAATGTTGGCCACCATAGACTTGCTTGTTTCACTGTTCTTGCGGTATATTTTTTAAAATTGTAACCCACGACAATCCCTTTATGTGCTTCTTAAAGAATTGATTTTCTTTCATGCTTGTAGACTACTCTCCAAAGGATGCCATCTTTTCCCTTGTGGTGTATCTCTAATATACTAATGTGTATGGTTTTTCCCTCCATACTAGCAACTATCTATCTTTTGGTGTTAGAGCTTTGGGAAATTCTCTAGTTCATAACAAGATAGTGATATCCTCTAGTTCTTTCGGTATTTCTATCATTCTAAAAAGTGTGTTCTAGGAAATTCTTCCTCATATACATCTAGTTCTTCACCAATTTCAATCCAGGATAGATATTCTAGGTCTTGGCTACTCTTTCTATGTTTCACCATTATCTTGAAGTCAAATTCTTGGAATATTAACAACCATATGGAGATCCAACCATGATGTAATGGTTTGTTCAATCAGTATTTTAAGGGTTTATGATCTATGAAGAAGGTGAAGGGGGTGGATAATAGATAGTGTTGGTACTTTTGTAAATCATATACCATTGCTAACACCTCTCTTTCTATAGTAGTGTAGCTCTTTTTTGTCATATATAGTTTCTTGCTAGCAAATTCTATCAGATGATCCTTTTTCCCTTTAGGCTAAGTGAGCATAACTCCTATTGCTATTCCTAAGGCATCTACATGGACATGGAAATGATTGTTACAATACAAAAAAATTAGGATGGGTTCCTCTACTATTTTCTATTTCGAAGTATCAAACATTGTCTAGGCTTCTTCATTCCATTCTATACTCCATCTTATTTTCTTCCTTAGGAGGTTTTCCAATGGGGTTGCAATTACTGTGTATCCCTTAATGAATTTCTTATGGTATACCATATATCCTAAGAATGTCTTGACCTCTAGAGCATTCCTTGGTGGTGGTAGGTTCAAGATTAAGGCTAATTTCATTGGGTCTACCATAAGTCATTCCTTGCAAATAATTTGGCCAAGAAGTGTCTCGTAGAGCACCACAAAAGTGCACTTTTTTAGGTTTAGTGAGATTTTCATGCTTTGAAACTTGTTGAGCATCATCCAAAGGACTTGGACATGGTCCTGAATCAAGTATCCACCTTTCTAACTTATATTTTGTAATTGCAACAAGTAATTTCCCCTTATGTCTCTCTAAATTTGATGAAGAATAAGACAAACCCCTTGACATTTTTGAAGGAAAATTGATTTGATTTTTTATAAGAAGATGATTCAAATCATCAAGTTGTTTTGAATAGCATTGATGTTCATCATTGAATATTTTGTTACAATATGCATATTTAGGATTCTCCTTATTAGATGACTCCCCTTGTGAGGGAGAGGATTCAAATTCTCTAAGTAGCTTGTTCTTTTTATTATTTTGTTTGCTTTTGGGATTCCCTGATTATTTATGTACCTTAGGGTCACTAGACACCAATGCTTGTGACTTAGAAGACCTGATTAGAACCATATAAATTATATTTACTTCCTCTTGGATTAGGATTTTTGCAAAGTCATCAAACTTAGGATCAACATATGATTCTCCCACAAAAAATTGATGGGTATGAAAGCCAAAACTAAATATTGAACACTCAAGACTAAGCTTGGATAACACATTAAGAATCAAATGGAAATCTTCCTTAATAATATTATAATCTTTTAATTATGTTCTTACTTGCTTAGTAATGGAGATGTAGTCTTGGATGTGGTCAAAACCTTTAGGACATAGATTTACCAAATCTTTTTTAATTTGACATCCCATAAAATTATCAATTTTACCACACAACTTTTCAAAAGTATCCCAAGCCTTCTTAGGTGTTTTGCATGATTTGTCATGAAATTGTAAATCAAAAGAGACTAATGAACATATGAATCCAATTTTTTTCTCATGGTTGATCTCCCATCTTACCTTCTTTTTAGGATCAATAGGTTGAGAAATGGTTTCCTTTAGATATTCTAGATAACCCTTTCCCATGAGATAATTCCATACTAATTTTCTCCATGAAGCATAATTATATAGATTTAGGAGTTCAAATTGATATTCCCCATTGCATGAACACACAAAAAAGAAAAGAAAATGGTTTAGGGGCACCATGGAAGCTTAGTTTTGCATGTTTTAAAATTGTGTTCTTTTGTTAGATTTTGATGTAGAGGGTCTTATTTTGTCATAAATAAGGTCATAAATGACCATTAAAAACTCATCCCCAAAAGAGAGATGAAATAAAATAATGATATCCATCACAAATCCAATCAATCTCCATCCACACAAATTCCACGAAAAGAGAGACCATTCAACCCCCAATAATGAGATAACCTGCTCCAAGAGAAGCACTGGAATCCTCAATTTGGAAAGAAAGGAAAGATACTTCTATTTGCTAGAAACCATATTAGAGTCATTCAAGGACTTAAGTCAGAATCATGGAAAGCAACAACAAACCCTATTCCAAGGAACACTAGAAAACTAACAAACTGGCACAACTCTGGAATCTATGAAGCAACAGTTGATTGACAAAATGATCTGGAACTAGAATGAAGTACAAAGAAAATGCAAACCTAATGCACACAAAAAAGGAAATAGTGCATGCACTAATGAATGTTCACATCTTCCTCCATGATGAAAAATAACCTCAAATTTGTGTAGATGACAAGACCTAAAAAAATAGTCTACACCACTGTGAAGTGCTCAAAACTAGCTTTTCGTCGATATCTTGTTTGCCAAAAATGGACACTGTGGCCAAAAGTTATGAATTTCCCAAAAAAGTCAAATTTAGCTTATAGGAAATGGGTTTTCTGGGAAAAAAAGTTTACTTCTAATTTGATTTTTGAAAAATCTACTCACTGTTTGTAGACAATAACAGAAACCCAAAAAATATTTTGATGCTAAAAACAAAACCAAGAAATCATTATTTTTTTATCCAGCAAGCAAAAGATGAAAAATGAATTTTTTTAACCTTCAACTAGGAGAAAAAATGACGTGTAGCACTTTTTGTATAGAAATTTTCTTCAGATCTGTGCAAGATATACACAATCTAAAAGATACCTAGTTGATATTTTGACCTTGGCTACAAAACCCAGAAATTGTTTTTCCTACAAATGAGTGGAAGCTAGATTTTTTTTTAAGAAAAATGATAAATGAATCCAATAAAAACAACTAGATCACCTACAAGACAAAATGACTTCCACAAGAGAGAAATGGTAGAAATATCATGCTATCATAAAGATGCAAGAATACCAAACTGAATATGGCAAAGTACATATGAAGCCTTGCTTATATAGGCAAGATTGAGATGTAATATGTAATATGATGTTGACGTGTGTCATAATCTTATGACATGTGACAACTAACTAACTACCTAGGAAATGATGTTAGATAAGATAAGACTTCTAGAAAAGACAACTCATCCTTCTAGAAATAATTTTATATCCTAAGCAAACATGTGAACCTATCACCTAGTAAATGATACCTAGGAATATAATTAAATACCTAAGTAAACTTATGTAAGTGTAATTAAATAATTAATTACACCAACAAAAACCAACATTGGAACCTACACCTTACCATATCGACTTGGTAGATGAGACTAGAATGAAAACAATGGGTTCCTAGAAAAATGTAGAAGTTAATGTAAAAGGAGTGAAACAATCTATAGATTTTGAGGTGGTTACTATGAAGGAAATGCTTGATTCATTCAATGTACAACTAGGGCTCAAATGGTATGTATATTCCAAGGGAATTATAGATTCTCGAAAGGAAGAAATATCCTTTGCAAAATGACATAAGGGTGGTCCACACTCCCTTAGGGAAAAACTTAGGGGACCCTACATAGAAGAAGTAAAATCCAAAGTAGATGAAAACAATGGCTGGACCATAAACACCATCACCATACCAACTAATGAAATTTTAGAAGAACCTAATTCATAAGGTAAACTAGAAAGAACAAATATTGAAGGTAGTATGGATGGCGAAGCAGTATTAGAAGTGTAGACACTAAAAAATGTCCTGGATGATATCATGCACTTGAAACAGGTTTACTAACATCACTTCCTCTTTAAACCCATCCTCTTTTCACTTAATTAATTGAATTAGCCTAGCTAATTAATTAATTGCATCATTTTTGTCCATTAACCTAATTCATCAAATCAGGTTAATTCATCCCACTTCACGCTAACATTTCATCTCTTTAAATTAAATAAATCATACTATTTAATTTAATTTCCCAAGTCATCTTATTTAACTAAATAACCCTAAGTCATTTAATTAAATATCATTTTCACCTTTCCCCATTCATTAAATCATTTAATTTAATGAATACCCCTTTAATTCTTCTAATCCCCTAATTGTGTAATTAAATCTTGTTTAATTAACAATTCATCTAATTTTCCTCCAAAAGGGGAATATTCCTCCCTTTTTGCATAATTAAAACTTTCTTTTAATTTGAAAAATATATTTTTTCTTCACCCAAATGAATATTCCTTCTCCAATCATCTCACTTGGCTTCTTATGCAAGTTTTAAACTTTAATCTCTTGAGAAAGTCACCTTTGACCTATGTGTGTAGGTCAAAAGTGTGTTTGTGTTGGAACCAATGTGAGCCCTTGATTAACTTTCATCTTGCATTCTCATTTGTTGACGAGAATCCATGATGCATGCCTCTTCTTCCTTTCATCCTGTAAGGTAGGGGGACCTCCATGTGCAAGGCCCCAGGTTATGAAGGGCCAAGATGTGGAAATTTTCCCTAACTTACCTCAGCTAAATGGGATGTTTAGGGTATGAGGATGAGAATGATGAGGGCTATATAGTCCTGCAACCACTCTACAATCTTGAGTTTCAAAGTGGCACTAGGCGAGCTAGTTTTCAGGTTCAACGCTGCGCCTTAGGGAGCTCTCTGCCTGAGGAAAAATTCACGGTCCTTGGACAACAACGTGACGCACTGGAATTTCTAAAGTGCACTGGCATTTGTATGACCAAACAACAATAGAGACAAGGTCAAACCTATTAAAATAGGCTAACGTCCCAGCTAACTATTACTAAAGGGCCAAAATAATGAGATTAATTAAATAAAATATTCTCTAATATGATAAAATAAGAATGTAAGAGTAAGGGTGGCGAGAAGAATCTCACAAAGGAACTCGTTCGCTAGCTAGCTCCTCGAAAACACGTCCACCTACACATAGAAAGAGAGGAAAATGTTGGGTGGGTGTATAGGGGCCTGCCTCAGTCAAACCCCCATTTAGGAGTTTCCACCTCCACAGACAGCCAAAGAAAGCAAGATAAAGAGAATAATGTAGTAAAAATAAAAAAAGCACTACAAAACAATAAAGTGATAACTCAACCAAGTGATAGAAGGGAAGAAAGGGAAGCTTACCACCTCCACCAATAGCGCTCAAGGCTACTTGGGGGAGAAAATGAGAGTACTCGAGCCTCTGCTGCAATGGTGTTTCATTCCCAACTTGTTCTACCAAAGATGGAGTGTTGTGTTTGCTGCAATGGAGAGCTTGTATGCTACTTGAGATCTTGAATAGTGAATGCAAGAGTGTGAGAATGGAAGCTTGAAGTGCACAATAGCTTAGAAGAAGTTGTAAAGAAGCTAGAATGCATGTTGAAGGGATGAATTTGAAGAAGGAATGAAAGAAACAACCTTATTTGGTTCGGTCAACCAAAGGGGTCATTACAACTTGACTCCCAATGAGAAGTGTAACACCTCTTTAGGTTCAGCTACAAGAATTTTCTAGGGATGTAAGAGCGTCATGCAGACGTTTGTGCACCATGTGGGCATCCCTGATAGAAATTCCTCCACTAACTCTCAAAACAGGTGCTAAGTGGGATGCAAGTAGTGGGCTTAGGTGGAATTAAGCCTCCGAACTTGGTTTTCTAAAGTGGAAGGAGGCAAAGGGGGAATTTACACATGGGGTGGAAATTCACTCCTATACATTTTTCCCCCACTTTAGTGAGCATGAATACTAATGATTGCTCGGTAAAGTAGTTTAAGAAGAGTGTAAGGTTAGAAATGTATACCTGAAGGTGTAGGAAAAGCAAAGGACTTCATAGCTTCTTGAAACTAAGAAGTTGAAGAAAGAAAGCACCATATAGGTTCTCAGTCTTGTAAGGAAGATGTCCCCCAGAAACTCTAGCATGGAGGATACCCTATGAAGCAAGCACCTTACAGGCTCTCAATCTTGCAAGGAAGGTGTCCCCCAAAAACTCTAGCATGGAGGAGACCTAAAGGAAGTTCCCTACAAGCTCTCAACCCTATAGGGAAGGTATTCTCCACAAACTCAAGCATGAAGAGTACCCAAGGAAGTGCCCTATAGGCTCTCAGTCCCATAGGGAAGGTATTCTCCACAAAATCAAGCATGAAGAACACCCAAAGGAAGCACCCTACAGGCTATTAGTCCTGTAGGGAAGGTATTCTCCATGAAATCAAGCATGAAGAGTACCCAAGGTAGTGCCCTATAAGCTCTCAATCCTATAGGGAAGGTAACCCCCAAGATCTCTCACATGGAGGAAGCTTAAAGGAAAGCGGACTCCATAGAGTCAGAAAACGGCTAGGTAGGAAAGTGAGTGCATAGTCATGTAGACTGTCAAAAATTTTGAATTTTTTTGAAGGGGTCCCGTGGGAATCCATTGCAAAGAGAGGGTCCACTCAAGGGACGCGCAGTTTGGAAGTAGATGTTCTTTCTCTCAAATCAATCCTTCATCAAGGAATCCTTTTGAAAGATGTTCACTTCATCAAGGAATTTGAAAGGAAGAATATTCCCCATGCAAGGGGAAGATTAAAATTGTTCCCGCTTCAGAGGAAGGTTTAAGTCCTTTATTTACTTAAGGAAACATATTTTGTTAGGGTTTCAAGTTGAGAATATGATTTTGAAGAAAGGTTTGCAAGGATTTTCAAGAAAATATATGTTGGCCATGAATGCATTTTATGAAAATCAACATGTTGAAGAAAGAATGTTGTCACACATAGGAGGGACAACTCAAGCAAACAAGAGAGAAAGATAAAAAGGAAGCAAAAAGAAAGAAAACACAAACAAAGGGCACAGGGGTAGCTTGATATTTTGAGGTCAAAACTGCTCATAAATATATATAGATATGTATAGTAATAGTACATAAATGAACTGTCATCAACCCCCTACTATATCGGACTATGCGAAAAATGCATGAGAAGAAAAAGTAAAAATAAAAAATTGGGTCAACATGGAAGGGAAGCCTAAATGCCCCCAACACTTTGCATCGTCCCCAATTTATCAAAAATCAAGCACAAACATGGAAGAATGATGATACAAATAGAAGAAGGTTCACGACACAAAAACCACACCTATATCCAAGCACTAATAGGGGTGATGAGGGTCATCCAGGCACACATAGCATGATCAAGGGGGAACACATCACAAAACACACACACACACAAGATCAAGAAGAGTCCTCCTAACATTGATCAACCAAGAGGTCATCTGCTTCCCACTCTAGATCATCATAGGGGGAAGGAGGATGATCCTGTAGTGGAGGGGTGTTAAGAGGAGGATCGTTCAGTCCTCTCGTAACAAGGGCTAAGGAAGAGGGCCCCTCGAGGTCCTCTCCACCGAGCTCTTGTGGAGTCAAGGTTAGTGATTTTGTGAAGATCGCTGACAAGGCTGGAACCTCATCCAAAGAGTTAAACATGCACCCCATAGGAGTGTCATGTCTAACTTCAGCGGATGAGGTAAGCTGAGCCTGAGATTCACCGCTAGGCTCATCGAGTGACTCGAGAGTGGTGACGAACTCAAGGGAAGCCAAGACTAGTTCTGGCACTAGGACAAAACAAGTTAGCATAGGACCACCTTGCAAAGAAGGTGGGATCCTCTTACACCCTTCATTTCTAGAAGGACTAATCTCCACCTCTTTCTTCACTGGAGGAGATGAACTCCCCACAGATGAAGCTAGGGTGGGGAAGAAGAGGAGGAAAGGACCACAGTGGATATGACCAAGGTATCAATCATATCCACGGGCTTTAGAAAAGGTTGGATATCTGAAAAAAAATTAACAAAGGTGGCTCCACTGAAGGAGTGATGAACACATGTAGCTGCTTGGGGTTAGGTGCATTTTCACTTGCAGTGGGAGTTGGAAGAAACACAAGACTAGGCTGGAGAGAAGTAGAAGGGAGGGAAGAGGGCAACACAGTAGGAGGCCCTGAAGTAGGGGAAATCATCTATTCCTCCTTCCTTTGCAAGGCGGCTTGCTCAGCTAAGAGGGCCTTTTACTAATGCTTGCGTTCACGCACAAGGTGGTTTCTTCAGCTCTTGGAGCTAGAGGCCAAAGGTTGTGAAGGAGAAAAAGGCTCCTACTCAACCATAGGAATGTCCACTATGTCCATTTTTGGCAGAGGAATGGATTCCTGAATGGGACTAGGAGAAACAGGCCGCAAGATAACAGGAGGATTTAGCTCAAGAGCCTCAGCAATGGGCCTCTTCCTGCTCACTGCCTTGGGAGTAGGAGCGGTAGGAGGCCACAGAGGTCAAGACAAAGAGGAATCTCCTCGGGAGACCTTCTTCCTATCATACCGAATGGGTCTAGGCTCTATTAGCAGAACATGAAGCTCAAATGCGGGATGCTTAGGCTTTCACCAAGTGGGCACCATAGGATTCTCCTGTAGACAAGGAGTAGAACCTGACGGTACTGCAACAAAGAGAGGAGAAGCATCAGGCTAACTAATGGAAGAGGAAGAAGAGGATCACGAGACCACATCTCTTCTTCCTTCTTTTGAGCCTTAGCGGCATCATTGTCAGCCTTTAAGCAAGCCTTATGTGAAATAGCATAAGGTGAGGGAGGGTATCTAACTTTAGGCCTTAGATGCCCTTTCTTATAGTTCTAATACATTCAGTGCAAAAGTTTCATCCTAGGCGGGAGAGGACCAACGGTCATAGGCCAGGAGTAGTCCAAGGAGTAGCTACCATGTGTAACCAGTGGTCTATAACTGGTGTCGTGGATTACGTGTACGGAGCCCCCATGGATACATTTTAGACATTTATGCATGAAAGAGCGTACTGCGTTCATTGCCACCAACCAAGGGATACCCAATTTCACCTTAAAGAGCTCAGACCTAGGGATGATTTCAAATAAGAGGTTCACAAATTTAGGTCCCACCAGGACCAACAAGACAATACTACCTAAAGGGGGCACGAAAAACCTATCATGTGTGCAAATAGTACTCACGAGTGCATCATACCCATCTTTATGTAAAAGGTTGATCAACATAATCTCCTCAGTGATTATGTTTACTTGCGACATCAAATCAACGAGAACACCCAATACGATGTTCCCATTGATCCGCGTGGGAATATAAAGATGAGATGGTTCTTTGTTATAACCCATTAGCAGGGCCTGTGAAGTAAAGGTTATGCTAGTACCACTATCCATAAGCTGGGTAGAGGGGATAGGTTGATGCATGAAGGAGTCCATAATGCACACTAGACAATACTTCCACAGAGTCCCTAAAGGTAAAAGGTTAAGATAGTGACCCAACTAAGGTTTCACACGCAATATAGTTGGAACTTTCCAACTATACCAACTAGGGGTTGCAAGTTGGGTTGTAAGGAAAGAGCCTCACAACACTCACACCAACAACACTCCTAGAGTACGAGGAAAGGAACTGTCAATATCACAAAAATGGAACCAAAATGGTTCACGTCAAGTTCACAAAAATGTAAGGTAGGGGGACCTCCACGTGTAAGGCTCCAGGTCACAGAGGGCCAAGATGTGGAAAGCTTCCCTAACTTACCTCAGATAAATGAGATGTTTAGGGTATGAGGATGAGAATGATGAGGGTTATAGAGTCCTGCAACCACTCTGCAATCCTGAGTTTCAAAGTGGAGCTAGGCGAGTTGGTTTTTAGGTTCAACATTGGACCTCAGGGAGCTCTTTTCCTGAGGATGGAAGCGTGGTCCTTGGATGATAGTGTGGTGAGCTAGCATCTCTAAAGTGTGTTGGCATCCATATGACCAGACAACAACAAATACAAGGTCAAACCTATTAAAACAAGCTAATGGCCCAGCTAACTATTACTAAAGGGCCAAAATAACGAGATTAAGTAAATGAAATATTCTCTAATATGATAAAGTAAAAATGCAAGAGTAAGGGTGGCGAGAAGAATCTGACAAAGGAACTCGTTCGCTAGCTAGCTCCTTGAAAACACGTCCACCTACACACAAAAAGAGAGGAAAATGTTGGGTGGCTATATATGGGCCTTCCTCGGTCAGACCCCCGTTTAGGTGTTTCCACCTCCACAGACAACCAAAGAAAGCAAGATAAAGAGAATAATGTAGTAAAAAGCACAAAAGCACTACAAAATAGTAAAGTGCTAACTCAACCAAGTGATAGAAGGGAAGAAAGGGAAGCTTACCACCTCCACCAAGAGCACTCAAGGCTACTTGGGGGAGAAAACAAGAGTACTTAAGCCTCTGTTGCAATGGTGTTTCATTTCCAACTTGTTCTACCAAAGATGGAGTGTTGTGTTTGTTGCAATGGAGAGCTTGTATGTTGCTTGAGAGCTTCAAAAGTGAATACAAGAGTGTGAGAATGGAATCTTGAAGTGTACAATAGCTCAGAAGAAGTTGTGAAGAAGTTAGAATGCATGTTGAAGGAATGAATTTGAAGAAGGAATGAAATAAACAACCATATTCAGGTCAGTCGGCTGAAGGGGATGTTACAACTTGACTCGTAATGAGAAGTGTAACACCTCTGCAGGTTAAGCCACAAGAATCTGCTAGGGATGTAAGCATACTGCATGGACGTTTGTGCACTACGCGCCTGTCCCCGATAGAAATGCCTCCATCGATGCTCAAAATAGATGCCAAGTGGGATTCAAGCAGTGGGCTTAGGTGGAATTAAGCCTCCAAACTTGGTTTTCTAAAGTGGAAGGAGGCAAAGGGGGAATTTACACATGGGGTGAAAATTCACTCCTATAAACATCCTAAGCTGTTGATTAAGCTTTTTGATTCCAACCCTCCATTTCTAATTTGCTCTCCTATAAATAGAACACTATTTGGAGACAAATGGATTAATCACTCAAAGAAAACTTATTTTTTTGAATTCACTTGCACTCACACTCATCTTTTACTCACTTTTAGCTAATATTAGTTTATTTTAATTGTATAATAGCTTAAATCATCCATTAATGGCTTCCATGCATCCATCTTAGTTTGTTTATAAATTAGGTTTTCCATCTTTTGGCTTAGAATTAGCTTAGTTTAGCTTAGAAATTGCATAATTAGATCAATTTTAGCATAGAATCATGTTAATTTAGCTTGTATCATGTTTGGTTTAGCATAGATTAGGTTTTCATCAACTTATCACAATGGTTTCATCAATTCTCTCCCATAGAATTGACTGAAACATTCTTACTAATCATCATGGGATTAGGAAAAGGTCATTGTTCCACATCAACACGACACCAATTCGAAAACAAGATAATGGGTTAGAGTAGGAATTTAACTATTTTCATAGTTTATAACTTTCAATTTAAATAAATGCTTAGTTTAACTTTCAATTTGAATAATCTTGTTTGTGATTGAGGTTTAGTGGCTAAACTATGCTTTGATTCATCATGTATCGATCATAATCAAACCACACTGACAATCCTCGTCTCAAATTTTGGCGCTAGAAGGAGGGCATACCATTAAATTAATCATTTTTTAGCTTGAATTCCATTTTTTTTCCTTTTTTTGCAAGGTACAGTGACACACAAATCACAAATAGTGACACACTTTGAAGAGTGTCACTATCACTTCATTAGAGAAAAGGTTACAAACATAGAGGTCAACATGGAGTATGTTCCAACAAAAGAATAGGTGGTTGACATTTTCACCAAGCCTCTTCCTACAAAGAAATTTGAATATCTAAGGAAAAAGTTTGGATTAATTTCTCCCACATCATATCACTAAATCTCAGTGATAGGGCATGAATCCAGGGGGAGCTTCATTGATTCTTTCTTCATCCCTGGACAAGGACAACAAGATCAAGTCAAGTAAACTTGTTTTAAAAAAAATTAACGACTTGATGGTTGCAACAGTATAGACACATTATTTATCTTTGTATGGTTCGTCAAAGGGGGAGATTATCAACAACAACACTATGTTTTGAGGAAGAGCATAGTTATACCCTTTGCCATTGATGCAAAGGGGGAGAAATTGAGCAAAATGCTCTATTGGGAGAAGGTAAGAAAAAATCTCTTTGTTTGTCAAAGGTGAAGATATGACTAAGGGGGAGTTGTGACAATGACTATTTGACAGTATTTTATGCTTTGGTACAATATATTGTTTGGTACATTTGTTGGTTTAGAGTATTTAAGTTTTGCTATCAATGACAAAGGGGGAGATTGTTGGCATATGGTTTTCATTGATGTCAAAAGGAGATCAAAGATGAGTTGGACCTAATTCTAAAAGGAGATTGTTGGCATAATGATGTCATTGAAGTCAAAAGAAGATCTATGCAATATCATACATAAGAGGTGTAAAAGATAGTCAAATTTGTGCTAAGTTAGTAGGTTTCAGAGTTCAGGCTTTAGGCTTATGGCTTACTAAATTCCTTAGTTAATTTTAGTAAGAATCGAGCATCGGTTGTTAGGCTTATCTCTAACCAAATGCATTGAAAAAGTTAGTCAATTTTGTGTTAAGTCTGCAATGGTTTCTAGTCTTGGACCTCGATCATACTGCTTATTGAGTCCCTCAAAAAGATGAAGTAAAATCCACTTAGTCTAGTGTATTTCAGACTTCAGACTTTGGGTACACATCTTACCTTTGTGTTTGAAGGAATGGGTATGGAAGTTCTTTGAACCTTGAAGACGATTTGGGCATCTCAAGTTAAAGTTAAGCCCTTGATAGGTTATGAAGTATGGTGAAGGATGAAAGCCCGAAAGTTGACCGAAAGTTGACAGGGTTATGACTAACAACACTTACAAAAGACTTTACCAGGCATCACGAGTTGGAGGTATGGCTTGCACCTTACTGAAAGGCATGTGTAAAGGTATAAAGTATGTTCAGACCCTAACTTTCGACAATCTGATGTATATTTTTCTCTTCACTATTGGAAGCTATGTTTTTTCAGTTTAAGCTTTGCATGGTATGAAGAACATGGGATCCCTGATCCCTGACAACCGATAGAAGGATAGGTGGAAGGAAGTTGCTTGTCATCCCTTCAAATGGAAGCATTGACTCAAGTTGACCTTGCAGGCTAGCGGGAGGTTGACACATGGCATGGATGAACAAGTAGAAGGCTCGATGAGACATATGAGGACTAATAAGATGACAACATGTGGCATATGTTTATTTGCTGATTTTACATTGTTGTTGTAAATCAATGCGATTTTCTTGGTCAGTATTTTATAAAGTGATTAATTTTTTTTTTTGGTTATAATATTAAAGTGATTTAAAAGGTGGTAAAACCATAATCAAATAATATAAATTAAATCAATAAAACATGGGTTTGAAGGCATGAATAAAAATGGTGTGATTTCTTATTCCAATACAGGCAGCTATGAAACCCTAACAGGTCGAGCATACAAAAATATGGTGAATGCATTGAATATGGTAGATGATTGATTGGCTCGATAAACGATAGCTTGCTAGAGAAGTTGGTGAGTGAAGGAAACCCTAAGATATGCTTCTAGATGGGTTTGATGGAGTTGCAAAGTTTGATACAGTAATTACAGGTCAGTGGAATCAAGTAAAAGGATGGATGAATGAAGACTTTTGCAAAAATCGACAGGTAACTGCTCAACAAATAATTCATCGCTTATTGGTTGAAATGGTAGTATTAAGGAAAAGAAAGTAAAAATATTGTATATGGAATGTACATTGAATTTGGACAAGGATTTTTATGTTTGAGATAGTTGACAGTGAAGGTAGAGAATGTTATAAAAGAGTAGATCAAAAATAAAAATGGTTAATTTTTTGAAAGAGGGTAACTATGTTAGAGAGTTAAGAGTGTAAGTGAGTTACTGAGTCAGTTGAATAGAGTATTAAATGTATATTTGAAGTTGATTACAGTTGAAGGAGAGTGAGTAGAGAAAGATAAGTGTGCTCCAAAAATTATGTATTAAATGTATTGATGCATTATCAGGTCATGCAAAACCAATTCTATGCATATACGAGATTTTCATATTGTAGAGGTTGTTGCCTCATTTATATTGAGTTGGTGCTCAGAATAGGGGATTGGTGTCTCCTTAGGGTTGGTTCCCTTAAACTTTGTAACATAAGATTTATTTGTGATTTTGGATTTGAGGAGTAGACTCAAGCGACTTTTGTCACTGTGGTTTTTCCCATCTTGGGTTTTCCACGTATATCTGGTGTTGTGTGTTGATCTTGTATGTGCTTGTGTTTGTCATATCTTTTCATGTTTTAATCTACACATCCAAATTTAAGGGTTGTGTCTACACTAAGGGTAAGAAGACTAAAATTTTAGTATCTACTGATTCACCCCCCTCTTAGTAGATTGTTGTTTTCCAACAATGCGCCTGTGAAGCTACTTTCCAATCTAACTTTGTAGAGTCCCCTACATTGGGCTTCCTTCAAGACCGAGCACCTGGGGGGTTCCTTCTTTGCAATTCTGAGGACCTATGAAGAGCTTACATCTTGTGGGATTTTTTCACTATTTTTTTTGCAGGCCTTCGGTGCACTTTGTTCAATCCTCCTTAGGAGAGAGTACCTGTGGAGCCATTTGCCTGCCTTGTGCTTTCACGTATGCCAGATTGCGGTCTACTTCCTTGATAGTTTAGGCATATTTTCTTGAAACTATTTTAACCTACTTTACCGAACACTCATGTTCACTAAAGTGGGGGAAAAATGTATAGGAGTGAATTTTCACCCCCTCACAAGTTCCCCTTTTACATCCTTCACCTTAGAAAAATCAAACCCAACCATGTAATTCCACATCATTCTTATGTACTCCATCCACTTGGTGCCCGATTTTAGTGTCTATTGGGGAATTTCTATTAGGGATGCTAGTGTCTATGGGGGAATTTCTATCATTCATCTGTACTCTTTCACTTTTGAATGGCTCTATCCATCCTAATTGACCTTCAAATTCCTATCTTTCACAATCATCTCATCTTCTTCATAATTCTTGACAATTTTCATGCCTCTACATCATTCTTGAGCAATTTCTTACAAAATCTTGAGCTACTTGTACTATTGGCTTAATTATTCCAACATCACAACATTCTTCACATCTACCATAGAAGTTTCAACTTGGTGTCTTGAGAGACTTCCTCTAGCATCATTATGGCCACGCCAACTTTGCCATGGTTGTAGACTTACATTCCTCTCTCATTGGCCTTGAGTGCCTCTGATTGAGGGTGGTATTATTTACTTGATTTTGAATTGTTTTTGGATTTGAGTAGCATAGTGCTTCTTGTAGTATTCGGTATTCATTTCCTTTCTAGCATACTTTCTTTATCACATTTCTATTTCTCTATCTATCTAGCTGTCCGTGGAGGTGGAAATGCCAAAAAAAGGGTTTGACTATAACAAGCCCTGAAACACCACCAACATTTTTCCCCACTTTGATGTGTGTAGGTACTTTTTTTGTGGAGCTTGTGGGAGAACTAGAATTTCTATGAGTTGAATCCTTATCTTTCATGTCCTTGTCTTCTTTTTCACCATCTTTCCTATTATTTCAATTACTCTATTATTTCCTACTTTTATCATCACTTAAAACTTCAGTAGTTAATTTGTTAGTAGGTTTCCAACACTTTTGAATGTCCTTTTTCATTGTCTATTTGTATGGACACTAACGCACCTGTGGGACGCCAGCATGTCGTGTTGTTGTCCCTATTCTGTATCGTTGTCCTCTGGAAAAGGGTTGTTCGGGGTACAGTCCAAGTTCTAGAAACTTGCTTGCTTAGTCCAAACCTAACTCTCGGGTTAGTAGAGTGATAAAAGTACTGAGAGTGTTCTTCATTCTCTATCCTCAATATTAAAAAACTCCCTAAACACTTTCACAATTGAGGTAGATTAGGTAATCCTTCAACTGCCGGCTCTCCATGACCTAGAGTTTTTGAGTGGTCAATCCCCCTCCTCTACAGGAAGTTGTACCCAAACTTGTGTTTTCCTACAATTAGCTGGTGAATCTCCGTCACTTGTTTGCAAAATTTTAGTAGGAACTTTTTGTCTGAGGGGTACTTGGGGAGCTTATATGGAATCTTATGGAAGCCTACCACTTGGATGTATGTAAAAGTTTTGAACTAGCTATACTAGTTCCCCCATGCTTTCAATTCCTCCATAGTTTCATTGGAGATCCTTCTAGAGAAATCTCCCTCTAGTCCTTTGAGCACTGAATAAATAACTTTGTCATTGACAACATAGAAATGTGTGTAACTATCCTCCAACTTTATTTGAGGATAATTTTCATAAATGGTAACTTCCTCAAGTTCAAAGGAACCCATTCTATCTAGTCTTAGGAAGGAGGCTTGAGATGCCAACAAATAAACCAAGTATAAGGTCATGTATAACTTTGATGTTTGTAGAACAATATTCAACTGATAATGAATGGTGCCACTTATAAGAGTGGCCCAATCAATTTTATCTTTGTTTGAGTCATTGATGGTCACAATGAACTGGACCATCCATGGATAGGAATCCCTAACATGGGGATATCCAAACACCTTACTTAATAGGACAATTAAGTCCTTGATATATTCTTTGAACTCACTTCTATGTTGCACCCTAGCCATATTGAGGGTTACTTTCCTTGAGGTAACCAACATCTGATTGTTAACATAAGTGAGGTTTTTTTTCCTCCTCATCATCAAAGTACTTGATTTCCTTTTTCATATCAATCGCCTTGTATTGAGGGTGGACAAGAATCCTAAAAAATATTCTCAATCATATCTGGGCTTACATCAAGCACCACTTCTCCTAATTACCCATCACCTTCCTTATTTTATGATTATAGTAGTAGGCACATGTTAGGAATAGCTCTGGAGATCAAATAGTCACCAGGAATGAAATAGCTTGCACTAATCTAGAATTAGTTGGTGTTGTAGCAGCACATGTTCTTGTTGCTTCATCATTTATCTTCCTTTTAAATTTATCCATGTCCACATGTTTGAGGTTAGTGTCTCTAATTTTAGTGTATGGGGAGAGAAGTTTTGAAGGTGTATGGTATCCTTTGTATTTGTACTTCATTTTTGCAAGATCCTTTGGTGGCATATCTCTTTCACATAAGAAACACCATGTGTTACTCATTTATTTACCTCAAAATAAAGAAGACCCTAAAAAGAAAGTTATATTATTTCTAATATATCTTAATTTATAAAATAATAACTTGTTAAAAAAAGGTAAGAAACCAAACACACTTTTGGGTGTTGGGCCTCAGACCTCCCCTTTTATCTCTTGTCAAATGGTTAAAACATATTTAGTGAGAAAATTTTGATTGTAGTTTTCAATCTTTCAGAGCTCAGGGATTGAAGATACCTCTTATCTCTTGTTTAATAGCACTATATGTAAACACTTAAAATTGTCTTGAATGGTATTACGCACTTGAATCTGATATACTAACATTGTTTCATCTTGAAATTCATCCTCTTTTCACCTGTTTGATTAAATAAGCCTAGTTATTTAATTAAATGCATCATTTTCATCTATTAATCTAATTAATTTTGTGATAGGACGAATATATGCGTTAGAAAATGAGCAGCAAACTAAAGAGTGCAAATGAACACCAAAACAACCTACACCTCAAGATTAGCCTAAGTTGGAATCAACATAAGATAAAAGCAACAAATGGAACTTTATACCTCGTCTCAAATCGATCCTTTGGTTGGCCCTTCAATCTTTGATGTGTATGCTCCTTGGATGGCACAAGATGCAAGCTAAATGATGATGTGAGGATGAGTGCCAATGGATGAAGACATGAAAATGGCTAAGTGTAGGTTGAGAAATAAAATTGCAAGAGTTTGGCTAGCAAAAATGATCTCTCCTAAAATGTGAGAAAAGAGGGGGGATTTATAAGAATTTTGAGAATTCCTAGAAGAGATGGATGGCCAAGATTGAGCCACCAAATATCAAGATGTAGGGCTAAGGTGAGTTGAGAGCTCACAAGCCCTCACATCTTGACATGTGGCATGGGGAGAGGCTTAAGAAAGATGAGGTGGAGATGAGGTGGTAGGATAGTACATGACATGGAGGGGGGTACAAAGTACCTTGGGATTGGACAAGATCTCCTCATAAAGGAGGTCCTTGTCCCCATGTGAGTGAGAGGACATGTGAGGAATTGAAAATTCCTCAAATATCCTTATGGGGAGGGGTAAAGAATAAAGAATAAAGAGAGGACATGTGGGAAGAAGTGAAGGAATTAAAATTCCTTTTGAGTGCATTGGGGGATTAAAAGTGAATTAAAAATTCACATGGGGAAGTGGAGTGCCTTGTCCAAAAGGGGAAGGCCTTTAATAAGGTTGATCGAGGACACATGTCATAAAGGACATGGGGAAGAGAAAAGAATTTAATATTCCTTGAAAGATGAGAGTGGAATTAAAAATTCCTCAAAGGACTTTGGGAAGACAAAAGGAATTAAAAATTCCTTGGGGGATGGGAAGAGTTGACTAAAGGGGGTGATTAGACAAGCTGATGAGGGGTTAGAGGAAGGTTAGGTGGCTAAGAGATATTAGATGCCAAATTGCAAAAGTTGGAGGATGTGACACATCCTAATCAAGGATTAGGCATGTGCACACCTTAATGATGAGATTAGAAGATGGATTAGGATAATATAAAAATGATGTAGGATGTGACATGAGGAGGAATTAAATAAATATGATATTTATTTAATTCAATTGATGAAAAGAGGAAGGTATTTAATTATTTAACTAGATACCTTAGGGATTATAAGAACTTAAGGATGTTAATTAAAGGGGATAAATTTGGATAAATTAAGTGTCCAAATTTAGATGTCTACAAATTTAATTAGGTTAATTCCTACCCTCTCATCCTATTTAATTGAATAAATCAAATTATTTGATTTAGAAATGATATGTAATTAAAGGGCTACAAATAATTTGTACTTTACTCTCAACTACAGATTTTATTTTGATCCTAAAAAATTACATGGTTATAAATCTTAACCGTTGAATTACGACAAATAAAGTTCACTTATACTTTATCGAGATTCAAGAGACATAAACTAACTATTTAATTATCATAAATAGGAAAATCAAAGAATCAAAATACTGAAAGAATTATGAGACATAGAAGAAATAGAGAGATCACACTTGATAACGGAGTTCACTCAATTTGAGCTATGTCTCTGGGTCTGCTTCTCAATGTTGGACCGCTTTATTGATATCACCAAGCAAAAGCCTTCTTACAATATCAAGCTCCAAAAAACTCGCATAAAACTCCTCGCAATCTCTCACTCTCAATTTTACAATTTTTGGTGTACAAAAACACCTCGTAAATTCTCCTCCAAACACTCTCCAAAGTTTTCTTACAAAGGCATAAAAATTCCCTCTAATACCGAGTTCTCTCAAAAGCACATGGTTGAAAATCAAACACCTACACCCCCTTTTATACATAAAAATTTGCTTTAATAAGGCTCAACCATCAAAACAAATAAATAACCTTCATCTCCCGTTTATAAGCCCTTATGGGTTTTTATGGTTTTTTTGTAATATTCATTTGTTGGGTTGTTATTAACCATATAATTATTTTCGGGCTTAACAAGTGTTTAAAAGAATCACCACCCCTTATAATAACATTAAAATCCTTTTAAATAATTCCTAACCCCCTTAAAAATATTATAATTCATTGAAATATGAAAAAGGTGGTTAAAGGGGTTAATTTGTTGAAATATAGGTTTACGGGTTTTTTCTCTCTCCTTGTTTCATGGGCAAGGCAAGAGGATTTTAAGATCCCACCAAATCCTCTCTTTTAATTTTTATTTTTATTTTTTTAAAACCATACATGTTTTTTCTTTAATAATTATGGTTTAATATATATTTATGCCAACTCACCACTCTTGCCACATCATCTGCCACATCCTGCCAAGTGTCAATTTCTAGTGATGCCATGTCACCACTTTGACCAAGTTTGACTGCAACTTTCACTAGTCATAACTTCCACATACATACTCGGATTTGGTCTATTTAAAATGCGTTGGAAAGATCTCGTCAAGCTCTATGTGATGGAACTAGTAGAGAAATGTTCCATGATCATCAATTTTTCCATTTGACCAGCTTTGACCACATGTTGACCAAATTTTGACTGAGCATATCTCTCACATACGGTCTCCTTTTGACGTGATTCAAATTGCATCGGGACCATGTCGACGAGCTCTTCAATCTAAGACCACTTTCGTCTGATTCTGAGACTGTGAAATTTCTAAGGTTTTTGGATCCTCCTAGATCATTCCTCCCAATTGAGAAGCTTTTGGACCACCAAAAGTCTGATTTTATACAATATTTAAGTGAGGGCATTGTCACCTCACTTGCCTAGTATCACCTGTCCACCTTGCTGGGATTTTGAACATCTGTCCCATCACAACCAAGATGAAAAATGAGATAGCATTGCTGATATAATCAATCATTCCTTCAACTTTATATTCATCAATATTCATTGTCGCATTCACTATCCACATAGAACTAGCTAATAAAATAATAATCAACAATACAGAATACAATTATGTGAAAGAGAAAGTATGAACATGTCATATCTCCTGAATAGGAACATCATTAGAAAATGAATCATTCAAACCCTCTTTTACCACATTTGGCTGAAGGCTTAAATGTGCTTGCAACTGATCCTCACATTGTGCTATCCATGACACCTTATCATGATTAGAAATTATTCCATCTTCGTGCTTAATATCACTAGTTGTTACAAACATGAGGGTTAATGCATCAATCTTGCATTCACAATCACCTTCAAACACCATGTGTTTACAACAGATCTATCATTCTTCATGTGATGAGCTTTCACAATGAATTCAATTCCATTCTTAAACAAATGATACCTATTATGTTCCCTATAGAAAATGGCCTTTCTATCATACAAATAGGACTTCCCAAAACCATCCCATAGATGTCAAGTGGAATTACATCTAACTCTACCTCATCTATAAACTTGGATGTGATTTCAAATCAAAGTTTACATTGTTTTGACACATGTAATTGAGCATTATCATGCACCCAACCCAATGGATATGGTTTAGGATGAGGTGTTGTTTTTAATCCCAGTTGCCTAACAACTTGTTCAGACATTAGATTCACTTGTGATTCACTATCTATGAGTGTATCAATCTTATTTTGTTTTGCAATAGCCCTTATATGAAACAATTCATTCCTTTTACTTTCAACAGGTGCTTCATTACACTTTACAGAAGAAGCATGGGAACTAGTACTGACAATAGGAATGTTACCTTTTATACCCACTATTGTGATCTTGGTTTCATCATCTGAATCTGTTCTCAGATAATGCACGATAGTTGCAGTCTTTTGCTTACCCTTTCAATCCTTGAACCACTTCAGCTTCTGATCGGGATGTAATTTCCAACATCTTGCATCTTCATTCCCTTCCTTCTTGCAATGTGAGCAATAAGGCTTCTCGTCCTCTTTCTTTATAGTAGTTGTTCACTTTGATTTCTCTTTTCCTTTCTTGCTTCCTTTCTGCTTACTAGATTCCATCAATAGATTGTCATGGCTATTCCTTGAGCTTGTTTCCAAATGGATAGCTTGCACACTAACTTCAACAATGTTAGTTGGATTAAACATAAGTATGGTATGTTTCAAAATCTCACGTAATCCACCTATATACTTTAACAAAGTTTCTTGCATGTATAAAGGAATACCCAAAATTAAAGCCCTCTTCCTAAACTCCTATGTATATTCTTGCACACTTTTTCCTTTCTCCTGCCTTAATGATTACCAATTCATCATCGCTTTTTGCATGTGCCCTAATGGATTAAATTATTTTTTAAGTGCAGTTGTAAACTCAAACCAAGAAGAAATGATTTTACTGTATCGGCTAATATCTTCTTGAGTTTTACTTTCCCACCAAATTAGTATTGTGCCTCCCAGGCGAAGAGTGGCTAACTAGATCTTTGAAGCATCATCAGTGAAATTTTCTACCCTACAATAAACTTCAACTTATTTGATCCAATTGTCGAGTTTCTTTGCATCCAATTCTCCATTATAGATTGGAAAATCAAATTTAACATCAAGTTTCAACAAAGGCGTATTAGATCCAAACTGTACAAGTTGTTTCTTCTTAGAAGAGTTAGATGAAGAGGATGAAGAGGATGAAGAAGATGAAGAGGACGAAGATGGAGGTTCAGGAGGGTCACTACCACCTCCTACTCCTTTACCTTTGTCATATTTCAACGAGGATTTAGCTTCCTCCTTCTTTTTGTTCTTTAGTTCCTTTTTCCTCTGTCGCTCTTGCCTCTCTTGGAAAATAACTTCCACCATAGCCTTCATTTTGAGAAATTCTTTTTGGAAAGATTTCTCATGAAGCTCTATAGACTTTATTTAGTTGCCATCTTTTCTCGTGGAAAATTCCTTCATTTTTCGATCTCAGGATTGAACTTGGTAAGTGCACCTTCTCCTTGCTTCAATTTCAACTTGGTTAACATTCACCACTTGCATTTTTCCTGTTAAACTGCTATGATACCAACTTGATCTATAATTAAAGGGATACAAATAATTTACACTTTACTTTGAACTATAGATTTTATCTCGATCCAACAAAATTACGTGGTTATGAATCTTAACCATTGAATTACAACAAATAAAGTTCACTTATACTTTATCTAGATTCAAGAGACAAACTAACTATTTAATTATCATAAATAGGAAACTCAAATAATCAAAATACTGAAAGAATTATGAGACATAGAAGAAATAGAGAGATCACGCTTGATAACGGAGTTTGCTCAATTTGAGCTATGTCTCTGGGTCCCCTTCTCAATGTTGGACTATTTTATTGATATCGCCCAACAAAAGCCTTCTTATAATATCAAGCTCCAAAAAAACTCGCATAAAACTCCTCACAATCTCTCACTATCAATTTTACAATTTTTGGTGTACAAAAATACCTCGTAAATTCTCCTCCAAACACTCTCCAAAGTTTTCTTACAAAGGCATACAAATTCCCTCCAACACCTAGTTCTCTCAAAAGCACATGGTTGAAAATCAAACACCTACACCCCCTTTTATACATAAAAAATTGCCTTAATAAGGCTCAACCATCAAAACAAATAAATAACCTTCATCTCTTGTTTATAAGCCCTTATGGGTTTTTATGGTTTTTTTGCAATATTCATTTGTTGGGTTGTTATTAACCATATAATTATTTTTAGGCTTAACAAGTGTTTAAAAGAATCACCACCCCTTATAATAACATTAAAATCATTTTAAATAATTCCTAACCCCCTTAAAAATATTATAATTCGTTGAAATATGAAAAAGGTGGTTAAAGGGGTTAATTTTTTGAAATATAGGTTTACGGGTTTTTTTTCTCTCCTTGTTTTATGGGCAAGGCAAGAGGATTTTAAGGGATAAAATCCCACCCAATCCTCTCTTTTAAATTTTTTTTTTTTTTTAAAACCATACGTGTTTTTTTCTTTAATAATTATGGTTTAATATATATTTATGCCAACTCACCACTCCTACCACATCATCTGCCACATCCTACCAAGTGTTAATTTCTGGTGATGCCACATCACCACTTTGACCAAGTTTGACCGCAACTTTCACTAGTCATAACTTCCACATACAGACTCAGATTTGGTCCGTTTAAAATGCGTTGGAAAGCTCTCGTCGAGCCCTATGTGATGGAACTAGTAGATAAATTTTCCATGATCATCAATTTTTCCGTTTGACCAGCTTTGACCACATGTTGACCAAATTTTGACCGAGCATATCTCTCGCATACGGTCTCCTTTTGATGTGATTCAAATTGCATCAGGACCATGTCAGCGAGCTCTTCAATTTAAGACCACTTCTGTCTAATTATGAGACTGTGAAATTTTTGAGGTTTTTGGATCCTTCTAGATCAAGACAACCTTATGTCCTCTCATTTAATTTAATAATCCTAAATTATTTAATTAAATGTCATTTGCATCCCCTTCTCATTAAATAAACTAATTATTTAATGATAATCCTCATATTCCTCAACCTACACAATTAAAACTTAGTTTTAAATACTAATAACTAATTACTAATTTTCCTCACCCATCCACTTGCATATGGAATATTCCAAAGGAATTTTCTCCTATTTGGCTCCAAAAAATAGAATATTCTTTCCTAACAAACTTTGTAAAAAACTTTCAAAGTTGTTACAAATTGTGTTTGTTTGAATCATTGTGAGCCCTTGATGGTTTCTTTGATGCATGTGATATTTTATTCTCATCCATTGATGAGAATCCTTGATCCATGCCTTCACCCTTGATTCCATTTTGACCATTGATTGATCCTTTTCATCTCGACCATTGATTCTTCATTTGATCTCCTATAAATACCTCACCATTTGGAGAGAAATGGATCCACTTCCATCAAAGCAAAGTTATGGTGCCCATTTGAATACTATCTCTATTCATACTTGCACCATTATCAGGCTTTTTCATCCTTTTCAACCACCCATATTATCGTTTTATCAATTTTAGCTTAGTTTTTTCCCACTAACATGTCAAGGTTTTTTCTCATTGACACGTCAAGGTTTTTTCCTGTTGACACGCCAAAGATTTTTCCCACTGACACATTAAGGTTTTTCGTTAACATGTCATATGAAAAATGACCTTGTAAAACCCTAATTCTAGAAGGTTCTAAAAAGCTTGTTATAAGTGGTTGGGATGTATGTAGACATGGGTGTATTATGAGAGTCTGATAGTGGTCATATTTTCTCTTGATCTCTGGTGGTGATACTCCTGTGAGAATCTTGCTCTACAAGTATATTGTAATCTTTTGATTTCTAAATAATATATTGGACAACTTTTGGAGTGTGGGGTTTTTCTCCCAAAAGGGTTTTCCCATGTAAATCATTGTGTTGAGGTATGCATGATTTTTGTGTTTATTTGTGTTTAAGTTTTTGTAACTATTAAAGATTTGTAAAGTTTTTCATTTCTCTCCTCTCAAGATTAGTGTAGGAAGTTGTTCTGCTACCTTTTTTTTTTTACATTAACGGTGCTACAGAGGCACGCCACTATGCAACAACACACTTTGATTCAAACAAAATGACACATAATTAATATGATGCATATTTAATATGGTGACACATTTATCTTTTTTTGATATCATAAATTTAAATATGGCGACGTGGTCAATATAGTGACATAATTGAAGTCCTTGTTTTGATGTAGAGTGACACATTCAAATTTCACCAGAGTGATGCACCTCAAATTCAATGACGCATTTGACAGCTTCAGCAACGTAATTGGTTTCAACGATGCTTTTTATTGGTAAGAAAATAGAGAGCTAATTTTCATGAGTGTTTTAAATTTTTAGTTTCATATGCTCTTTGATATTTTACTAACACCTGGTTTTGTTTTGTGAGGCTAACTTGTTTTGTAGATAGGAAAAAAACTTCAAGTGAAGGAGCATACTATCATTTGACCATACATTGTAAAAAGTGTTTTTACACTCATGGGGCAATTATAACCCATCATATGCTACTTTGCTTTATGTTTTAGGACCACTAAATTTCCATTGGGCTTAAATTCACGTTCAAAGTTAGTTAAAATTGAACCCATACAATCTCATTTTGTAATATTGGTTAAAATTGGACAAAACAAACAAACACTTCCATTGGTGCTTAAAATGAAGTCATTTTTCTATATTGGGTTAAAACGAATGAGTGTTTGATGTGCTTGCTTTTCTTGTATACACTTGTAGTGCATATCCACTCCCTTTGTGCTTCTACAATCTTGGGTGAAGAGAAACACTCAAGTGTACTTTCTTGTTTTGAGTCACCCATAAGAACTTGCTACGTATCCTCTCCCCTTGTGCTTCATGCAATATTGGGTGAAGAGAAATATAATTTCTCTTAGTATGAAAGGGCCTACTATGAGATACATCCTGAAATGGAGAACTCACAAGTGACTCTCAAAAAGCATGTTTATTGACAGGCTATATAAAGGTTGCAAAATTGAAAAGATAGTAGCTTCAATCTGAGCATAGTAATAGAAATGTGCCTAATCCTGTCTAGAGCTTTTTAGCACAAGGCAAGAACGGTTAAAGCCTTAAGTGGCTTATGGTGGATTATGTGTATTGGTGTTCTCAATTTGTTATCATTAAAAACCTTGCGTGTAGTAGCCAACCAAGTCCATTTCTGAAATGTATTTTAAAGTAGTGCATCAAAATAACACCGTTTTGAGAATTTACTTACCATGTTCGGTGGTTGGTTGAGGTAATAAATAAAATAGGGAAGGGACTCTTTTGCTTGGCATGTCAAGATGATATATTTCCTTGGCATAGCCTATTTTTCCTTTCCATCTTTCCAGATTAATCATCTCTTAGAGGATGATGGTAAGCCTACCAAGAAATATGTAACCTCTTGAGCTAGGATTGTTGTTGCTTGTGAGTTTGTTTGACACATTGTTTGGTTCCAAAACAACTTAAACACACATCAACATGTTCATCAAATTTCAAACCCTTTGGATCAAGTGTGAATACCTTTGAAAAGTCCTATATTGTTGCTTGTCCTTAAGGATTTTAGCATTAGATGATTCTAAGTATTTGGACTTATATCTTAATTCACATTTTCCCAAGTTAACACAGGGAACTATGGCCTTAGCTTCTTGATTTTCACATCGTGGACTTTGTGGAATGAAGGTAGCTTATACATGGAAATTTCAGTTTGAACATTAATTAAGACTTTCTTGATGTGGTAATAAAACAATCTCACTTAATCAAAGATTAAAACCAAATGAACACACCACACATTGGTCTTATTGTTGAGACACATTGACTTCCCAAAGACAAACAAAGTGAGACAAGGAAATTATTGCAAACATTGAGTCCAAGTTCTATTTTATCAAAATAATTGAGTTCTTAAGGTTTACACTTTAGAGGTAGAGCATGTTTCTCACCATCTTGGTCTTGTAAATCAAAGGTCCCTTTTAGGTTAACACATTTTAGGTCAAATATTTCATCCATCTTCACACATTTTACATTCCACTTCACAAACAAACTTTGGAAACTTTTGGACACATCAACACTTTAGACTTATACAATTATCAAATCAATCCCCTAACCTAGCTATGTTGTGTATGAAATGGATCCTTTTCCAGACACTTAGTTAAGTTAATTATCACATTTTTTGAACTAGTTTGTCTTGAAGGTCACAAGTCTACCTTAAATATTTTCAAGTTCATTAAACACCTTTTATCCATGACATCAAAAAAATCAAACCTTTGAGTCTAAAAGTGTTGTCCAAAATTTTAGGAAGTTCATCCCCCATATCATTCACCCTTTTCATCATCCACTCACATCATTGGTCCAAAACAACTTAGAGGGTCCCTTTTACCAATATTTGAGTCAAATAGAGAGTTTCAACATTATAAATCTCAACACACTTCTCCCATATTTGACCCACAATTTATGGTTACAACAAGATCATAATACAAGAGAATTATGGAGAAATCCAAAAACACATCTACCACAAGTGATACTATTCCACAAGAATTTAATCCAAGGAGCCATTCTACCCCCTCACAACAACCAAAAAATCCATTAGGGTATGAGGTAGAAGATGTCACAAACAACCCCCTTGAGCTCATTGAATTTAAACAAGATCCTAAGAAAAGACACATTGTTAACACTTTGATGAAGAAGAACCCTACCCAATATATGATGACTTTAGAAAAAGAAGGGGCTAAACTACCTTCTACATTCGACTTTGACACAATTAGGGAGAAACCCTTAGACAATGTGGCTTCAATTTCCCCAACTTTTCTTGCACAAACCTTGACACAAGGATTGACTCAATCTATCCCATCCCTTGTGCCGAGTAAAACATTAACTCCTACTCTTACAACTAGTATTTCCACCGATCTTGGTCACACTCTCCCTATAGAAGGAAACACACTTTTAGGTACTCAAAACACCAACCTTCCCCAAAATACAAGTTGGACACCAACATTTGGTGCCACATCCCATTCCTCCACTACCATTCTTGAGAATCCTCTATATCCACACAAACCACTTACATTCCATAACACCACGACAACCTTGACATTTCAAGTGCAACCATCTTCATCCATCACCACAAGTACCCAAGGTGTCCCAACGTTACACAAGGTAATGTGAACCAAGTACCTCAAATAGGACAACAAGGACAAGTTAACACCCTCATGCAAAGGAAACCCTTAACAAGTGGCTCCAACAACCCCATTGACACATCAAAACAAGTGGTTACCCAAACTACTCAACTCAATCCACCATCCACATCAACCCCATCTATCATCAATCCAAATCAAAGCAACACATTGATCACAAATCCCATCAACCAAGGTAATGACTTGGTCCCACAACAAACACAAGGGAACCCTCGACACATCAGTCAAGGGAACCCTTCTAATCTATTGAATCAAGGTCAAAATGTGCCATTGACATTGCAACACCAAATGGAACCTTCATCTTTTACATTGGTCCCCCACATCATGAAAAATCAAATGGGGCCTCAACCTTACATTCCTCCATCCCAATCGACAATTTTACAAGGAATGTTAAACCAAAACAACCCACAACCATCTAAAATCAATCCACAACCCATGATCACCCAAAATCCATCCCAACATCAAAACACTTCCACATTACAGGCACAACAAGCTCATGCTCTAGCTTTGTAACAAGCACAATAGGCTTACCAACAAGTGTTGCAACAACAATAAGCTCAAGCTCAATCCCTACAAGCACAACAATCTTAAACTCAAGCTTTGCAACAACAATAGGCCCAAGCACAAGCCTTGTAACAACAAGCTCAACAAAAATCCTTAATCATATAACAAAAATAGCAAGCTCAACAACAAACCTTGGTTGTGCAACAACAACAACAACAAGCCCAACCAAAAGTGTTGCTAGCACACCAATACGCCCAACAACAACATGTGCTTGTGTAACAACAACAACAGGGTTTGTACTATAACCCCCAAAAAAACATCTTCAATCCAATTGCATAAGGAGCATTCACACTACCACATCTATCACCCTCACCTTCACAATATCAAAATCCATCATACACACCATACAACACTCCACTATATCAAAATACCACTTATAAGTCATCCGCCATCCCATAGTACACAACATATAATCCTCCACAAAATTCGTAAGATGATGTGTAACTGCAGCTCAAAGAACTCATGCAAAAAATCCAGGACATTCAAATGGGAAAAATAAAGAAGCCCCATACACAACAAAATGTGTGTCCATACCCATTCGATAGGAACATTGCAATGGTACATTTTCCACCTAGTTTTGAGGTCCCTAAGTTTGATAAATAAAAAGGGAGGGGAAATCTTGTGGATCACATCAAAGAATTGCACATCATGTGTATGGAGGTTTCCTACAATGATTCCTACTTATTGCATCTCTTTCCATGAAGTTTGGTGGGCCCCGCAATCGATTGGTTCTCACAGTTGCCTCTAGGCATCAAAACCTTCCAAGAAATCATCGATAGATTCATGGACCATTTCTCCTTTAACCTAGGAATGGATGTAAGCTTAGAGGAGTTATATGCTCTCAAGCAAAACAAAGGATACTCTTTCATTAATTTCCTACAAAGGTGGAGACAAAGAGCTAGTAAGAGCAAGTGGCCCATTCCAGAAGAGCAATAGGTGGGGATTATCATAACAAATGTTGATCTAGAGCTATCCTTCCAGTTAAAGATGCAATGTGTCACCTCTTATGATGAGCTTATCCCTAGGGCCGTCAAAATTGAGAAAGCCCTAATCTCATAGGGAAACACACAAGATTTTAAAGATAATCACCCATCTACCAGTTCAAATGACAAGCCCTGTGTATGGGATAAGAACAAAAACATGAAAAATGATGGCGTCATTGATGATAAAGTGGTCATAAGTGCTCCTAGGCAGAACATGAACCAACAAATGCACAAAAACTGTACAGCAAGCCACACCACCATCAAACAAAGAGGACCCCCAATAGGAATGACTATCCAAAATGCAAATACACATGATTGGAGGAACCTATTGAATTCATCATGAAAAAATTATTATGGCCAAACTCATCAAATTTCAATGTATTTGAACTAGAAATAGAATTGCTAACAACCATTACCAAGCTATTCCAACTTTTAGGCAAAGAACACAAAATCAACATATCCCTAACTTCTTCATAAAATTTTACATTTACAGAAGTTAATTGACTAGTAACCGTATTAAACTCATTTAAATGATCCGCAACTGACCCACCTTCTACCATTTTCATATTAAATAAATGCTTCATTTAAAAGTGGAAGGCTTTTCATATAACTTCGCCAGGGTTTCCATCAACTCTTGATTTGTCTTTGTTGTTGTAATATTGAATGCCACCGATTGTGCCATGCATAAATGAATACTGCCAAGTGCATTTCTATCCAAAATATCCCAGTCCTCATCAGAAATTTTTTAGGGTTTCTTGGTTTTCCCTTCCAATGGCCACCATAAATCCTTCTAATAGAGTTAATCCTCCATCTGCATCTTCAATAATTGATAGTTCTCCATGTTGAACTTCTCAACTTTCAACTTCCCTCGTCTACCATTCCTCCCACTCAACCGTGAGACTTTCCTATAGAGGATAACTGAACACAACCCCACTCTAATACCACTTCTTAGGGTTAGAAGATAGATATCTAACAGTTAAATTCAGATTTGATCAATAAAATAAAGAAACAAAACACATAGAAAATTATAGCAAAAATAAGACAACATAGAGAATTTAATGTGGTTCACCCAATATGGGCTACATCCACAAAACTGCAACCATCCAATGATTTTATTATCTAGTGAAAAACGTATTACAATTTCATGAATAATTCCCTACTACAACTCCCATCCCAACCACTTATAACAAGTTTTTTTAGAAGCTTCCATAATTAGGGTTCTACAAAGTCAATTTTTTCTTTTATTAGTGACGAAGCGAAAAATGGGAAAAAAATTTCTCGGGAGCTATTGCCCCCAAACCCCCACCCGAGGCCATCCCAGGCCTAGACCCTAGCGAGGATACATGAAGAGTGTACAACATTGCATGATCAAATTCCACATACCAACAATTCTTTGCATCCTTTATGGCCATGTTGGAGTGTGGTTTTATAAATCTTAATAATGTAGTTTGAAACATTAACCAATGTTGACTTGGTCACCACATATTGGAGGGGTCGACCCTTTCCAAAAGTAGCCATATTTAAATGCTACTCATGGCACTTTAAAGTGCAACTTCTACTCCATTTTATGGCTGTTTACTTTTATTATAAATTGCTGATTATAATGCCTTTAAATAGGCATGTGAGCATTGATAAAGTCGTGCTCATGTTTGATTTTTTATTTCATATTTTAAAGACCTTTATGGTGGATAACTACTAAGTCTAACACCTTAATTCAAATTAGTTTTAAATAGATATCATTTAGCTAGGATATGTGGCCTTCTTTAGAGGTATTTAATATAGCTTTTAAGCCTCAAGAATATGCCAATATCATAAGCCTTCGATTGAGGTTTTTGCATCTCAAAGAGCTTTATTTCATATCATCTTTTTTCTTTGCAATATTTAATAGATATGATAATACTTATTATTATATAACATATCTATATAAATAAGAACAATGAAACTATTTGATATTAATGGATACACATATATCATAATATATTTACAAATATCATAATGATGAGATCAATTACCAAATTAATTTGTAATAAATAATGGTTAAAATGTTGATAATTAAATATGATAAACCCCTATTGTTTTCTTTTAAGGGAAGCCAAGGCTTGATTTGACTAGGCTAACTTACCCAAAGGTGCAACTAATGACCAAAAACTTACTTAGTTTTGAAGGTGTCCATAACTTGAGCTATGCATGGCATTGAACTTAGATGGATTTACTATCAAGTCCTTATCCATACCCTTTTGTCAAGTGATACTCTCCTCTCCCTCTGGAGGGCATGAAGCTTTACTTGCATTTTCACTTGGGAAAACAAATAGGTGGTTAGCCATAATATTTACATTGCATTCATATCATTGCATATTCATCAATATTTTAATTAAATGTATAAGACCATGATATTGCATATAATCCACCAAAGAATTTACCTTTCACAATTTTCATAATCGCATATTTCATCATTACATTTAACAGAAGGTAAAAAAAATTATCTCTCCTTTCAAATTCAAGCAAAAGATGGGGAAATTTCTTGTTTAATCTCATTATAATTTTCTCTCATAGCACTATTCTCTGCAATCTGGTCCTACAAGACCTTACACTAAATGACCTTGCTAATACGCAACTGAGGCCTGTGCAAGTCAAGCACTCTTTCTCTTACAGAGAATTGTCTCAATATTCTCTTATCATCAACATATTTTTTCTACCTAACATGGCTTCCACTAGCCTTTTCTCGATCAACTTGATATGTTCTTCCATTTTTTATAGCAGTTTTGGACCAAGGCTAATCTTATCTTCCAACTTTCCCAACTTATAAGAATTCGACACTTTCTTCTATACAATGCTTCAAATGGATCCATTTAAATTACAAAATGATATGAGTTATTATACACAAATTGTACAAGTAGAAGATAGTCCTCCCACTTATATTTTATTGATTTATGTAACACACTCTCAATAGGTCCTCTAATTACCTAGTTTAATCTCTCCATCTAACCATTTATCTATGGAAGATATGTTGAACTTATGTTCAACCGAGTTCCATGTGAGGTGAATAAGGTTTTCCAAACCAAAAAGTCATACAAGCTATTCAAACTGTAAAAATCTCATATTTTTACTGGCCTTCACTCACCTATCTCCCATGTACCCCAAAATTTTTCCACACCTTAATTTCATAAATAGTACAAATTGTTGAAATTTGTGTGACAAGATCCATATCACAATCCATGTTAACCAATGATCCCATCAATTTTTCCTTCGATACATAAGCATTCCTCTGGGTATTGTTGAGCAAGAGCTTTAAAACTACTGGTCCATATCGGCAAGAGCATGTGCAAGTCTTTCTGATCAACAGGTCATAGCCTTTCAATTTGAACATTTTCTACATATCAGAAAAAAGTGAACCAAGTCACAATAGTCAAAGACCCTGGAGATTACATAATCGAGAAAACAATGCTTGTCATCTCACTGATGAAAGCTTATCAACAAGAACAAAGTAATCAGAGAAAATTTGTTAGATCATGTTGAGCACTCGACTCACACCGATGGAAACCTCATCAGCAAGAAATGTATTTTATTTTTCCAACGAAACAGGAGAACAATTATCAGTGAGACTTGTACAATCAGAATGAGTCACACAGATCTCATCAACCATGTGGGTCACGCTAATAAAGGAAGATTCGAGAAGAGTCTTCTTGACCTATCCAAATGAATGAAGCGGTAGACGGAACATTTCGGGGAGACTAAAGACATCAGAACAACATTTTATTCTCTCAGCGATGGTTCTTGTTAGGCCAATGGTAATAAGAAGGGATCACTATTCATCAAGATGAAACCAGACGATGATTTAAAATACTTCTAGTGGTCCATACTACTTTGACATCAAGAGAATTTCACGATTTTCTCCCCGAAGTAATATAAGTTGAAAAACAAGAGAAAGGCCAAGTGTATAGTATCGATAGGAGAATTAGGAAGTCTTCCTGACCAAGAATGATAAATCAAAGGGACACTCCACATCGAAAATACATTCAGTTATGTCTTGGCGATCAATTGTGAATGTATAAACAAAGGTGGCACCAAATGCAATACATAGATCAACCAAAAACTGAAAGAGTCTCACTGAAATAATCTTTTTGTTCTGACATTACGAAATTCAAAAAACCTGTTGCACTCATTCTCAGAGATGGACATTAATGGCAACACGAATGGATATTGTGTAAATATTCTCTGATTAAAAGGAGAATAAACCAAAAGAATTTGCAGAAGCTACAACAGAAGGGACAAGAGATAGAATTGGACTCAAAGAATTCAGTGCTACCAGAGATTCACAAGTAATCTTACGAACTTCTTTATAATTGATAAATTATAATTCAATTTTTTCACCTTGGAGGATTAAAAATGGAGGGTTCAAGTTCTGTAAAAATAAAGAGTAGGAAGCAATAGGGTGAAGGTAGTCAACCCAAAAGTTTAAAATTGAAAACTGAAATAGGGGAGGATTCCAAAACAAAATAAAGAAAATTGAACCAAGACCTTATCGATCAATTACCTTGTTTATGGCCCAAGGCCAGAAGATCTGCACAACTAAGGGCCGATGTAGAAAATTTTGAAGAAAAATGAAGACATACAGGAGATGTGTGGACCCCTATTAGAGGGCATGAGTTATTCATGTTTCACTATTATCAGAAAAATAGGTTTGAACCAATGTGTGATCCCTAGAATTTCAATTTAGGAAAATTGGTTGTTCCAAATTTTTTTGTGAATGTAGAACTCGTGAAACTTTTTCCTAAGCATTACAACCTAGACTTGAAAGCTATCTGCAAAGTGCAAGGTAAACCCTTAATACATGTGTCCAAAACTACACTTTGTTAAGTTTTTAACCTAAGTGACACATGTGACAAGCCGATTGTACATGAGGATTTAGAAAAGGAGTATTGGAGAATGGATACAACTTATAAGGGATGGAGATTTCCATTACACATACCTAGAAAGGATGGAGACCTTGTTCCACTTGAAGACAATGATGGGCCTCCTTTTCATGTCAATTTATTTGAACCCTACCTAAAACACACATATTTATTGGTGTGCCAAGTATTGGGAATTGAAGCTTTTGAATTCATCTCAATAGGGCCAATGGTAATTGCAGCAGATATAAAATGCCACAATGCAAGGCTTTTTGATTATGCCTCTCACATTTTCAAAGGGATTGACTTGGGGTTAATGGAAATTAAAAATGGATCTCCCACACTACACTTTAGACATTACTCCATTATCATGCATATGATATTGTATTATGGACAAGAGATAGGGATGTGGCCAAAAGAATTGAAAATTACACAATCTGATAAGGAAGATCAGCCACTACCAATACAATTGTGGACTATTATTTGGGACAACAGATTTGTGAATTCTAGTTATGTTCATTTTGAGGAATATTTTGTCAAAATATTGTATAGTTTTTTTATTCACCCCTGTGATTATTCATTGATTGATGAGATTAAAAGATTTCTAAGGGCCAAAGACTTCAATGGACCTATGACTGTTGGTCATAATTGGGGCGATTGGTATTGATATGTTGATGCCACCATGATTAGGGTATATGGTTTTGAGGAAACACCTTTTCTTCTACCAAAAATAGTGCCAAATATGATTGCATATTTGGATATTTTTAGACGAATGGATTATTCAAGTGTTATGAATCTAAGTGCCTATGAGAAATAGTCATTCATGCCAAGTGCATTGTGCTTTGGAGAATTTTCTTTGTTGTCAAAGGAAGGGTATGATCTAATTTTAAATAATTTATCACATTTCAATATGAAGAAGGCTCCACCAAGAAATGGATTTTATCCTAAGGGCTATATTGATTTTTCAAGAAATAAAGTAAATTTGGGTGGATATGTTCATATACCCTATCCTCATGATGATATAATCAGGAAGATGGAAGAGAGGGAAGCTGAATTGGCCATTAATGAGTATAACAGAAAGATGGAACAAAGAATGAGGGAAATACATGAGGCAAAGATGTTGTCCTCTAGTGAGGAATCTGCTGAGGAAAGAGAACCCCTAGCACAAATTGAAAAAAATTCTAAACGGAGAATTGAGGAGTATCAACCTCCCAATAGAGAACAAGTTGAAGAAGGATCTGATACAGATACCCGATAGTTAGCCTATAAATCTTTTGTTTCTGATGATGAATTTATAAAATCTCCTGAATTTAGACCATTCTTGTACAAGAAAAAAGGGAAAGCAATAAGAGAATCTATCATAGATATTACACCTAGGAGTGAAGCCCAATTTTTGAACACTTTTAAATTTGATGTGGAGAATGAGATGAAGGATATGACTCCAGAGAGAGGAAGGAAATTGTTGGAGGAGTCTGGTGTAATGATTTTCCCTAGTTTAGATTTGATCTCAGCTCTTATTTTTGATAGTTTTTTGGCATAATAATGGTGCTACGCATAAGCTTAGTCCAGAAGGGGTTACAAAAGTATACACGGGATCAAAATATAATCCTGATGAGAACTCTCTCATGATTTGGGCCCTGTATCCTCCACACAAGTAATCTGTGATCATTGACACTAAGAAGGAATTTGGCCCTATAATGAAATTGAGAGTAGGAGAAACTAATCATGTGGCCACGACTGATATTGGCAATAATGGAGCCAAACTAAATAAAGCACAAATCCAGATGTTGATCAAGGAAAGATACATGTACAAAATAAATAATGAGAAGATGCTCAAAGAAAATGATTTCCTGAAGGACATGGCCAAAGGTACACTCAAGGGATCTACTAGATTACTAACTCAAGGAGAAGGTTCCAAATCAAAGGATAAGAGTGAAGAAACAAATGTACATGCTTAAGTTTGTAAAGCCATATTTGATGCACTCATTGCAGTATTTTAGAAAAGGGACACTAACTTGATGGTTTGGATGAACAAGTTTTGGGTGACCCATTCCAAGAGTTATCCTACAATTCAGGAATATAAAAGGATAAATGACCGAATTTAGGAGAAAATATAGGAAATACAAAAGAAAAATACTTTTGACATTGGAGCCATCACAACTCTTGAGGATATCATAAGAAAACACAAGGATTACTATAAGGAGCTTCAAGAAGATGCAAAGGAGTTCATTGATGTTGCAAAGGAAGGGGTGTCGACATTATTCAAAGATGATGGAAATTTAAAATACCAGAGTGAATAGATGAAAGAATGAAGGTTGATATTACAAGGGGCCTCTAATGTAGCCAAGAACAAGGAATCAACACTGGATGAGCTGTGTGAGCATTTGGAGGAAATGGTGATCATGGAGATAGTTGTAAGAAATGCTTTAGAAGATGCTGATACACATTTGGGTCAAGATTATTTACATCACATGACATGAGTTCATTTATGGCTCACTAGAGCTTAATTGTTGTTAATTCCAAAAGAAATTTATGAAGGGATGTGTCCTCTTCAAAATAATGATATATATGTGGGATACATAATGATAGGATAATACGAGCGAATAGGGAGATAATAGAAGATATATAAAAGATACTTTTAAAATGCTTATCATATAGATTATATTGTGTGGACCATGGTGCATGCAGAAATTTTGGCTGAAATCAAAAGAAGATCTTTAATTCTATGTGGCTCAATATTGGTGTCTATTGTTTGTTGATTTAAAGCAATTATCTGGTTGTCTCCACATTGCTATTCTTCTATTATTTGAAGTTGTGTATCCAAGTTGGTATTTCAATTTCATCAAGACACATTTGTTGTTATTGTGTAGTCAAGTTAATTGGTTTCTATCAAAGAATTAAAATCCTATTAAGGATATACTTATTTTCCAATACACATTTACTGCTATTGTGTGATTCTATTAATCGGTTCCTTCAAGGAAGGATTAAATTCCTTTTAATAAATCACAGTAAGCTGATAGGGTCAATTGGATCAATAAGAAGAGTCTTTCAATCACATTCTTGCACATTTATACAAGGTATAAACAAACTTAAGTGCCAAAAAATCAGAATTATAACCAACTCTACCC